>CM035112.1:42152577-42505599 GCA_020205505.1 Panax japonicus | reverse complement strand
GTCATTATTGTCACTCTCTCGACAAAGTCCCTGCTCTAAGCAACGACTGGGATGCTGACAAAAGTGGAGAAACCATTCAGGGGAAAGGAGAGGTACTCAACAACAATCATCAATTCTTCTTCCATTATTCCTCAAACATTTTGGCACCTCAAGCCATTCCCTTAGGCCAAGGTATTTCTTCTTCAAGACCAAGATCATCGAGTTGAGTACTCCTATTAACTCACGACTCTCGTCTTGTGACCCAATGTTCTTTAACATAAATCTTCAAAGGATTCAGTATGAAGGGGAAAAAAGGGTTGATCTGTCTAACCTTGGGCCTAGGAATTCTATAAAAAAATTCAAATGAGAAATAAGTTAGAGAGTTACAACGGGCACCGTGAAGCTGAACGGAGAGATCTCTCAAAAGCAGAGAGGGAGAAGTTAGGTGTGTTGTGTATATCTATATATATATATAGGTATTATGTCATAAATAGTTTTCTTGGAATTTTTTATTTATATACACCATGTAAAATTTCTATCATATTAATAACTCATTCTTTTAATCAGAGATCATAGTTGCTCAGTTGTATCCAAGACCATGTACTTTAAAGTCTTTACCTAGGTAAACTTATTGACTATGCTATGAAACTAATAGTTTGTCATCATTAAATCTGGGGAGGTGTGATAGGATTAATTGCATATTTTGATTTGAGGATGATGAGCTAATGTATATGTTATCAGTAGCTTTTGTAAAGTATTTAAGATTATAATCACTGAAAAGACTTAATGTGAAGATTAAAGTTGTTCGGATACATATATCCAAAAAACATGAATGTATAGGATGATAGGAAATGAAACGACTCGTAATGTTTCTCTGTGCAATCCTAAAGTATATTTGAAAATTGAGTGTCTAGTCAGTCTATCGTAGAGTATTTAGTTCAAGATCGCATAGTCTACCAGGAAATCGTAAGCTAAATCAAGATCGCAGAGTCTGCAAAAGAATTCAGAGTCTGCCTAAGGAACGTAAAGCTTATTGAAGATCGTTAGGTAACAAAAATCCTAGAGCAGATTGTAAAGCGAGAAGAATAGTAGAGTCTGTTTAGTAAACACTCTACGATCACCACTGAAGTCTACGATCATATTTGAAATCTACGACAGGCAAATCGTAGAGTATTCAAGTCTGACATTGGACTGACGTGGAAAGACTTGCAGAGTAAGGATTTCGAGATGGATGCTGATCATTTTAAGTTTAAAATGAAGATCAGATCGTGTTGTGTCTAACAGCTAGTTTAGCGATTGACAACACCCACGTGGTTATTGCTGCAACAGTCTGATGTGACATGTCAAAGCCAAATCAAACTGACACATTCACCCAAAGTCAACATCAAAGATCTTCTAAGATCGGAGCATTTAATGAAGCAACGAAAATTTTTCAACTGGAACATCTCGAGGTCTAATATAAAAGAGTACGGGAATTTAAATCTAGAGTAAGAATCAAGAGCTCTACTCTACGAAAATAGAACGACTTGTTCTGCTACTAAGTATTTCAGAAGTCGAGTTTACTTTACCTCAGTAGCACATCAGAAAACAATATTATCTCATTGTGATTAATTGGTCTTAATGACCTACAATTCCAAGTTTAAGTGACTTGAAAAGTTCTAAGTGAATTGGTCTTAGTGACATATGTCAAGACTAAGTGACTTGAATGAATCTTAGTGATTCATTGTTGTAATATATCTTAGTGATCCTCAAACATCCTTAGTGAATTTCTTACTCATAGACCATAAGAGTGGACTAGGAGTTGTTTGTACTCCGAACCACTTAAAATCTCATGTGTCATTTACGTTCCAACATTTACATTTTAGCTATTATCTACTATAACCGTTAGTGACTTAATTCCACAAGTGAATTTAGAGTTGATATTTTATTTAAATATTTAAGAGTTTTTTCAAACTAATATTCCAATGTGCATAATTAATTAGCTGATAATAATCCCTTAACAAAAAAATATTTTAAAAGATTTATTCAAACCCCTCATAGATCTCCAAATGTCTTTGGGAAACAACAAAATATTTATAAGTTCATACTCATTTTTCTTCACAACTTATTCATGTCTTTGTTGCTCATTGCTTAGATTCGATCTTATATGACATTCATACTCTCTAAAATGTACTTATGAGGTTAATTATTTTTTATGTTCCCACACCATTTTAGATTTCTTGAGAATTTGTATTTGTACAAACAATAAGTATAAAACTTCAATATATTTTGCTTCTAATGGTTTAGGTGATCATAACACCAAATGGCAACACAAAATAATGACGTTATAAACGATGAACACCCAAAAAAGTGATATTATAAATAATAAATATGACGTCCAAAAAATAAAACAATCAACATGAGATTGCATGTACAAGAATAAATTAAGAAATCTAATTTCTTCAATAAAGAACAATATAAATGTAAGTTTGAATTAAAAAAATTAATTCAACAAGAATTACAACTCAATTTTATATTTATTACATTAAATATTCTAATAAATAAATTCAAAGTCTTGTTACTAAATATTAAAAAAATATCACTTATTAAGTTTACAACTTGTGATTCAACAAGAATTACTATCTTATGTGCACTACTATTTTAGGGTTAAATACACTTATCCTTACTCTATTAGGGGTTGGGTTACAAATGCATCATCGAACTGATTTTTTTTACGGTCAACTCATTGAACTATATATTATTTATAAAAAGTGATTTTGTCGTCTATGTCTATTAACCATTTAACATAAAAATGACGTGACAATACGTGACAGGAGAGAGAAGCTGAGTTGGATAACTAATTAAATTAAATTATACTTAATTCTATAACAAATAATTAAACAAAATATAAATCCAATTAATATACATAACAAATAATTAAATTAAATTAATTAATTAATAATAAAAATAAATTAATGAATAATTTTTACAAATGTATTTATATAAATTAACAAAATATAAATCAAATTAATATATATAACAAATAATTAGATTAAATTAATTAATTAATAATAAAATAAATTAATGAATAATTTTTTACAAATATATTTATATAAATTAATTAATTCATATTTTTTTAAAATTTTAAATATTTTAATTTTACTTTAAATATATAAAATTATCTAATATTTTAAAATTGAGGGATTATTAATATTATTATTATTATTATTATTATCTTCTTCTTCTTCTTCAAATCCAGACTTCTCCCCCACTACTACTACCGCCACCACCGTCACCATCCATCTCTCTAAACAAAGAATTTCAACAACTCATCGGTGACTTTTGTTTCAGTGGAGACGGCGATGAGAGAGAAAGTGAAGATGATTAGGGAGGAATGAGCAGATATATCCATTGCTAAAAATTAACTATATATATCAGATCTATATCTACAAATTCCGAAATTATTTTTTCCTCCTTCTCTGGTTATGATGATGACTCTAGACCAGTTTTGGTAAGTTTTTTTTCTCCTAATTCCCCTGTTCATAGTTTTTTCCTCAACAAGAAAGTGAAAAAAGTTATATCCTTTTTGTATTTTCCCACAAATTTTCCGAATAAAGCAAGATTACCACAAGTTTCATTCTCAGAAGCTGTAAGTTTATCACTACCCAAGTTCCAATTTTTGTTTACATGCTTGTTTGTAAAACGACCATTTGATTTTACTAATTTCTTTTGATTTTGGGTTTTTGAATTGAGTTTATCGCTTAATCTATATTGTTTTTTCTGCAGATCTAGTGAAAATCAGGGGAACTCCGAATTGTATCGTCACAGTTTGGAAATTTGTATGGTTTCATTCTGCTCTTTAATACAAATTTGTATTTATTTTTGAAAATATTTTTGAAAAAATGTTTGGGGTTTTGCCCAAAATTGTTTCGTTTCAAATTCGAGAGGTGTGGAATGACAATCTCGAGGAGGTGGTTGCTTTAATTCGTGACATTATTGATGACTTTCCTTATATTGTTGTCAGATTGTTTGGTGGTTGTCCAGACTGTTCTCCGGCGTTTCGCTAGTGGTAGGTTCCGGTAGCTGCATATGGGCAGTGTGTTTCTTTCTAGTGGGGCCCACATGGGTTTGTTGAGCTCCTGCTATCTTCGGGTCCAGCTTGATTAGGGTCATTGTTTAGGGAGAGAAGATGAGAGATTCAGATGAATTTGTTTGGATTTGATTCTTTTTTATTAATTTAATAGATTATGCGGATGTTTTCCTTAACAAATTAATTAATAATATTTTCATTATGATTCCTTTAGTGGTGTAATTGTGATATATTGGTATTTTAATAATTAAAATACGACAATATCAATTTTCGGACGGGTATAACATTGGTTTCACAAATTAGAGATAATTTTAGGAAACTTAATACTATAAAAATTATAATTTTACCTTTTAATTTTTTAATTAATGATAATGGTGATTTTAAAAAAAAATAATGTATACAAATTATTAATTAATAATAAATTATATTAATTAAATTAATTAATAATAAAATATATTAATGTATAATTTTATAAATGTATTTGAATTTATATATTTTTTATAATTTTTAAATATTTTAGGTTCATTTTAAAAATACAAAATTATCTAGTATTTTGAAATGGAGGGATTATTATTATTATTATTTTAACCTTTTAATTTAATTTTTTAAAATAATTTAATTTTTTAGATATATCTATATTATAAAACAGAACCCAATTCAAATTTTATCATTTGACAAACCACAATAACGGCTAAGATTTAATCTCACTTGATCTAATGGCTCATATTCTATTTTACACTAAAAAAAACCGCCCAAATTTTCTCCTCTTTCTATTTCTCTCTCCTCTTCTCCTTCTCTCTCATCTGCTCCTTCCCCCTTTCTCTCCTCTCTCCCCCGCCTTCTCTCTATTCCTCTCCTCCCTTTCTTTCTTTCTCTCTCCTCTCTCATCTTTCTCTCTTCTCTCTACCGTCTCTCTCTTCTCCTCTTCATCTATTTACTTAATTAATTAAAATTTTAATATTTTATTTTAAATTATAATAATTTTTTGGAGTATGCATACATTTAAAATATATAATACATAAAAAATATCAATAGTAAGAAAGCAATTACAAATAATTACAAAATTAAAAAATTAATTTATCAAATAGAACAAATATTAACAAATAAAAAAATTGGTTAATTGTTGGCATGATGTGATATCTAAAGTTAAAATACTAGATGTGACATATAAGATTCGCTTACAATTAGAAAATTGGTTAATTCTTATGTTTCGGAATTACAATATAATAATAATAATTACTACTACTATAATAATAATAATAATAATAATAATAATAATTACAACTATAATAATAATAATAATAATAATAATAATAATTACTATTACTACTACAACTATTATAATAATAATACTAATAATAATAATAATAGTAATATTTACTACAATAATATTAATAATAATAGTAGTAATAATTACTACTATAATAATAATAATAATTACTACTATAATAATAATAAATACTATTACTATAATAATAATAATTACTACTAATATAATAATCATAATAATTACTACTACTATAATAATAATAATTACTACTACTATAACAATAATAATAATGATAATAATAATAATAATTACTACTACTACTATAATAATAATAATATAATAATAGTAATAATAATAATAATAATTACTACTACTATAATAATAATAATAATAACAATAATATTATTATTATAACAATAATAATACTAATAATTATAATAATAATTACTACTACTATAATAATAATTATTATTATTATTACTACTATAATAATAATAAAAATAATAATTACTACTACTATAATAATAATAATAATAATAATAATTACTACTACTACTATAATAATAATATAATTATTATTATTATTATTATTATTATTTTTATTATTATAGTAGTAGTAGTATTATAATAATTATTATTATAATAGTACTAATAATAATAATAACAATACTTATAATTATTAGTACTATTATTATTTTTATAAAATAGTACTAATATTAATAATAACAATAATTATAATTATTAGTACTATTATTATTTTTATAATTATTATTACCATTATTATAATAATTATAATTATTAGTATTATAATTATTATCACTTTTACTATTATTATTACTATTATTGTTATTATTACTATTATCATAATTATTATTATAATAATTATTATTAATAATAATAACAATAATTATAATAGTAATAATAATTATAATAATTATTATTATTAGTATAACTTTAATAATAATAATAATAATAATAATAATTATTATTATTATTATTATTATAATAGTAACAATAATAATAACAATTATTAGTATAACTTTATAAGTTTTGTTGATAGGTTTAAATTTTTCTGGATATCTATTTTTAAAGAAAAATTAATTATTGTGGTGGTGTGGAGAATTTTGATAATTGTTATTTGTGATTGTAAGTTATTTTAAGTTGTAAAAAGCATTTAGGTAATGTAGTATTTTTTGAATTTTAATTTAATTTTTCGTTACGTCGTGCCTTCAGGCACGGGCAATTACTAGTATATCTATATTATAAAACAGAACCCAATTCAAATTTTATCATTTGACAAACCACAATAACGGCTAAGATTTAATCTCACTTGATCTAATGGCTCATATTCTATTTTACACTAAAAAAAACCGCCCAAATTTTCTCCTCTTTCTATTTCTCTCTCCTCTTCTCCTTCTCTCTCATCTGCTCCTTCCCCCTTTCTCTCCTCTCTCCCCCGCCTTCTCTCTATTCCTCTCCTCCCTTTCTTTCTTTCTCTCTCCTCTCTCATCTTTCTCTCTTCTCTCTACCGTCTCTCTCTTCTCCTCTTCATCTATTTACTTAATTAATTAAAATTTTAATATTTTATTTTAAATTATAATAATTTTTTGGAGTATGCATACATTTAAAATATATAATACATAAAAAATATCAATAGTAAGAAAGCAATTACAAAATAATTACAAAATTAAAAAATTAATTTATCAAATAGAACAAATATTAACAAATAAAAAAATTGGTTAATTGTTGGCATGATGTGATATCTAAAGTTAAATACTAGATGTGACATATAAGATTCGCTTACAATTAGAAAATGGTAATTCTTATGTTTCGGAATTACAATATAATAATAATAATTACTACTACTATAATAATAATAATAATAATAATAATAATAATAATTACAACTATAATAATAATAATAATAATAATAATAATAATTACTATTACTACTACAACTATTTAATAATAATACTAATAATAATAATAATAGTAATATTTACTACAATAATATTAATAATAATAGTAGTAATAATTACTACTATAATAATAATAATAATTACTACTATAATAATAATAAATACTATTACTATAATAATAATAATTACTACTAATATAATAATCATAATAATTACTACTACTATAATAATAATAATTACTACTACTATAACAATAATAATAATGATAATAATAATAATAATTTACTACTACTACTATAATAATAATAATAATAATAATAATAATAATAATTACTACTACTATAATAATAATAATAATAACAATAATTATTATTATTATAACAATAATAATACTAATAATTATAATAATAAATTACTACTACTATAATAATAATTATTATTATTATTACTACTATAATAATAATAAAAATAATAATTACTACTACATAATAATAATAATAATAATAATAATTACTACTACTACTATAATAATAATAATTATTATTATTATTATTATTATTATTTTTATTATTATAGTAGTAGTAGTATTATAATAATTATTATTATAATAGTACTAATAATAATAATAACAATACTTATAATTATTAGTACTATTATATATTTTTATAAAATAGTACTAATATTAATAATAACAATAATTATATTATTAGTACTATTATTATTTTTATAATTATTATTACCATTATTATAATAATTATAATTATTAGTATTATAATTATTATCACTTTTACTATTATTATTACTATTATTGTTATTATTACTATTATCATAATTATTATTATAATAATTATTATTAATAATAATAACAATAATTATAATAGTAATAATAATTATAATAATTATTATTATTAGTATAACTTTAATAATAATAATAATAATAATAATAATAATTATTATTATTATTATTATTATAATAGTAACAATAATAATAACAATTATTAGTATAACTTTATAAGTTTTGTTGATAGGTTTAAATTTTTCTGGATATCTATTTTTAAAGAAAAATTAATTATTGTGGTGGTGTGGAGAATTTTGATAATTGTTATTTGTGATTGTAAGTTATTTTAAGTTGTAAAAAGCATTTAGGTAATGTAGTATTTTTTGAATTTTTAATTTATTTTTCGTTACGTCGTGCCTTCAGGCACGGGCAATTACTAGTATATCTATATTATAAAACAGAACCCAATTCAAATTTTATCATTTGACAAACACAATAACGGCTAGATTTAATCTCACTTGATCTAATGGCTCATATTCTATTTACACTAAAAAAAACCGCCCAAATTTTCTCCTCTTTCTATTTCTCTCTCCTCTTCTCCTTCTCTCTCATCTGCTCCTTCCCCCTTTCTCTCCTCTCTCCCCCGCCTTCTCTCTATTCCTCTCCTCCCTTTCTTTCTTTCTCTCTCCTCTCTCATCTTTCTCTCTTCTCTCTACCGTCTCTCTCTTCTCCTCTTCATCTATTTACTTAATTAATTAAAATTTTAATATTTTATTTTAAATTATAATAATTTTTTGGAGTATGCATACATTTAAAATATATAATACATAAAAAAATATCAATAGTAAGAAAGCAATTACAAAATAATTACAAAATTAAAAAATTAATTTATCAAATAGAACAAATATTAACAAATAAAAAAATTGGTTAATTGTTGGCATGATGTGATATCTAAAGTTAAAATACTAGATGTGACATATAAGATTCGTTTACAATTAGAAAATTGGTTAATTCTTATGTTTCGGAATTACAATATAATAATAATAATTACTACTACTATAATAATAATAATAATAATAATAATAATAATAATAATAATAATAATAATTACTACTACTACTACAACTATTATAATAATAATACTAATAATAATAATAATAGTAATATTTACTACAATAATATTAATAATAATAGTAGTAATAATTACTACTATAATAATAATAATAATTACTACTATAATAATAATAATTACTACTATAATAATAATAAATACTATTACTATAATAATAATAATACTACTAATATAATAATCATAATAATTACTACTACTATAATAATAATAATTACTACTACTATAACAATAATATAATGATAATAATAATAATAATTACTACTACTACTATAATAATAATAATAATAATAATAATAATAGTAATAATAATAATAATAATTACTACTACTATAATAATAATAATAACAATAATTATTATTATTATAACAATAATAATACTAATTATAATAATAATTACTACTACTATAATAATAATTATTATTATTATTACTACTATAATAATAATAATGATAATAAAAATAATAATTACTACTACTATAATAATATAATAATAATATAATTACTACTACTACTACTATAATAATAATAATAATAATTATTATTATATATTATTATTTTTATTATTATAGTAGTAGTAGTATTATAATAATTATTATTATAATAGTACTAATAATAATAATAACAATACTTATAATTATTAGTACTATTATTATTTTTATAAATAGTACTAATATTAATAATAACAATAATTATAATTATTAGTACTATTATTATTTTTATAATTATTATTACCATTATTGTAATAATTATAATTATTAGTATTATAATTATTATCACTTTTACTATTATTATTACTATTATTGTTATTATTACTATTATCATAATTATTATTATAATAATTATTATTAATAATAATAACAATAATTATAATAGTAATAATAATTATAATAATTATTATTATTAGTATAACTTTAATAATAATAATAATAATAATAATAATAATAATAATTATTATTATTATTATTATAATAGTAACAATAATAATAACAATTATTAGTATAACTTTATAAGTTTTGTTGATAGGTTTAAATTTTTCTGGATATCTATTTTTAAAGAAAAATTAATTATTGTGGTGGTGTGGAGAATTTTGATAATTGTTATTTGTGATTGTAAGTTATTTGAAGTTGTAAAAAGCATTTAGGTAATGTAGTATTTTTTGAATTTTAATCTAATTTTTCGTTAAGTCGTGCCTTCAGGCACGGGCAATTACTAGTATATATATATAATATCACATTTAAGTTATTATTTTTCTATTTTATAGTTGTGAAGTTAGAAGCTTTTATTTGATTTTTTTCTTCAATTGTTTTATTTGGTTAACATGTTTTAATTGTTGGCTTTTGGGTATTTTATTTATTTTTTTCACCATGACATGCCACGTGGACATATATGTATGACATGTACAAAGTCTATGTGTCAATCCGTTAAAAGTCAAACAATTTAACAAAATTTATAACGGTTTGTAAAAAAAATTATAATTCAGTGAGTCGAATGAAAAAAATTTCAATCCAATGATACATTTGTAAACCAAGATGAGGTAGAATAAGTAAAAATATATTTAACCCTATTATTTTACATTGTCATAACATTTGATGATCTTCTTGGAACAAAACTTTTTTTTTTCAAATAAATTTGTACGTAGATTTGCCAAATTATTAATTTCTCCCTTACTAATGCCCACTTAGAATATTAATTAAATGTTGGCATATTTTTCTTTAAAAATATAAAAGCCATGTCATTGTTTAAGTTAAAAAAAAGATTAAATTATTCCTCTATTTTAGAGCACAAGAATTATTATAAAAAAAATTGTACATAGATGAATTTAAAACTAATTATAAAGGACAAGGACCAAAATGTTTGTTAAGCCACAAATTAAGTGTTTAGTCGCAACAAATATTGTCATGACTTTACATAAATATTTGGGTTCTTTACATAAGTATTCAACAAATAGAAAGTAATTACAAGAATAGTGCATTAACCAAATAATTATATTAACAGTGAAAAACTGTATAATAATATCAACAATAGTGCAATACACGTTCTTATATCCAATGTAACAAAAAAAAACCCTTAATTCAAGGAGAAAAATACTCCACTTAGATTGGCAGTTACCAACTAATCCAAATACTCAAAAATCACGTCGCCAACGACGAAGAACAAAAAGGAAACTTCATAGCTGATTTTCTTCATCCTCAACCAATCACTGTTATCATTTTCTCTCTCTTCCTTCTTCTCTTGAACCTTCTCTGCTCCGACCTCATTCCTCTATTACAACCATGTCTACGTTTATACCAAGGTAATCAATAAAAAATAGAACACTGCATAGGAAAGAGAGAGAGATAAGAGAGTGATGTGTAATGTAATATTGATAACCAAACATTTGTACCAAGGTAACCAAATATTTATACCAAGGTAACCAAATCTACCTCCACACCTGCAGTATGAATTTGTTACAATTTCATGAAGGTAAATAAAAAATAGAACACTGCATAGGAAAGAGAGAGATAAGAGAGTGATGTGTAATGTAATATTGATAATCAAACCTTCGTACCAAGGTAACCAAACATTTATACCAAGGTAATCAAACCTTTATACCAAGGTAACCAAATCTACCTCAACACCTGCAGTATGAATTTGTTACCTTGGTCTAAAAGTTTAGCAACCAATTTGATGAAGGTTTGGCTACTAATTGTATCACATTAAAAAAACCTGGAGATTAATCCTGAAAACCTACCCACTTGATCAGTTGCTTCTGTATGTGAAGGAACAAAATTATCTCCAGACTCTAAAAGTCAACGAAGTCCTAGATGCAACTAAATCATAGATTGATGACAAGTTGGTTCTGGTTGAAACCATGGAAATATCATCATATTTCTTCCCAGCCTTTGTCCATCCAACGACTGACACCAATGGCCCTAAATATGAAGCTCTGTTTGGAGGAACAAAATATGCAAGAACAATATACAGAGCCATTGATTTGAAATCCAAGTGATTGATAATCTAAAGAAACCTCCGGAAAAAGGCAGATACTTCGATAAAGATATGAGATGAGAATGGAGAAAGAGAGGATAGTGAAAGTAACGAAGAATAAGATAAAGAAAAAAGTAACAACATTGGTAGTTGAGAAGAAAGAGGATTAGATGAGAGTATAAATTGAAACTCTATCAAATATATTTTGGTGATCGCTCTCTACGTAAATCATGACTGAACTCTTGGTTTGAGCCAAATGTATTATTTTTATAAATAAATATAGGAAATGTAATACTTTTATAATTATTTTACGAATGTACTATTGTTGTAATTATTTTTAAAAATGTAATAAAAAATGTAATTGTTCCTAAATATTTTCTTTTGTTAAAAAAAAAGTCGTAGAAAGGCTAAAAGAAGTGGGCCTTTGGGTCCAACTTCATCATTCTTCTGCTTCCCGCCAAAAAGCCCAAACCCAACCTTAATCTTCCCGCCATTTTCCATCTCCCCCGCCAAATATTTCTCTTCACCAACCCTCCCACCCGCGCGCAACAAACATACAAAGCTCTGCTCTCTTCTGCAAAACCCCAAATCAAATTCTGAGATCCCCAAATTCTGAAGAAAGAAGAACCCATGGAGCCGAAGCTTATACCCAGAAAACGGAAGCATCCCTCATCAATATCCGGTCCGTTTACCGGCATCTACACGCGCAGCAAATCTCAGATATATCTCCACCACAACCGCTCCGGCCGAGCTCGCTCCGACGAAATCCGACGACGTAATCATATCCAGTTGACTCGTAGCAAAGCACCCAAATACAAATATCTCAACGATGTCGACGATGATATGGTGTCTTGCATCTCCGTTAAGGATCTTCGCGCGAGGCGCGTCTTCTCTCCTGCTTCCGTGGTGGAAGAGCTGGAAATAGATTGCAAAAATCAGAATCCGACAAATGTGAGCCCTAATTCAGAGGATCTTTCCCCTGGTACAGATGATTTGAAGAGCATTGATTCAAGGGTTTCTTTTACCGAGAATGAAACGAGGCGATTGGACACCCAAATGGCGGAATCTCTAATCAAAGCTCCGATTCTAGCACTAAATTGGTAAAAATCTATACCATCTTCAGTTTTGAAATCTTTTTGTTTTTTTAAGTTATTGATAGAATGCAATTTTTAGTCATTGTTATGTTTAACTATTGGGAAAATATCACAATTATATGCTTATAGTAAATTGGCCTGCAATTTCATGTTAGGTTACTAATTTGCAAAAGCGAAAGAAGTTGTATAAAGCTCCATATTCGTTTAGTTATAGAAGGTTGCTACCTTATCTGATGGCTGTTGAAAAAGACGATTCTTGTAAGTATTGGGCTTTTCTATACAATTTTTTGATCTTTTTTTAAGGATATTATACATACAAACGTATATTTTCTCAGGTTTTCCAAAAGTTGAGGTGGTTGATATTGAGTTTCCTTGCAAAAGTCTGAATTTCACTTCCAAGTGCCCTAATTTAGACTCAAATAAGGACTTTGATGTTGCTGCTAACTATGAGGAAACCAGGGAACTTGATGATAGAAAGCCGCTGGAGAATGGAGGGATCATTAAATTCGGTACTTGTGAAGTTCAGAATTTGAATGGGGAAAGCCCTAACTTGTCTCAGACAGAAGGAAGTATGGAACTGCCTAATGGGGGACCAAGAAATAATGAAGGTGGCAGGGATAATGGAGTTGATGATTTGATAGAAGAATGTGATCAGGCTACGCCTCCGGACGCAGAAATCTTTGGTAAACCGAAGTTGGATGATACAGTGGCTAATAATGTTTCACAGAATGAAACAACAATTAGAAAGGATGGCTGCATTGCTGAGGGTTTCAGTGACAAGCAAAATGACTTCAACTCAAAATGTGCAATGGTAATGACTAAGAACTGTTCAACATTCTCATTTTCGGAGCTGTGTTCTTAAAAATTGCTTTTTGTTAGCTCAAGTTGTTTTTGCCTTTCTGTATTAGGTTCTTAATCCTTGTTCCAGAATGAAGCTATTCAAAACTCCATGCTCAGTCAGCTACAGAAGATTGCTTCCTTTTCTGATGGATATCGCCAAAGATAACTCGAGTAAGTTTTTTCATTTACTAGCCTACCTTAAGTAATGAAACTTCAATTTGCTTAATTAATGGGGTGATGAAGCTTGCAAATTGATATTTACTATTATTCTTAATTCTTCTTAGGCGCCTCAACAATTAATCAATGTCCAAAACTTGAGAAGGATTTGGAACAAAAGCCATCAACTCTAGTATTGGCTTCTTCGCCTGAAGATATCCTTGTAGACAAATCTGAAACAGAATGCAATTCTGGACAACATTGTCTTGGAGACAACGAGCCAAGTTTGCTTAAACCTATTCTGAATTCCACCCGTGTTTCATCTGCTGAAACTAAACCAAGTTCACCCACTTCAATGTTGACTTCTTGCAACGGAGATAACTCTAAGGAGACAGTTGTGTTATCTTCTCAACTCGAACATGTTACGTCAGATGGACCCACAGAAATGGAACAAGAATCCCTGCTTACTAGTTTGAGTAATGGTCGTCAAGCAAGTCATTTATCTATGTCATTGTGCTGTCCTGAGAATCATGAAAATTTCTCGGGAGATTGTGCGAAACTCATGCAAGTTGACAGTAGAAAAGATTGCTCAGCACTGCAGGCTGGTTTTAGTAGCAATGAAATAAAACCAATTACAGTTAGTGTGGTTCAAAATTCATTTCAAATTAAAGGATGTGATTCTTCAGGAGTTCTTGTTGATGGACTAAGAAAGGGAATTCTTAAGAGAAATCCACGAGGATGCAGAGGGCTCTGTAATTGTCTGAATTGTGCTACTTTTCGTCTCCATGCGGAGAGGGCCTTTGAATTCTCTAGAAATCAGATGCAAGATGCTGAAGAAGTTGCTTTGGAGTTGATGAAGGAATTAGCAGACATTCGGAACGTATTAGAGAAATCTGTTGTTGATGCCAATACTCAGGTTGTTTTACGAGGAGACCAGGTGAATATTTTTTAAATTTTCTGTTACTCTTCTGATTTTGTTAGTTTGTCTAGTTTTCACAATTCATTTCATCCTTGTTGCATTCTCTTTGAAATTATGTTAACATTGCTTTAACTGGATATGTATTTTTCACAATTGTCATTCTGTGTTAATTGTTTGCAAAGCATTTAACTGGAAATGCATTCCTTTGATGCTTCCATTCAAAGCTTCTAGTTGAGCTAAATGGAAGGTGTTCTCAGTTTGGACGTGGGTTGCCATCAAAAGGCAAACTGTGTCTGAGAGTCTGTTGAGTCAATGTGCACTATGCCACCCTGTTGTTAATATCAGAAATAATGCATCAATAGTTGGTCTCCACAAAGAGAGTACAACATTAAACTACCAATAATACTATATTTCTTAACAATGCATTCTGACAATTACAAGGGCCAGCAACTCAAATGTGCACCTTATATTACCCTGCCTCGTGATGTTACACCTACCGCACTCTCTTTTGCCTCGTGATATTACTCTTTATGATACTAACTTTCCCCTCTTTTTTCGCTCATCTTTATGTGAGAGACTTTGTAGAAATATCAATATTTATTTGTGGAAACAACAATTCCCATTATAATTGTGTTTTTCAGAGCTTCACTGCTCTTGCTTAGTTTCCAAAGAACCATGAAAAGACAAAAAATAAGGAGGAAGAACAAAGATGGTTATATTGACAATTAATCTTGCATCTTGAAAGAGTTGGAAGATTTTAATTACTCGGGATTCCCTGGAATCTGCCTTACTATAACTAAGACCAATAAAAAGTGGGAACTAAACCCATTTCATTTCTCCTCCCATCTGTTTAACATATCTAAGAATTCTTTAATATTTTATTCCCAGGTGAAAGTAGCTTGCAAGAAAGCTTTGGCAACAGAAGAACTAGCAAAGAAGCGTCTTAGCCAAATGAACGAGGATCTCAGCTTTCACTGCAGAAATAAAGTAAGTGCCTGCCATATTTTAACACTAGAATTTATCATTTATTCACCCTTTACATTTTAGTTGTTTCATTAAGAATTTGGACATCATTTTCTCACTTGAAACATAAAGCATACTTATTTCACTATATTGCATAACAGAGCTTGGAGCGGCCAAGGGTGGCATTTGCCAATAATGTTGAAGAAAAGAGTATTCAAAATGGAGATTACCAAGGAGATAGTTTCAAATAATGAGAAAGAAGGCAAAGTGAAGAGATTTTCCATATTCTTTTAACCGTTTGTATGTGGCATGTTATGCATTTGAAGTTAAGACTGAAAACAACATCAGTTCATGCTGGTCGCAGGACATTAATCTGTTTTGCTGTTGCTGCATAGCTGCTGATAGAGCAAGTTGTGTTATATGTAATTGTGGTGCTCAATACATGCAACAGTATGAGCTCAAGCTTTTGTAGTTTTAACTTTCTTCTGGTGATGAGAGAAAAATGTCGGATTATACTACATAATTTGCTTATGAACGCAGCAAGAAAAGGGAGAGTTGTTAAAAAATGAAAAATCCTACCCTGCATCTGTGTTTTGTTATTGTAGGTCCAGTGCATTCTATAGTTTAGTTGGTAATTTTATTTCGGAAGTGGGAAAACTGATGTTTGCATGACTGAAATTTTAAATTTTATATTTATATATATATATATCAGTTTTATGTACGCCAGCGATTTGGCCATATTAATTAGGCTGGTGGATTATCATACTAATCAACAGGCCCTAGTAAGGAAAACTTGGAATTGGAAGATATTACCCCTTAACGAAGCAATACAAGATAAAGTATAATTTACAATTACAAATAATAAATTGGTTGGTCTCGAGTTATTTCAGGGTTAGATTTTCCAGAAGAAAGTTTAGTATTTTTGTATTAGTTAAGGGAGGATATAGTTTTGGACAAGAGTATCAACTCCATGGGTATGGGTGTGTGCATTGCATGAATCCGAAATCCGGAATCAAGAAGTAGCTTTGGTACCAATACTGAAAGAGGGAAATAGAGAGCTATAGATATGCTGTGAAGCTTAGGTTTCCAGGGTGGTGAATAAAACTGGTGAGTGATGATATGCATAGCATAGAATTTTTGAACTAAGGAGGGAGAGAAAAGCTACAAGACTAGTGGAGTTTATAGAGTATCAAGAAACTAGAAACAAATAATTTCATTTATTTTAAATAATACATTAAAAAAGTGCGCAGAACTACAGAAAGGAACAAAAAAGGATTTTAACAGGCCCCTTTCAAAGTCTGCTACAGATAGTTTACACTTTACACTCTGGAGGAAGACCATGAGGGTAGCGTTTCAAATCCGTGCAGTAATTGTAAATCATGAAGTTTTTCTGAACCCATCTGAGTCGCCTCCTACTGTTGGCATCAAGTTCTTGGTTCTGCCATGCCTCGCCTGAAAACTTGGGATTGCTAGAGGTAAGGGCATTAAAGTTTCGGTAGTATGCTGTAAAGGGTGCTTTTGTCCAATCAGTCTTGACCAATCCGCCTCTCGTTGCCCAATCATCTGCATTCCAAAGGCTGGAATAAATCCTCATAGGTTGCTTCTTAGGGAATGGAACACCGACTGATTCAGCATTCTTGAATACTCTTATAGGAGTGTTATCCACCAAGAAACTGAAAATACATTAGAAAAAAAAGATATTTTATCCAGAGGTTTTTCTTAAGCTTATGATACATAATGGAGATTCGGATTTGGCTTACATGATATGCCGAGGATTCCAAATGACTGAGTAGGTGTGGAAATTTTTGGTTGGGTCGAACCAGAGATAGAACTGCTGCTCTCTGTCTCCTTTCCCTTGAGCAAAGACATTAGTGTGAAGGATATAAGGATCTCCACTAAGATTTCCCAAGAACTCAAAATCGATCTCATCATGCGTAGGTCCTTGCGAAGACAACTGAAAGACAACCAATTTTCAAGTATTTTAGAAAGGAGCTAAAAGTCCTTTTTAATCATGAAAAAGTTGCTGCTTGCACAAACATTCTTTAAGTTGAAAAATAATAAATATACAGTAAAAGAACCCTAAAGCATACGTAATAGGCAGTGACAGTGCCAGCAGAGTCTCCAGCAACAAGTTTGAGCTGCATATCAATCCTCCCAAATAGGTACTCCCTCTTAGACTTGAATCCAGAACCCGAAACTTTGTCGAGGGACAGCGTAAGGAGCTGCCCTCCATTGAACACCTTAGCGCGGTGATCGCCCCACGTTATGTCAAAATCTTGGTAGAAATTACCAGCAGAAACAACAATCAAAGAGTTCATTACTACAGGACTGACCAACATAAGCATTGACTGCCCATTATAAGAAATGAAAACCATTTTAACGAGAGAAAATAGGGAGTGTTTTTTGAAGTGAATATTGGATGAGAATTGGATAGACATATTTATAGGGAGGGGGAGTGGGGGGAAAGGAAGGGAGCTATAGGGAATGCATGTATTAAAAGATTTGGGGGAATACTTGTGAAGGTCTGGTGGGGCTTGTGATGTGGGACAAAGAGAAAAGGCCAAAGCTGGTGACAGCTTAGCAGAATCAAAGCTGGAGCCTATTGGGCTAGTTTTGTGTGTGTAGTTGGTTTTGGTGATTTTTGGTGTTTTGTTAAGAGTTTCTAACAATGATTTCTGGCTTCCGGGATGTAGTCATGGCCCTCCTTTATGCTATGATTGGGTTTGGTCAGTGGGTGGATAACAACCAGGTTATATATACTGCCAAAACTAAATAAATCAAAGGCAATTCAGAAGGATGGTCCTTAGGTTCTCAGAACTTTTATGGATTGGGAAAAGATATCGGATGGATGGTTTACTGATTCAACAAGTGGTTGTATCGTTATTAATCCATTGACGTCATTAATATATAAAAATATATATTATTAGTAATTAATAAAAAATTTAACAATCTCATTTTTTATGAACTAAAACATAATAAAAATAAGTTACAATATTAATAAAAGTAGTTAATTTTAATATTAATTTTTTTTGGTAAAAATAAATTTAAAAACCGGATGAACTGAGTCAATTAACTGAGTTTACCGATTGGACCGGTGGTCAATGGGCCAACCCGAGTTTTGACCAAAAACATGGTCATTGGTCTAAACTGAATCGGAAGGCGGATCGATTCTGATTTTTACCAATTCGATAGCCGGTCCGGTCCGATCCGATCCGAATTTTAAAACACTGGTCCTTAGTATCAACTCAAGTACTCAACCATATACCATGTCTTTATTACTTACTCCCACCCTTCTCAAAAGATGACTAAAAGTATAAATATTTTTATCTAAAAAGATGAGATAAAATATATAAAAATCATTATTTTATATAATATTGTGGGGTCACTAAAGATAAATTTTAAATTTTTTTACTCTATTTCTTCTACTTTTACTTTTTTTTAATATGTGGGTAAATTGTACTTTAGTCATCCTTTTAAAAATTTACGGAGTATTCGATACTAAAAAAGAGTTCTCATTTGTAAAATTTACAAATATTAGTTGTATTTTTTGTTCCATATTTATGCTCAAGGTAATAAATTGTTAATTTAATATTGTAATGAAATTAAGATGATAAGCTTAAGAGCATGTTGTCGTTTGATACAATCTAATTAACAAAACATAATTGATTTTGAATTTCTTGTTCACTCTAATAAACGATTAGAACCGTCCAAAGTTTAGAATAAATCTCACTGTCCATTATATTTTCTTTAACTTCAAAGGATAAAAAATTGTTCTCTCTCACTCTCAGATTCTCCTTCGTTCTTCCTCCTCCCGAGCTCGTCTTTTGCCTCCTCCATTTTCTAGCGCCGACAATCTCTCCTCCCCTTCGTATATAGTGTCGGAGGTACGGATAGTACGACTAGTTAACAATAAAAGGCAAAAGGACTCTTTTTGTATAACCACCTACTTAAATCCCGAGTTCAGTTGAATGGCCTAATCCCTTGTCTCAAAATATTTCTTAGTCATCTTAACTTATCAGACATAACTGAATGTACTACCCTAATAATTGTTCCAAGTCCTTATATATCGAATTATCACACATGTTTTAGAAAATGTTATTTGATATGTTTCAATACATAAAATTGCCTATCAACTAATGCACATCTAATTTATAAAACTCTTATTTGTTTAGTTTTTTGGATAAAAGGGTATATTATTTAATGCATCTTAATAGCATTTTAACTTCAGATATATTTGTACTCTTCTGAATAATTAAGATACAAATATGAATCTAAACTATTCAAAAAATCTCTTAATACAAAAATATAAACCGTTAATATGCATTAAGAGGTGGGTTGTTAAGATGCAATCAAAATCTTCAAAATTTTAATTATGCATTGGGGGGGGGGGGGGGGGGTGAATGGGGAGTGGGGATTGGTGGCAGTCCCAGCTCAGCTGGAGAGGGGACGCGTTGGTTACTGCCAAACTCTTCCAAAGGAACCCTGTCGAGTTTCTTTACAAGTTAGGCAAATAGAACAGAGCTTAACAAACTAATTACAGTAATTTCTATTATGCAAGCAAGATCCAGTTTGTTAGCTGAAAGCTCTTGTTTGGTACTGGTACATAACACAAGTGTTCTATCTCTTGAACCTGGAAAACAAAATAGAGACCATCTCGCTCACTGTGTTTTTATCTTCTACCAGTTAGTATCCTTCGACTCCACCCTTTTGATGACAGTAAGAAAGAGGAACCCTAAGCATATTTGAAGGCGAATTCGATCAAGAAATAAATTACTTAATTTACCCAGATTGAAAGAGGAAGTTTTCTTCTATTATTACTATTATGGACTCACAGTCTTGGCCTCGTCTCTCTAATTCATCTAGGCATTACCAGTTTCGATGGGGGTCTAAATTGGGAAATAATAATAGAATGTTTGTGCTTTTTTGGGAATTTAATTAGAGACTTTTGATTTTGGAAAGAAATGGGGTTTGCATTTTTGTTGTTTTTATTAAGGGGTTTGGTTTTTGTATTTTGCATATCCTTTTAATGGAGGAAGTTTCATGCCTCTTAGCGAATTAGATGTGAGTTGTTAAGATGTATTAAGATGCAATCAAACACCAATTAAGCTTAATTCGGATCCGGTTATCATGAAGTTAACTTCATGATAAGTTGATTAATTGACCAATACAGTGTTGACACGTAGAGAGAGAGAGATCGTCTGCGTGTCAACAATGTATTAATCAATTAACCAAAGTTAACTTCATGTTAACCACTTACGCCTGATTCTGAGACATACATGATGATTGCCAGCTAATTCATTAGCATACAAATAACAATTTATAAACTCAAAACATATTTAATTTTGTAGGTCCTTAAAGAATAATTAGTTCAACATTTAACTATTTGTAGTATCATTAGGGGGTAGGACATAAGTATAAGTGAACGCCAAACAGGATATTACTCCCTCCATACTTTTTTATTTGTCGTGTTAGAGACTGAAATTTATTTATTTTTATTTGTTATTTATAAATTTTAAAAAAATATTAATGACTTGATTTCTAATATTATTCTTAAATTAGTTACCAACTTATTTTTTTTTCATCTTTTCCGGTGAATTTTAGAAGGATATAATTGAGACTTTATAACTATTTTAGTTAATCAGATAAAACACTGATTATATTTTTTAATAATTGTGTTTTTTTAAAAATTTTAATTAAAAATTAATGGAGGAAGTATAACATAATTCAAACCTTTCAGCGGCAAAGTCTTTTAACCTTATCAATAAGGTGTGGAGACTGGAGAATTACTGAACTATCAAACCCCTGCCCCCCCCCCCCCTCCCAAGTGGCAAAGTCTTTTAACCTTATCAATAAGGTGTGGAGAATTACTGAACTATCAATTATTAAACCCATGGTGCCTCACTGCCTCCTGCCACGCCGACGCCGACGTCCCCCGCCACCCACCCGCCCCACCCCACCCCACCCCACCCCTCCGCTACCCTCCCCTCCCCAATCAAACACCTACTTATATTTGTGTCCTAGTAGGTAAAATAACTTTTTGCCTATAAATACCTCAAATTTGACCAAGGAATTGATGAGCCTATGGTTTTTTAATTTGTATTGTATTCTATTAAATCTTTATTAAATATCAAATTTTTAGAGGTATTTTTGTTAATCCTATAAGCTATATATTAACTATATTTCTCAAAAATTAAAAAAATTAAACTCGTAAGTATTAAAAAAATAAAGAATTTATATTGGTTATTTTTTTTGTAGAATTTCATCTTATACACAAAATGGTGGTGCTAAGTTACATTGTAATGACAAATTAGTTTTATAAAAAAAAAGATAGAACTTGTACGGTAAAGAAAGAGATATTTATCACTAAACTATCACCTTTGGTCCGATCAATCTTACCTTTTAATGGATTTTGAGATTAGCAATTGATCTTCATCTTACTTTTTACTAGACTTTGAGATTAGCAAATTTAATTGATATTCTTGCTTGATTGTTAAAATGTTGAGCATATTTAGCTATTCTATATATAATTACTTATCATCGATAATTTGTGATTGTGATGCATTAGTGGATTTTTGTAACCACTCCAAAATAGGTTCATTCAATTTAACTCATTCTGAGTCGCCAAATACATGGTATAGAAAACAACTACAACTTTATTACAACAATTGTCGTGCAAAATACAATAACACATATGCTGTGAGTTTGGATACAAATATATACCAAATGTGACACATGTCCCAACAGTGGACAACACCTCACAGTGACACCTTACATAAAGGTATAGTCAAAAACTGTTTTAGAAACTAAAATCTTTGGGAAGTACTCAAAGAAACCTTCGTACATGGGAGGTCATGCTTCTAGGTTATGATAGATATCATATGGTCACAGAATTATCCTTGGTTGACCCAATATACCCCAAAGAAAAACGAGAAGATTACTATCATATTCTTCCCAATGGTGAGTCTTCTCTTGATTTATCATTATCTCCACTGTCTCAAATTGAGAATTATACTCCAAACAAATACCAAGATTATATAGGTAGTGCTCGTAAATATACTCAGCAAGTGGATGAGTACAACCCTGTCTTATGATGTCACGAGATTGTATGTCATTAGACATCTTGTATGAAAGTGGCAAAATACCCTTCCAACGTTGGGTTCGCCTTACCCTAGTTGATTCACCAAATATAACTACTAAATGATGACCACTGTCCTATTCCATTGTTACCCCCGCTCGACCCAGCTACACTCTTATTACCTGAAAGGAATTGTGAAGCAAAAGGGTGAGCACAACTAGCTCAGTAAAGAATATCATGACTAAAGATAATTAAATTATCAATAGCCTTCATCAATAATAAATCAGAGATTTAGAACATATGGTAGATGATAAAAATTTCAACCATAGTTGCAGCGGAACGAGAAATCCATTAGAAGAGTCAAATAGACTATGAAGTCTATTATCTTCCCCATGTTAAAAATCCACCAACAATGATTTATCTCTGTAACATCAATCAACAATTCTGGTCCACAATCATATGAATAACTCATAATCATAATTGTAGTTCTAAATTCCTCTTCTCATCCAGGACGAAGATAATTTTCGTCACCTATCTTTACCTGAAACATCAAAGACTATGGTTACACCAATTCACATTTCTTGTTCATAACCATACTAATAATTTCATCTTTGCACTACGGCCAAAGATATTCATTTGTATCACCATTTGGTTATGTTCATCTCAACACATGTTCATCTTTGCACTACTGGCCAAAGATATTCAACAACATGTCATCTTTGCACTACAGGCCAAAGATATTCATCAACAATTCATCTTTGCACTATAGGCCAAAGATATTCCTCAACAGTTCATATTTGCACTACAGGCCAAATATATTCATCAACAGTTCATATTTGCACTACAGGCCAAATATATTATTATCTCAAAGAAATATATAATCATTTCAGAATTTATATAAACAATAATTATAACCATGTTGATCATTTCACCTTTGTACTTAAGCTAAAGATATTCAATTATAAATTCAATGGTCACGATCATACTAGTTAACAATTCAACTTTGCACTACTGACCAAAGAGAACCCATAGTCATGATCATACCAAAAATTTACTCATCTTTACACTCAAGTCAAAGAGAAATATCATCATTAGGGTTATAAAAATGTTATATATGATAATAAAAATAATATGATCAACATATAGTTTTAATCTCAAGAGTAATATTCATAAATCAACTATAATTTGGTTAGAAAAAGAAACCAATTTTGTCGTAAATAGTACCCGCGAATAATAACTCGTGAATAGTAACTCATGAATAGTAACTCGTGAATAATAACTCATGAATAGTAACCCCGACATGAAAAAGGTAAAAATTTCACAATAAAATCCATACCAATATTTTGGTATAATGATATTGAAAGAATAATATTTCTTAAGCTTATAAACAATTTATTTTAATTATTTACACTTTACTAAATAATGCATTTAATCATCTTAAAATGCCAAACTCATAAGATTTAATCACTGAATAACCAAAACCCTCATCAAAAATATGCATATACCTCATATAAGATTCTCAAGCCATAAAATCCTATTTTCTAATTTTCTTACTCCACATAACATATTTAATTCATTTACTCATAACAAGTCCATTTTTATGAAAAATATCAAATCAATTCCAAAAATATTTCTTTTTCGGGATTTAGCAGAATACAGTCTCATATTGAACATATATTTTTCTCAGAATTTTTAAAAGTCATTTACTATTTTTCATATGGCCAAAACTGCCAAATATTTAGACATTTATCATAAATTGTACATTTATCCAAAAATTTTGGAATTCACAGAGTATACTCATGTTATATAGATGTACTTCCAATACAAATTTCATCAACTTTGGAGTTAACCATAAGGAGTTATAAGTGGTTACTTTTAAAAAAAATATTTTCTCATAAAATTCATAACTCTTAATCTATACATCCAAAAATCGCCATCTTTGGACACAATCAATAAAACTCATCAAAATATTATTTCAAATTTTTTCAGAGTTTTTGAAGGCCCAGAAAAATTTCGAAAATGAGAAACATGATAACCCTTAAAATCCCTTACCTCAAAATAGCAGTACTTCTGACTGGAATATCGGATGAAAAGCCGAAGAAACCTTTCACCGTATAGCAACACTCAAAGTATACTTACAAGAACACGCTTGATATATAGAGAGAGAATTAGAGAGAAAGCTTATGTTTCTGGTGTGATTTTCAATTCTAACTTAGCCCTCTATTTATAGAAAAATGCTTGAACGCCAAAGGAGACTAAAATAATAAAATATAATTTTTTTTTCTTATTCCACAGCAACTTTTACAAACTAATTTTGAAAGTCATCGGTCATCTTTGGTCAAAAATATCAGCCACCCATGTGCCAACAACCACAAAAATGTTTTTCTTAAATAAAATAATTAAAATTTCCAAAAATCAATTATTTCGGAACTCCGGAACTTCAATAATTCATAATAAATAGCTCTTTTATCAGAAAATTTGAATCTTGCGAGTTTTTGTAAGAAATTCAATTATCTACAACTTTGCAAAAGGAAGTTTTTCTAAATTCCAAACAGAAATTGACCGAAATCCACAAACGGACGATTTTACAGTCTATAATAAATTTTCGGTCAAGAATTGTATCCACCGACACACAAAACATGTGTTAATCATTTAATGCCACAAAAATACTCTTCCTCCTCATATACTCATATATCCCACATTCATTATAAAAATATCACCGTTAATATATTATTAAAATAATATATTTAAATGAATTATTTTATCAGAAAAAGATAAAATATTAATTTTCAACAATTGTCACATTAAAAATTTCCTCTATCTATATCCACATAAAATAAATATTTTTTTTATCATAATAATCAATAATTAATTATTCAAAAATAATATTACAGAATCACGGTACTGACAACTAGGTCGTTCCCAGGATAGAGGGAGCTTTCCAATAAGAATTTCTCCTTACTGGCGCGCAATTAGGTGACCAAACCTCTCCTTGACAGAACTTTCTAGACATTGCCAATAATGTTATCTAATAATATTATTTAAATAATACGAATTATTGATCTGATAATGAGAAATATTGTGCAGTGATAATTATTGAAACAATAATAATATAAAATATCAATGCAGCAATTATTGAATCAATAAAATATTGAACAGTAATTACTGTAACAATTATTGAGTAGTGCCTTCTTACGTAAGAATCAATAATTCAAAAATATTGTGTAATATTGTGTCCTACTGTGCAATAACGCGTATTACTTTATTTTACCAACCGGGTATTCCAACAGTGTTAACGGTAACGATTACGCCGTTATTTATAAAAACTTAATTTTGTCGTTTTCTTCATCCGATAGTTATTCTGTTATGGGGCCCACAAATGGTTGTGCCGTCGTACGAATATTCCCCGACAGAAAGAATATCCCACGACCAAACGAATATTCCCCGACAACAATGAATATTTTATAACCACTTGCGTATTTTGAAAAAATTTCATATATCACCCTTAACTTAACTTTTATCAATTTAACCATTTACTGAATAGAAATTATAAGAAAAATTGAATACTTTTATTTCATAAAATTAGGGGTCTTACAATTTTTTTAAGTATGTAGTTTTTTCGTATATCTGTAGGACAGAGAATTGGAGAGAGCGAACTAAGAGCGAACAGATTATAGCGACGTTTTTTTCGTCACTATAGCATAAAAATCGGATTTCTATGATATAACGACGAAAAAAACCGTCGCTATAGCCGGTTCGTTCTGTGACGTCCCCAAAACAGGTATACATCACTCATCTTGGGTCGTCAGAAAATACATGATACCAAATACAAATACAACTTAATTATACAAACGTCGTGTAAAAATATGACAAAACATAAATTGAGAGTTTTAATAAGAATATTGTCATCTAGATAATATCCACACTCAAAGGAGTCCTCATTACATTTATTATCATACTATTTAACAGAATAGTGAGGACTACTAATACTATCATCTGGACCGTCACTCCGTTCCCCGACTAGTCCCGGCTACGTTCTCATTTCCTGAACAGTGAAATAAAGGGTTGAGCTCAACTAGCCCAGTCAGAAATATTATGACTAAGATAATGCAGAATAAATTATCGTTAGCCTTCAACAGTGTTAAACCGATACAATATAACAAACATCAAGTTTAACTACAGCGGAATAAGGAATCCATTAAAAGAGTCAAGTAGAGAATAAAATCTACTATCTTCTATGATTTAAAAGGTTTTTCATAACTTTTATTGCTGAGACTCAACTTAATAAATAAACCACATCATCCCTGCACTATGGCCAAGGATATTCATTAGTATCACAACCACAAATTATTCATGCACTACGGGCCAAAGATATTTGTGTATTCATCAATGGTCAAGATCATGCCAACAACTGTCCATCAATGCACTACGGACAAATGAGGACTTTTACCATAATATTTGTAACATTACGGTCATGATTATACCGAATAATCCCTGGTCATAATCATACCAAGTCCATCTATGCATAACAGGCCACAGATGACTTTCAACATAATATAAGCATGAGGATGATAACAATGATATAAGAATTCAATAAAACAAGTTTAAGAATTAATTTATCCAGAATTCAATAACGTCCAAATTGTCAACATGATACTGATTTGTAGAGTAAAATTCAAGAATGCTCAGAAGAATATTTTCATGAAAAGATACTGGATGAAGCGCAAATATCAAGGATATTCCACTAATTTTATGGAGTATAGAAGTCAAAGCTTTAACCAACTGAGTATAACAGAATATATGAAACTGCAAATAAATTTTTGCCCGCCATGCGGTAATCCACGTAAACAGATCATTTTCATAATTTAATAAAAAATGAATACGAAGGGTCATTCACCATGCATGTGGTAATCCACATAGACAGGTTATTCCAACAGAATAATAAATAATGGAATAATAGAAGAAGTCACCATGCATACGATAGACCGCACAGACAGGTTATTCCAACAGAATAATAAATAATGGAACCAGGTCATGCATAAACGCACAGACAGGATATTCCAACAGAATAATAAATAATAAAATAACAAAAGACTTCACCAGACATGAGATAGACAGCACAGACAGGTTATTCTAACAGAATAATAAATAACGGAACCAGGTTATGCGTAAACGCATAGACAGGAAGTTCCAACAGAATAATAAAGAATGGAATAACAGAAGAATTTCACCATGTATGCGGTACTTTGCATATATAGGTTATTCCAACATAATAATAAAGAATGGAATAACAGAAAAATTTCACCATATATGCGGTACTTCACATAAACAGGTTATTCCGACATAATAATAAAGAATGAAATAACAGAAGAATTTCACCATGTATGTGGTACTTCGTATAGACAGGTTATTCCAACATAATAATAAAGAATGGAATAACAGAAGAATTTCACCAAGTATAGGGTAGCCCGCGTATACAAGTTATTCCAACAGAATAATAAAGAATGAAATAACAGAAGTTCTCTTCATGAATAGAAAAGAAATAATACCCCTTACCTTAGAAGAAACTGGTTATAGGAGTAGTGAAGTAGCAGAATACTATTCTTCTTTCTTTCTATAGTTTCTCTCTCTAGAGTGTCAGTGAATTCGTAAGAAATAATGAAGGAATGAGCTTCTATTTATAGGAGAATGGACTGAATAGTAACTAATTCATGAACGGTCCAGATTGATTTACTTTTAAACGGACGGTCCATATTGATTTACATGTAGTATAAATAAAATATTCTAATAAAACAAAATATTTTAAATATAATATAATATATTTTATTTATAGTCTAATAAAATAAATAACTTTATAAAAGTATTTTGTTTCATATAAAAAGATTTTACTATGCAAACACTATGCAGGCACTATGCAAATACTATGCATAATAAAATATAATATATTCAAATTATTGTCTAATAAATAAATAACATTATAAAAGTATTCTATTTTATATAAAAAGATTTTACTATGCAAATACTATGCATAATAAAATATAATACATTCTAATTATTGTCTAATAAAACAAATAACTTTATACAAGTATTCTATTTTATATAAAAAAATTTTACTATGCAAAATACTATGCATAATAGAATATAATATATTCTATTTATAGTCTAATAAAATAAATAACTTTATAAAAGTATTCTGTTTTATATAAAAAAAAAATTCTATTTTATTACATTAATAATACTAATAAAACAAAATTTATATATATATATATATATATATAAACTTCTGTGACTTCATAAAAAGACACCTCAATATATTTAACAACATTTATCATCATTATTATAATTCACAATATTAATCGACCAGGTCGTAGCTAGGAAAGAGAGGCTTTCCAATAAGGATTTCTCCCTATTGGCGCGCAATTAGGTGACCAAACTTCTGCTTGGCAGAACTTCTAGACATCGTTAATATTACAAATAATAATATTAATAACTTTGTCATCTCAATTATTGATATAACAATATATAAAATATCGATAATAATTGAATCAAATAATGTGAGATACTATGCAACAATTACTGTAGCAATAATTGAACAAAACTGAGTGACTTATCACGTAAGCATCAATAATCAATACCGTGTGCTACTATACAACTACGCGTATTACTGTACTTTTACTACCGAGTAGTTCAACAGTTTTAACGGTAAAATTTCCGACATTATTTTTATAAAAATATTTTTGTCGTTTTCTCAATCCGACAATAATTCCGTTATGGGGTCCACCAATGATTGTGCCGTCGTACGGATATTCCCCGACAAAAAGAATATTCCCCGATCAAACGAATATTATATAACAACTTGCATACTTTGCAAAATTTATAAATATTACCCACAACTATAACATTATATCAAATCCACATCATAATTTTGAAAAAATATTTTGAGAAATTTAAATCTTTATTCATAAAATTTGGGGTCTCATACATTTTTAGTTCGCTTCTTCCAGTTCGTTGGAGAAGCAGACTGTATATAATATATATATATATATATATATATATATGAGAGAATAATTGTGATGCCCCCAAAATAGGTATACATCACCCATCTTGAGTCGTCAAATACATGGTACAAAATTCAAATACAACTTAATAATACAGTTGTCGTGTGAACAATACGACAAAACTTAAATTGAGAGTTTTAATAAGAATATTGTCATCTAGACAATATCCACACTCAAAGGAGTCCTCATTACATTTATTGTTACATTATTTAACAGAATAGTGAAGACTACTAATGCTATCATCTGGACTGTCAATCCGTTCCCCGACTCGTCCCAGCTATATTCTCATTTCCTGAAGAGAACAGTGAAGGAAAGGGTGAGCTCAACTAGCCCAGTAAGAAATATTATGACTAAGATAATGCAGAATAAATTATCATTAGTCCTCAATAATGTTAAACTGATAAAATACAATAGACATCAAGTTTAACTACAACAGAACAAACAATCCATTAAAAGAGTCAAGTAGAGAATAAAATCTACTATCTTTTATGATTTTAAAAAAAATTTCTTCACTTTTATCGCTGAGACTCAGCTTAATAAATAATCCACATCATCAAATCATCCCTGCACTACAGGCCAAAGATATTATTTAGTATCACGACCACGAATTATCCATGCACTACGGGCCAAAGATAATCGTATTTTCATCAACGGTCCTGATCATGACATAAAACAATTTATTTTTGCTCCCTTGGCCGAAGAGAATTCATAGCCATAATCATACCAAAAACTGTCCATCAATGCATTACGGTCCAATGAGGACTTTTTTCATATCATTTGTAATATTACGGTCATGATTATACCAAATAATCCCTGGTCATAATCATTCCAAGTCCATCTATGCACTACAGGCCACAAATGACTTTCAACAAAATATAAACATGAGGATGATGACAATGATATAAGAATTCAATAAAACAAGTTTAAGAATTAAATTATTCAGGAACTAATAACGTCCAAATTGTCAACATGATACTTCTTTGTATAGTAAAATTCAAGAATGCTTAGAAAAATATTTTCATAAGAAGATACTGGATGAAACGCAAATATCAAGGATATTCCACTAATTTCATGGAGTATAGAAGTCAAAACTTTAACCAACTGAGTATAATAAAGAATGGAATAACAAAAGAAATCACCATGCATGCGGTACTTCGCATAGACAGGTTATTCCAATAGAATAATAAAGAATGGAATAACAACAGAAATTACCATGCATGCGGTACTTCGCATAGACAGGTTATTCCAATAGAATAATAAATAACGGAACCAGGTCTGGCGTAAAACGCATAGACATGATATTTCAACAGAATAATAAAGACGGAACCAGGTCCGGCGTAAAATGCACAAACAGGATATTGCAACATAATAATAAATAATGGAATAACAACAGAATTTCACCATGTATGCGGTACTTTGCATAGACAGGTTATTCCTGCAGAATAATAAATAATGGAATAACAGAATAATTTCACCAAGTATAGGGTAGGCCGCGTATACAGGTTATTCCAACAGAATAAAAAATAATGAAATAACAGAAGTTCTCATCATGAATACGAAAGAAATAATACCACTTACCTTATAGAAGAAACTTGATATAGAAGTAGTGAAGTAGCAGAATACTTTTCTTTTTTCTCTCTATAGTTTCTCTCTCTAGAGCTTCAGTGAATTCGTAAGAAATAATAAAGGAATGAGTTTCTATTTATAGAAGAATGGACAGCATAGTAACTAATTCATGAACGGTCCAGATTGATTTACTTTTAATCGGACGGTCCAGATTTAAAACAAAATCTTTTAAATAAATATAATATATTCTATTTATAATCTAATAAAACGAATAACTTTATAAAAGTATTCTGTTTTATATAAAAAGATTTTACTATGCATGCACTATGCATGCACTATGCAATACTATGTATAATAAAATATAATATATTTTATTTATAGAATAACTGTATAAAAGTATTCTGTTTTATATAAAAAGCTTTTCTGTTTTATTACATTAATAATACTAATAAAACAAAATTTATATAATATATATATATATATATAACAATCAACAATAATTGAATCAAATAACGTGAGATACTATGCAGCAACTACTGTAGCAATAATTGAACAAAACTGAGTGACTTCTCACGTAAGCATCAATAATCAATACCGTGTGCTACTATGCAACCACACGTATTACTGTACTTTTACTATCGAGTAGTTCAACAGTATTAACGGTAAAACTTCCGCCGTTATTTTTATAAAAATATTTTTATCGTTTTCTCAATCCGACAATAATTCCGTTGTGGGGTCGACCAATGATTGTGTCATCGTACGAATATTTTCCGACACAAAAAATATTCCCCTACCAATCGAATATAATATAACAACTTGCATACTTTGTAAAATTTATAAATATTACCCACAACTATAATATTATATTAAATCCACACCATAATATTCAAAAAAATCGAGAAATTTAAATCTTTATTTGTAAAATTTGGGATTTTACAATAATGGTCATACATAGTTGTGTATATTTTATTTGTGTATAGTCTGTCAAAACTACGTCGTTTTGGCATATTTGTTTTTGATTTCTGATTTGGGATGAGAGAATTATTTTTTTAAAAACGAATTTGCCAAAATAACGTAACTTTGGCAGACTGTGCACAAATAAAATATACACAATTATGTATGGGCATATTATTCAAATTGATGTGAATTTATTTAATTTTAGTTGATACAATTATTGTAATTGTATAGTATATAAAAAAAATTATTTCATCATAAATTTTTATGAGTCGTACCAATTTTAAAGTTTAATATGTCTTCATTTGATTTCAAAAGTCAAATTATTTCTGTAATTTTGAAACAGAGAGTATTATATTTTTGTTACGAGAAGTCGAGAACTGATATTTTCAAATATTTTTTTGATATTTTCATATAATTTTTTCTTCCATAAGAATAAAATGGATTTATTTTCATGTGGAAAAGAAACATGTAAAAATATTATGAGTCTTGAATCCTAAATAATGTTGGTGTGAGGCAGTCACTTAACCAATATTATGAGGCGTGAATCCTAAATATTGTTAGGGTGGGGCAGTCACTTAACCAGTGAATCAAACCCTTGTATCTTTATTTGGGTCCAAGAGTGTATATGTTTTATAAGGTCGAATAATTTATTTTGTATTGGACTATCCAAATTGAGATTATATTGGATTAACATGTTATTGGGCTTGATGTTTGATAAAACTATGGGTAAATTACATATTTTATTACATTTTTTAAAATAATTACAACAATAGTGCACTCATAAAATTTTTACACAACATATACACTTCCATATTTATTTACAATATTAGTGCAATTAGGATTCCTTAATTTAGGGAATTACTAGTCAATTTGAATTCTTTAATTTAGAGATTAGTTATACTCATGGCTTCTTCTCTCTCTCCTCATCTATAACAACTGCAGTTAGTCATCACCCTTCTTCTTCATTCAACGTATTATTTCTATATATATATATATATTAGTTAGTCGTACATGATTCTCATAAATCGTTGTCTTCTTCATTAATCATTTCTCCAATCACAGTCGTCGGTTCAATTATATTAATATTATTATTACCCCTCCGAATCTCCACCACGAGGAGTGGCTCCAGTCTCACATGAATTCCTCTCCAAAGTCACGTATTCTTTCTTTCTATATATATATATATATATATGTGTGTGTGTGTGTGTGTGTGTGTATTTATGAGTCAACCAACTGTATATCTCCAGTAGCTTCTCAAAATGAAGGGTCAAAATAGAGGTGGGTATGAAGATTCAGGCGGTGGTGGCGGTGAATATGAATACTGGATGATGGTTACCAAACCTTCATACCAAAGTAACCAAATTGTCATATCAAAGTAGCCAATCAACCTCCACACTTTAAATTTTTTCTTAATACAGTTGGTTACCAAACCTTCAGATCAAGGTAAGCAAACCTTCGTACCAAGGTAAATTTTTTCGTTTGAATGTGATGCAGTTGGTAGCCAACCATTCATATAAAGGTAACCATTTTATTATTTATGAGTAACAAAATAGTTATAAAAAAAATTTAGAACATTAAAAGTTACATCTATTTATTTTTAAATTTTTTGCAGGGCGAATCTTCTTCTTATTCTCATTGGCGTTTTGGACAACGGAGATTCGCAGTTGTGTAGCGACAGAGTATGTGAGGTGTAGCGGCGGTGTAGAAGCGGACTATTATTTTAAAGTGTATGTGAGGGAGATGAAGATTTGAATTTGAATATTTAAATTTGAATTATTATTTTGAATTTATTTTTGTTGTTAGATCCAAATATTTGAATTTAAATTATTAATTATGACAGTTATTTATCCTTGATTTTATGTTTCCTTATTAATGTGAATTGTACTATTTTTATAATATGGGTCCTAATTACACTCTTTTTGTAATTATTTGGTTAATGCACTTTTCTTGTAATTACTTTCTATTTGTTGTGTACTTATGTAAAAAACCCTAAAACTATATCAGACTGGCCAACTTAAGTGTGATGGATCCTACAAGGTGCAAAACAATGGGTAAGCCTGAGCTTATTCGCATCCTAAAAGATGAACACATGAGACTAGGAACAAGGGATTTTTGGTTTTAACTAGGGCTTGATTGTAATGATCTAATATTAGCAAAAGATTCTGAGAATATTGAGTGCCCTGTAACACTCTGTTTCTGAAATTTAAAATGGATAAAAAACAATAGACAAAAAATTTAAGTTTTTTTTTTCCAATTTCTACGTTTCTAAATTTTTTAATAAACGAAAAAGAAAAGAAATGAATACAAACTTTGTCACTTTTCTTGTCAAAGTTTTCTTCCAAAATTGGTCTGATTTGGATGAAATTTTTTTTGGAATAAGTTATATTTTTATAATTCCTATATTATCCTCAACTTTCAATATAATAAAATTTAAATTACAACCATGACCCCAATTTTTTTTATCTACTAAATCTAAGCTGGTAAAAGAGAAAAAGACTTCTTGGTTATCTATTTATCGACTTTTTGTTGCACTTCGCTTGTGAAGACTTCATATAGAGTATAGGTTATGATTGGAGTAATGATTCCCCTTTTCTGAATCTTAAATTGTAGATTGCAATTAAATTGTAAATGTGTTATTTAAATGATTTACGGTGTACATATTTAAACTAGGGTATTTTATTGTAGTTATAATTGCTATGCCGATCAGACCATGTTCAGACTAATTTATTACTATTAGATTGTCTCTATATAGATAGTCTATTTATGATTTTGTGAACAAAAATATGAATTTACTATTATTGTTTTATGTACACTTGTTGTTGTGTATTTAACTTTGAAACTCATTCAGTTTTATTGATTGAATAGATGGACAATCAAGAGAGTAAATTTTGAGATTTTATGGTTTGACAACATTTTCTAGTAAATATTGATCGTGTTCCTCATAGTTCAATATATCAAATGTCGTATAACTAAACCTTGTGAGAATAAACCTAATAAATAAATAATTGAAATGAAAAAAAAGGAACGGATGAATTGCTTCATAAGATAAGTGTGAGACTATGCGTGTCTGGTGTGGCTGAGTATGTTGTATTTAGTGTTTGTTTTGAATATCATGGCTCTGTTGATTGTAATGGAAGTAATAATATAGTTGAACTTTCTATTCCATACTATATGTCTGATCATTGTTATTTGCAAAGATACACTTGTTTCTATTTGGTAAGATTCAAATTAAACTCAAACAACATAAAAAAAGGGAACTGTCAAATCCACAACAAAAAATGTTATTTCCACAACAAAAGTGTGACACCCCCAAAATAGGTATACATCACCTATTCTGAGTCGCCAAATACATGGCATAAAATACAAATACAATCTTTAATATACAATAAGAAATGTGTGAGTTTTAATACAAATATTATCTTCTAGACAATATCCACTTTCAGAATAAGTCATCATTACATTTATTATCACACTATTTAACAAAATAGTGAGGACTACTAATACTATCATCTGGACCGTCACTCCGTTCCCCGACTAGTCCCGGCTACATTCTCATTTCCTGAACAGTGAAAGAAAGGGTGAGCTCAACTAGCCCAGTAAGAAATATTATGACTAAGATAATGCAGAATAAATTATCATTAGTCTTCAATAGTGTTAAACTGATAAAATACAATAGACATCAAGTTTAACTGCAGCGGAACATGTAATCCATTAAAAGAGTCAAGTAGAGAATAAAATCTACTATCTTTTATGATTTAAAAGGTTTTTCATCACTTTTATCGCTGGAACTCAGCTTAATAAATAATCCACCTCATCCCTGCATTATGACCAAGGATATTCATAAGTATTAGAACCACAAATTATCCATGCGCTACGGGCTAAGAATATTCGTGTATTCATCAATGGTCATGATCATGCCAAAGCTGTCCATCAATGCACTACGGGCCAATAAGGACTTTTACCACATCATTTGTAACATTACGGTCATGATTACACCGAATAATCCCTGGTCATAATCATACCAAGTCCATCTATACACTACAGGCCACAGATGACTTTCAACAAAATATAAACATGAGGATGATGACAATGATATAAGAATCCAATAAAACAAGTTCAAGAATTAATTTATCCAGGAACTAATAACGTCCAAATTGTCAACATGATACTTCTTTGTAGAGTAAAATTTAAGAATGCTCAGAAGAATATTTCCATGAAAGATACTGGATGAAGCGCAAATATCAAGGATATTACACTAATTTTATGGAGTATAGAAGTCAAAACTTTAACCAACTGAGTATAATAAAGAATGGAATAACAAAAGAAATCACCAAGCATGCGGTACTTCGCATAGATAGGTTATTCCAACAGAACAATAAATAACGGAACCAGGTCAGACGTAATACGCACCGACAGGATACTCCAACAGAATAATAAAGAATGAAATAACAACAGAAATCATCATGCATGCAGTACTTCGCATAGACAGGTTATTCCAACAGAATAATAAATAACGGAACCAGGTCCGGCGTAAAACGCACAGACAGGATATTCCAATAGAATAATAAAGACGGAACCAGGTCCGACGTAAAACGCACAAACATGATATTCCAACAGAATAATAACGAATGGAATAACAACAGAAATCACCAAGTATAGGATAGACCGCGTATACAGGTTATTCCAACAGAATAATAAAGAATAAAATAACAAAAGTTCCCTTCATGAATATGAAAAAAATAATACCCCTTACCTTATAAAGAAGAGTACTCTGACGGTAGGGCGGAGATATACTTGAAGAAACTTGCACTACGCTCAAAACTTTCTTAAACGCTAAAGAAATACGCTCAAGATAGAAGTATAATTCTCTCTACAGTTTCTCTCTCTAGAGTTTCAATGAATTCGTAAGAAATAATGAAGGAATGAGCTTCTATTTATAGAAAAATGGACTGAATAGTAATCAATCCATGAATGGTCCAGATCGATTTACTTTAAACGAACGGTCCAGATTGGTTTACATTAAAATATAATATATTCTATTTATAATCTAATAAAACGAATAACTTTTAAAAAGATTTTACTATGCAAATACTATGCAGATACTATGCATAATAAAATATAATATATTCTAATTATTGTCTAATAAAACGAATAAATTTATAAAAGTATTCTGTTTTATATAAAAAGATTTTACTATTAGCCTAATAAAACGAATAACTTTATAAAAGTATTTTGTTTTATATAAAAAGCTTTTCTATTTTATTACATTAATAATACTAATAAAATAAAACTTCATCATCATTATTATTATTCACACTATTAATCAACCAGATCGTTCTCAGGAAAGAGAGGGTTTTCCAATAAGAATTTCTCCCTATTGGCGCTCAATTAGGTGACCAAACCTCTCATTGGCAGAACTTCTAGACATCGTTAATAATGCAAATAATAATATTAATAACTCTGTCATCTCAATTATTGATTTCATAATATATAAAATATCGACAATAATTGAATAAAACTGAATGACTTCTCATGTAAGCATCAATAATCAATACCGTGTGCTACTATGCAACCACGCGTATTCCTGTACTTTTAACACCGGGTGTTTCAATAGTTAATGATAAAATTTCCGCCATTTTTTTCATAAAAAATAGTTTTGTCGTTTTCTCAATCCGACAGTAATTCCGTTGTTGGATCCACCAATAATTGTGTCGTCGTACAAATATTCCCTGTTTAAAACGAATATTCTCCGACCAATCAAATATTATATAACAACTTGCGTACTTTACAAAATTTATAAATATTACCCACAACTATAATATTATATCAAATTTATTCCAAAAATGATAATTATAGAAAATTCATCTTTATTCATAAAAGTTGGAATCTTACAAAAAGTGTCATTATAGATCCTATAGCTACAGTTTTCACCGTCGCTATACATTTACAGCGACACTTTTGTTGTGAAAATAATAAAAAATGTTGTGGATTTAACAATTCCACATAAAAAAATATACTTACAAAGTACTAGCCATCATTTTAGTTTCCTCCAATATGTCAAAGTAATAGTATATAAAAAAAACTACATAACATATACTATATAGTTGAGAGTTACGGGAATTAAAATTTGCATCCCATATTAAACTGATAATATGGGATTTAAATTTGCATCTCACAGTAAACTCATGGTATGTATGGATATGGATGACATGAAATTTTTATTTGTCTGCACTGAGATGTAGATAGCTTCATATACTCATACAACCTACAATGTCCATACTAACAAGTGAGTAGATTTGATAAGCACATAGTTCTTTGTTTTCTTTAAAAAATTCTCATAATAAATTGTCCATCTTTTCTTACAGACAGACGAATGGGTTCGATAATCAATACCCCTTTTTATCAACTCTCTAACAGTTTTTAACTATGCACTCATTCATTTCAACTATGAGCCATGAACATGGAGAAGAGGAAATATGATAGCACTCAACATAAATAATTTACATTAGGTAGCAACTTATTTATAATTTTGATATTTTTATTAAATTTATTTTGCATATTTTTATTCATGGTTCAATGGTTATAATTAATAGAATGGTAAATTTGTAAAAGTTATATCTTTCTTTTCTTTTCATTGAAACTCAAAAACGCAAGAAAAGAAAATCTTTAATTTTTTTATTTTTTTCTATTAAAAACTCAGAAACAACTCAGAAAATCTTTAATTTTTTTCTATTTTTACTTTTCTGTTCTAATTTAAATTTTCTATTTTTTTCTTTTTTTCTGTTCTAATCTTTTATCCCTCCTACCATATTATCGTTTTAATATATTTTGTGCTCTAATAATTTCTTCGAAGTTTATTTTTCCCTTTTGTGAGACTTATTTTTTTTTCATGATATGATTGATATTTTTCTCTTTTGTGGAAGAATTTCATTATCATATCTTCGGAGACTTTGTTTTTTCGGTTGGGAGATTATTATTTTTTTTCGCGAGACTTTTTTCGGTGCGTAAATTGTTGAAGATATATTGTTCAGATTTGGGTGTGTATTATCACGACGGTCGGTTCTTCATTTACTCCTGTTGAAGAACTACTCTAATCCATATATTATGTTATTACTTTTAGAATATAACTGTTTTTCAAGAATATATACGGTGTTCACTAACTATTGTTATGATTGGTCATTTTCCTGATCTGTTATTTGTTTGTAAGGATTACGTTTTTAATTTTTTGTATTGTAATTTTTTCATCACATGTAATAGTTTACCGTTTCAATATATTTCAGTCAATTGACTGTTTAACAAAAAAAAATATTTCAGTGTTTTAGATTAATTTAAAAAAAAATAAAAAAGAAATACCTTCTATCATGATTTCAAGGTATATACTATGACTAATTTAGGGTTATTTGGGTTGCCATCTTCACTCGGAACCCTTACTAAATTTATACCATAACAGATGCTCCTAATTAATCTTGAAGTCCTCAAATTAAACGATTTTGTTACTGAATATTTCTTGAAGAATGTTTCTTCTATTGTTCAAGCTAATGTTGCATATCCATATCATCAAGGGAGAGGGGCTGTCACAAATTTCTTTTCCTTTTGCCCCTACAAATTTGATGTTATTACAATTTCATCCTTCTATTTAGAAATTCAAGCCTACTTTGTCTAGTTCCAATCTTCTTTTTTTGTTCCATTGCTTCATGTGTTTAACAAGAGAGAATTTACAGTTAAGTCTAACATGAGTAGTGTTTGTTTATGTCTTAAGACAAAAACTCAAATCTTAACTAGTAAGAGTTGTCTCGTAATAGTTTATTTAAATTTATAAACAAAAATAACCTCAATAAATATTGTACTCCTTCAATTTCAAATTTTAAGATCATTCAAATAATTTTTTTAAATAACTAAAAGAGTTAAAATGGTAAAATAATGTCATTTAGATATTTTACACTTTTAGTTATCAAACAGCTTTTTATGTATTAACCATTCAGATCTTAATTTCTAAATTTTATCAGTTTTATCAAACACAACCTCTTAGTCATCATGAAGAAACACTCAATTTGGCATGCAAGAGTGCTTCTACATCTCATTTAACAATCATGAAAAGCATTTGATCCAAGACACGGCACAATCATACAAGAACTGCAAAGAATTAAGCTTTCGCATATCTCAATGAAACAACCTTTTAACAGTTTTGTTTAGTAAAATAACCAGATAGATACATCCTCATTCCTCACTGTAGGAATCACATTACAAATAACATCCTCAAGTTTGGTATCCATTTTAACTATATTAGCTAATACATAGTATTTCAGGATATCGGGTGGAAGGATGGAGCGGGGTATTTTGAGAGGGGGAGGGGGTTGGGGGGGGGGGACAGGCTGTCAGAAGCTAAATGAAATATGGTTATAGATGACATCATTGGAACATCCGCGGCTTCTTATTGCCGGGATGGATCAGTTGAAACATCAAAACCAGGAGGGATAAAAACGACATCATCCCACTCAGACTTAGAATTATTCTGCAAAATTTGTAGTTGTGTTATTTTGCTAGGCATTCCAAGATAGATAATGGACCATGTAAAGCAAATGCACAAACAAGAAAGAAAATTTTAAATATAATGAGATCAATTCAACCATTCACAGTTTAAGAAAGCACGAGAGATATTTTAGAAGTTCCTGACCTTCATCTCTAGAACTATATCCTCAAGAACAGCCACCTACAAGATAAAGTGAAAGTTGGTAATTTTCCAAGCATCAACAAAGTAACATCAAAATAACATACCTGTATATCACCCTCCCTAAGGGCAGGATTCATTCGCTTTTGATCCTGGGATGCTCTGCTTAGAGACTTTTCTAGATCCTCCTACATAATCCATGAGTGAGGGAAAAAATCATGTAATTTGGACGCATATTTCAAGATTTTTATATACTCAACAAACCTTCCTGAAAAAGACAGGACGGTATCTCATATTTTGGCTCCTCAGTATTAAGCTCCTTGACTGCAATCCATGAAATTAGGAATAAACTATTACTCTATCAGTGAATCAATTTGAGGAAGAAGCAATGAAGTGACTAACAAAATTTCCAAAACAAACATCACAATTGCAAGAATCATCTTATATTAGCAACAATCCAATCATCACGGACCTTCCTAATAGAGGTCACCGATCAAACATCAATAATTCAGGGACAACCTTACGACATCCCAAGACAACTGTTTAAAATTTAACCTATCAAACCTGTGATTCCATATATATCATATTACGGTGGTTGAAGCTTTCAAAATTATGCACCATCAAAAGTTAATAGGAGCAAAGAAGAATATAATACACCTCAAGCATGCATAGAGTCGCAAACTAAAGAGGGTAATACTCACCCTTTTGTCTTTTTACACTTGAGGAGATTAAGTTCTCTTTCAAGGATGAAAAAGTATATTCTTAATCTTCACTTCTATATTGCAGGTGCTTTTCTTTTTGGAAATAAATGCTTTACATAGTGTAGTCACAAATCCTACAAATCGCCATGTCTGAGATGCGCTTGAGAAGTATAGTGGCAGGTAACAAAGCCAAAATAAATGCAAGTATCTGTATTTTATTTGGATAAGACGTATCCTGAACACAATATAATAAAAAAAACTTTTTAATATGTATTCATCTGTACGTTCCATCTTTTGTAGCCTTTTAAACCCCCAAGAGGTGAGAGAAATAGTAGATGCCTTGAGAAATAATCTCAAAGTTGCTAGCTGCAATTCCCATACTTGGGACCAAATTTACCTATCTTAAAAAACTTTTTACCTTAAAAAGAAAAAAAAAAAAAAAGACAACATACATGCTCATCCTAAAGTTGAAAATGTGGTTAACGCAGGTATTTGATGCAGACATGAATACATCATGAACATAGCATCCCTTCATATTCATTTTCTTTTCAAGTTTTTGGATAAAGTAGCAATACTCCTCTTTCAGAATGATGCTTTCTTCACAATCATTTTTTTCTGCTTATTAATTGGTATCTTTTGCATTTCAAAAGAAATCTTATATGATCTTTTGCATACTTCAGAAGATTAGAAAAATATTAATTCATAAGACAATACAAAGGTAATGCTGATGCTGAATAATTTTAAAACGGAACCTGGAAAACTGGAACCCCAGAGAAGCTCTCGTCAGGAAGACCAGCCTTTCTTCTTTCCTGTAAGCAAGTACCATACGACATCATCTTTAAATTTATATAATATGAGATACACAAATTGTACAATTTATATTAAACTAAATTAAGCTCTTGGCATATTTACATGCTTGGCAGAGCTTAGAATTGTCATAGAATAAAGCCATATACTAAAAAATGTACCAGCTCAAAGTTCTGGAAAATTTTATCAACCATTTTGGTTTTGTCCACCTGCTATTTCTCACTTTCATTGTATAAACATATTTTGGTTTCCAATATAAAAATCACACTATCAAGATTGAGCAATCCTATATAGCACTAAATGGAATCATCGGGCATCACAGTCCACCAAAGAAGCCTCTCAAAAGAAACGATCCAAATTTTGAAATGTAACAAACTAGAGTGATTCTTAGTAGCGCAATATACATACAAACACAAGTACATATTTCATTACCTAACCCTTCATAATGAAAGCACATCAATGCTTGGAAGAAGATAATGAAAGCTATAGGAAGAAGTCTTCTTTTACTTTTTCACTTTTATGGTTGATTTTCTCTATCCCTTTATTTAGTTTTGAGTAAATATTAGATCTTATATATATTGCGACAAAACATTAGCATAGTTTGTAAATTAATACAAATACAGGGATAATTGATTGTTCTTAGTTACCTCTGATTCTTTCTCCTTCACCACATGAGTAAAGAGATACACACCATATAATAACTAATGGATATTGCATTATAATATCATAAATTACTCACACTAAGTGCATTCTTTATCTGGGCTGACTCTGGTATCAACCTAAAACCCACCCCATCAACTTTGAGTTGAAAAACCTGCCAAAACAAATACAAATTAGAACCAACTAATCAATCAAATCAGAATTATACAATCAAGTAAACTAAACATAAAGTACAACCCCTTTGATCTTATAATTCAAAGACTCGTACTTTATTCAGTGCCACAGCAACCACTTTAGAACCCTGACGCATCCCAGGGTCCATATTCTTCATTTGTGCAAGAAGTGTCTCAGCATCCTCCTCCTTAAAACAAAACAACCCAAGAGATTTCCCCGAATCGACATTCGAAACCAACACGAATTCCTCTGAAGGATTGCTGAGAGCATAAACTGGCACACCAGCTAGCCGCTCTTCAATTTCCTCTATTGACAAGGAAGCAGAACTGGAACTGGGCCCCTTTTTCTCGGCAGAAATTCGAGCCCAAGCTGGGTTTTTAGCAGAAGGTGAGGAAAATTTGAAGGGTCCTGAAAACCCGGATTCGATTGCTTGTTTTGCATGATTTTGGAGGTTTAAGAAGGTGGAATCGAGATGGGGTTTTAGAGAAGAGAAGTGGTTTTGAAGATTGGTGAAGGCTCGTTGGAGGTTGAATTGTGGGGATGGTTCTTGGGGTTTGGGTTTTAGGAAATGCATTTTTTTCTCAGAAAAACAAGGATGAGGTTCTGGGTTTTGGAGTACAGAGGTTTTAATGTTCGGGGTTTTTCTTGAAGGGGGAAATTGAAGAATATTTGTTTGCCAATATTTTCGGGGCATACTTTTGGGCCAGAGCTGAGTTCATGTGGGCTAGCTGCTCGTCAAGAGTTCCAATCTGGTGGCTTCATAAATTTCTATGGGTTTATCCGTTTTGGTACATTTGCAGCTTAAAAGTTGCATTTATAAACTAAAAAATAAAATAGAAAATGATATATAGTGCAAATATTTAGGTCGGTTTTTTAATTGTCAATTATGTGGATAAGTATTAACGGTAACTTTTTTGAAAAGATGTGTTAATCTCAGATAAATTTCACAATTATAATTATAATTAAACATAAATTTATCGCAATACCAAACAAGACACAATTGAAATTTAGAATAATAGTCTTTTAAACGACAAATTTCAAAAACTCCAACAACCATGCACCATGTCTATGTGTGCTTCTTCTTATTGTATGATTGTTAGTATTTATAATTTCTTTTTTGGATCTAAGAAAAAAGATTATCTTCTCCCCAAATAATAAACAACTTGTAAAATCATTTTTAGAATTTTACATTTTCAAACTAATTTTATGATTGATTTAGAGTGATGGCTTTTCTTTTTTGCACGTATAATACTGATCTTTTAAATTTGTGATTTTTTTTGCTAAATTTAAGCTTGTATAAAAAAAGAGAGTTGTACAAAGGTCAAGGGGGCATACCCAAACATGGATACAATATAAGGCTAAAAATCTAAAGCTAGTAATGGCACTGTTAACGTTAGATTTTGTACGCCTGATAAAATCTCCAAAACAGCAGGTTAAAATTGCGCTAACGGTTGATGGAGTAATTGATTATATCAAATTCATGAAATACATTCACACAAACATAAATAAAGACATATAAATATGAACACAAGAATTTACGTGAAGTAATCGACTATAATAATATTGTGGGTACAAGATGTGTATATGGAGAGCGTACAAGTTGATAATATGGAGAGTACAAATTGTGTATTTGTGTTGTATCTCTTGTATTCTTGTATCTTCTCTCCTCTAAAACCTAACTTGTAGCCGTATATATAGAAATCACCTCCATCCCTAATATATACGCCTACAAGTTAGGTTTTAGCTGTATCAGGAGATCAGAGAGATTTGACCATCGACGGCTGAAACCACGCCATCTGTAGACTCTGAGCACCGAGATGAGCAGGGGCGGAGGGGGGGTCCACGGCCCCCCCTGTTGCGAGAAATTTTTTTATGTACTAGGGAGGGTCCAGCTTGAAATTCGGGAAGTTTGGGGGGTCCGAGGTGCGCTGAAAAGAAGAAGGAAGGGGAAGAAAAAAAAATAATTTTTTTTTATAACTTAGGATTGAGTTGTTTGACTTGTTTCAGAATTAGCCCACGCAAAAAAAAATATTTCTCATGTAGTCATATTCGTATGTATTTTTTCTAAAAGTCATGATGGCCCATTAAGCAACTAAAGTTAACATATTATATATGTGATATTACCAAATAACAAAACTGCCACCACAAGTCCACACTGAAACAGAAACAGAAACAGAGCCACGGAGCACGGAGGAATTATTCGCTGCTGCGGTGCTGCCTGCTGGAGAGTGGAGACTGAAGTGCCGCTGCTGCCTGGAGCCTGCTGCTGTCCTACCGCGGTGCCGCCAGACGCCAATCAACTCCATCACTCCAACTTCTAAGGTTAGGTTCCAACATTTTTTTGTTTGATTTTTGTTCCTTAATTTCTAACTAAAAAATAGGGCTTTTCTTTGATTTATAAACCAAAATTGATATATTTTCGTTAATTCTAAGTAGGTTTTGTTACCAAATTTTTTTGTTTGATTTTTTTGTTTGATTTTTGTTCCTTATTTGAATTTAGGGTTTCAATTGCTAATTTTGTGTTTCAATTTGTAATTGATTTTTTTTTGTTTCAATTGAATTTGAGGAACTAATTGAAATGTTGAATTGCTTATGATTTATAATTATGATTTTGTTGAATGTTGAATTACTTGTGAGGTGGGATATCACACTACTTTTCATTTAGTATATCTTCTTATCAAGTTGGCTTTAATTTTGCCTGTTGCGACTGCTAGTGTGGAACGAGTATTTTCTGCGATGAATATTGTTAAGACAAATTTGCGCAACAAGATGGGAGATGACTTTCTCACAGACTGTTTTATGTGCTATGTCGAAAGAGATATTTTTAGGCGCATTGATAATGAAGTGATTATCCAACATTTTCAGAATATGAGAACTCGCAGGTTGAATTTACCGCCTTTACGGTTCGAACTCCGAAGAAAAACTCCGTCGTTCTAGTACCGTTACCGGTTCAACAGTCAACAATGTGTTTCAATTTGTAATTGATTTTTTTTGTTTCAATTGAATTTGAGTAACTAATTGAAATGTTGAATTATTTGTGATTTAGGATTATGATTTTGTTGAATGTTGAATTATTTGTGATTTAGGAATATGGAAAAAAAAATCAACAAACTAAGATGTCGTCGAAAAAAAAAAATTACATGCATAATCCGGACTCCTCTGTTGAAATCCTCTAGCTCCGCCACTGTAGACGAGGACTTGAAATGAAAAGGAGCATCGGAAGAAAAGATGGTCAAAACTCTCATTTGCAGAATTATAAAGGGGACATAAGGGATCCAGGCTAAGCCCATAGCTGATAAGCCTATCCTTAGTCTTTAGCCCTCTATGGTAAGCGAACTAAAGGAGAAAAGAAAATCTTGGGGGACAGCTTTAATGCCATATAATTTTATGTCAGGCTTTCGGTTGCCCACGCTGCCTAATGGATTGCCATATTGAAGCAGTATTTATCTTAGAAATGGAGAGGCCCTCCCATAGGATCGAGTCATGACCTGAAGGGTTAATTGGTATAGAGAAATCAAAGGACTGCCGGAAAACTCTAACAACAACGCGGTTCGAGACAGGCAAATTCCAGCTAGCTTGATGAATGATACTGCTGACTTTGGCATAAATTTCCAGCCCAGAAGAAGAGATGAGAGGATGAGCAGATTGGTATGTCACCAGACCAGGGGTCGAACCATAAGCTAGTTGCCTTCCCGTTATCAATCTGGTATTGTATATATTGCAGAGCAATAGATCTCAGACTCAAAATTTTCCTTCATGTCCACTCCATGAACAGTCCGAAGGAGTGACAAAAGTTATAAAAAATATATAGATCAATCTTTGGGTCGTAGTCTAACAATGTCTACATGTCTTGCTATTATGATAATTATAAACTCTTTTTATGGTCGTCAAATTTAAATTAAAACTTAGTTCATCACTTTTTATTACTGTTCAATTTAGAATAATATGTCACTTTATATTATTTTGAGACGTAAAAATAAAAAAGAAAAGAAAAAAAAAAAGAGAGAAAGAAATATAAAAAATAAAAAGTCAGGGGAGTACTTGTCATGAATGACGGTTTTTACCGTCATTATACATCTATAGCAAAAAAATTTATGTGAAAATATCAAAAAATTATGTAAAAATATTAATTTAATTTTCTAAATTTAAAATTAATACGATTCATAAAAATTTTAAATAAAATAATTTTTGTAATTAATATTTATTATATATTATATAATTATAATAATTAGATTAACTAAAACTAAATAAATTCATATTAATTTAAAGTTTAATATATCGTCGCTTGACCTCAAAAGTTAAATTTTATCTCTAATTTTTTAAAAAAGGAGGATTACTCCATCTTATTTATCACAATATAATTTTTTTTACTTGAATATAATTTATTTATTTTAAGTCAAAAGTGTTTTTACTCCATCTTACTAATCTGCCAAACATATTTTCAAAATTAGCAGGTCTTTAAAAAGTCATTTAAGGTCAACAAATCAACATATAAAAAATCATCCTCAACCTAACAAAATGTAATTGTATTTATTTAATCTAAAATTATTCTTTAATTAATCACACATTGACCTCTCTGTCGATTAGATTCTATTCATACCATGTTCCACAGTAAAAGAAATGAGGTTTTGATAAACCCTTTTGTGGTGACATCTTTACCATGCTAAAAGTGAATGTGAATGGCTTGAGTAAAATTACATAATTGTCTTTATACGTTATCAAATTTAAATTTTTGAGTTATATTATTATACATATATATATGTTCAATTATCTTTTTTTAATACAATATATTTTAATTATAATTTTATTTATAATTAAGACCAGTTCATTCAAATTATTGATAACTTATTAAAAAATTAATTTAGTTTAATTAACACATATTTTTGGGTGAGTGACACAAATATTAAGAATTTTAAATTAAAGTATTAATGGAGTTGTTCTAATTAGAGTGATTAAGTATGTTGATAGTTTAGTTTTTGATGTTTAACAACAAAAATTATTATTTAAATTATTAGTTTCATATTATGATTTTTATATGTTAAATTTTCTTGAGTATATGTCAAAATTTGGGATGTTTATGATTTTGATTATATTTTTTTAGTATACAGTTGTTGTTGTTGTTTTTATGGAATGTTGAATAAAAGAAAATATAATAATATTTATTACCAAGTCTATCTTGTAAAAAAATTCTTTTAATATTTTTTTTGAGTAACAACATTTGTTATTTTTACTGTAAATAATTATTCCTAAGTGTGACTTATGTTTAGTTTAATATTTGAGAAAAATAATTAATATAAAATTTTAATACTTTTTTTATAAGAAAAATAAGATTCATTCAGTAATAATAAGTTTATTTTAAGTAAATTTTAATATTTGAAAAAATTAATTATATTTTTTTCATTAATTTGTACTTTTATGGGTATTAAAATTCCACTTTTTAATTATAAAAAAATATTTGGATGTATATTACGTAAATTTTAATATTTGAGAAATTTAATTAGCAAAAAATGTATGACTTTATTTTTTCGATAAAATGAATATTTATTATTTTTGACATTTATGTTATTTATTGCACAAGTTTATAATTTAATTAATTAGATCAAGTTAAGTAAAAATTATAATATACAAATTTATATTTTGTGGATATATTAAACATTATAACTTGAAGTGTAAGACCCCAAATTTTATGAATAAAGATGAATTTTCTAAAATTATTATTTTTTAATGAATTTGATATAATGTTATAGTTGTGGGTAATATTTAGAAATTTTATAAAGTATGGATTGTAGCCTATAGACTCGCTTTACCGCTAAGTATGTCTCGTGTTCATAACGTTTTTTATATATCCATGTTACGTAAATATGTGAAAGATCTGAACCACATTATTGAGTTAGAACTGGACGAAATAGCGGAAGATTTAACGTATAAAGAGGTTCATGTTCAAATCTTGGATAAAAATGAACATATTCTACGCTCCAAGGTTATACCTCAAGTCAAAGTTTTATGGAGGAACCACGATGTTGAGGAAATGACCTGGGAGTTAGAATCTGAAATGAAATCAAGGTATCCTTACCTCTTTGACATACCAGGTACGTACCCTAATTTTGAGGGCAAAATTTCATAAGAAGGGAAGATTGTAAGACCCCAACTTTTATGAATAAAGATGAATTTTCTATAATTATTATTTTTGAATGAATTTGATATAATGTTATAGTTGTGGGTAATATTTAGAAATTTTACAAAGTACGCAAGTTGTTTATAATATTCGATTGGTCGGGGAATATTCGTTTTAACATAGAATATTCACACGACAACACAATCATTGGTGGACCCCACTACGGAATTATTGTCGGATTGAGAAAATGACAAAAAAATATTTTATGAAAATAAAGGCGAAAATTTTACCGTTAACTGTTGAAACACCCAGTGTTAAAAGTATAGGAATACGCGTGGTTGCATAGTAGCACATAGTATTGATTATTGATGCTTACGTGAGAAGTCACTCAGTTTTATTCAATTATTACTTCAGTAATTGCTGTATAGTATCTCACGTTATTTGATTCAATTATTATCAATATTTTATATATTATTAAATCAATAATTGAGATAATAAAGTTGTTAATATTATTATTTGTATTATTAACGATGGCTAGAAGTTCTGTCAATGAGAGGTTTGGTCACCTAATTGCGCGCCAATAAAGAAAAATCCTTATTGGAAAGCCCCCTCTTTTCTGGGAACGACCTGGTCGATTAATAGTGTGAATTATGATAATGATGATGAAGTTTTGTTTTATTAGTATTATTAATGTAATAAAACAGAAAAACTTTTTATATAAAACAGAATACTTTTATAAAGTTATTCGTTTTATTATGCTAATAGTAAAATCCTTTTATATAAAACAAAATACTTTTATAAAGTTATCTGTTTTATTAGACAATAATTAGAATATATTATATTTTATTATGCATAGTGTTTGCATAGTGCCAGCATAGTATTTGCATAGTAAAATCTTTTTATATAAAACAGAATACTTTTATAAAGTTATTTGTTTTATTAGATTATAAATAAAATATATTATATTTTATTGTAAACCAATATGGACCGTCTGTTTAAAAGTAAATCAATCTGGACCGTTCATGAATTGGTTACTATTCAGTCAATTCTTCTATAAATAGAAGCTCATTTCTTCATTATTTCTTACGAATTCACTGAAACTCTAAAGAGAGAAACTGTAGAGAGAAACTGTAGAGAGAATTCTTCTTCTATAATCTTGAGCGTCTTTCTTTAGCGTTTAAGAAAGCTTTGAGCGTATCCCCACCCTACCGTCGGAGTACTCTTCTTTATAAGATAAGGGGTATTATTATTTTTTTTCATATTCATGAAGAGAATTTCTGTTATTCCAGTCTTTATTATTCTGTTGGAATAACATGTATACGCGGGCTACCCTATACTTGGTGAAATTCTTCTGTTATTCCATTATTTATTCATCTGATGGAATAACCCGTCTATGCGAAGTACCGCATACATGGTGAAATTCTGTTGTTATTCAATTCTTTATTATTCTGTTGGAATATCGTGTCTGTGCGTTTTACGCCGGATTTGGTTCCGTCTTTATTATTCTTTTGGAATATCCTGTCTGTGCGTTTTACGTCGGACCTGGTTCCGTTATTTATTATTCTATTGGAATAACCTGTCTATGCGAAGTACCACATGTATGGTGATTTCTGTTATTATTCTATTCTTTATCATTCTGTTGAAATATTCTGTCGGTGCGTATTACGCCTCACCTGGTTCCGTTATTTATTGTTCTGTTGGAATAACCTGTCTATGCGAAGTACCGCATGCATGGTGATTTTTTTTTATTCCATTCTTTATTATACTCAGTTGGTTAAAGTTTTGACCTCTATACTCCATGAAATTAGTGGAATATCATTGATATTTGCGCTTCATCCAGTATCTTTCATAGAAATATTCTTCTGAGCATTCTTAAATTTTACTCTACAAAGAAGTATCATGTTGATAATTTGGACGTTATTAGTTTCTGGATAAATTAATTCTTGAACTTATTTTATTGAATTCTTATATCATTGTTATCATCCTCATGTTTATATTTTGTTGAAAGTCATCTGTGGCCTGTAGTGCATAGATAGACTTGGTATAATTATGACCAGGGATTATTCGGTGTAATCATGACCGTAGTGTTACAAATGATGTGGTAAAAGTCCTCATTGGCCCGTAATGCATTGATGGACAGTTGTTGGCATGATCATGACCATTGATGAATATTCGAATATCATTGGTCCGTAATGTATGAATAATTTGTGGTTGTGATACTAATGAATATCCTTGGTCGTAGAGCAGTGATGATGTGGTTTATTTATTAAGCTGAGTCCCAACGATAAAAGTGATGAAAAACCTTTTAAATCATAAAAGATAATAGATTTTATTCTTTACTTGACTCTTTTAATGGATTGTTTGTTCTGCTGCAGTTAAACTTGATGTCTATTATATTTTATCAATTTAACATTGTTGAAGACTAATGATAATTTATTCTGCATTATCTTAGTCATAATATTTCTTACTGGGCTAGTTGAGCTCACCCTTTCTTTTACTGTTTCTTCAGGAAATGAGAACGTAGCTGGGACTAGTCAGAGAACGAAGTGACGGTCCAGATGATAGTATTAGTAATTCTCACTATTCTGTTAAATAGTGTGACAATAAATGTAATGAGGACTTATTCTGAGAGTGGATATTGTCTAGAGGACAATATTTGTATTAAAACTCACAGCTCTCTTGTTGTATATTAAAGATTATTTTTGTATTCTGTACCATGTATTTAGCGACTCAGAATAGGTGATGTATACCTATTTTGGGGGCGTCACATGAAGGATATATTAGACATTATATTAAAAATACTTCTAAATATTAATTGGTCAACCATACTAAGGGTAGTGAATGTTACATATAGTAAACTATACCGACTGTTACTTAAAAAACTAGAGAAATGATGAGTGTTATTATGATTATCTACAGGGACAGGGGATATCAATGTATTTTATTTTTTTATTTATTATTTGATTATCAATTATAGAAATAAATATTAATAATAATTTTTTAAAAAAATATGTAATAAACGAGACTATCCTCCATAATTTTAAATCATATTGAAATTTGTATAGTGATATTTATGCATGGTCTCACTTAATATTGCTAACTAGCTGGCTCCCGTGCCTCCGGCACTGTTTGGGCAGTGAGATTTATCTCAAACTTAGAACGGCCCAGATGATTTATTAAGTGAACGGGAAATTCAAAATCATTATTAGATAGATTAGATAGATAGATGTATTTTATTAGATAGATGTATGGACGGTGAGATTTATCTCAAACTTTGGACAGCCCAGATAATTTATTGAGTGAGCGAAAAATTCAAAATCATTTGTATTTTATTAGATAAATGTACAAAATTAAAATTGTTTTTTGACTGTAATGCTTGTGGTTGATGAAATGGATAAACACAAGTTATTTGTGTAACTGAAGTGAAAAAAGGCGAAAGACTAACGTGCGCACATGGGCGTTGGATAATCCAATATCATCGCTGTCTTCACTGTTCTGATCTTTTCTGTTATGTTCCGTACTATTACTCTTACTCTTTCTCTTTCTCTCTCTCTCTAGACTAGACTGTTCTTCGATACATTTTTCTCCCAACTTTTCTTAGTCTAAAAAAAGTCATTCCTAATCTTCTAACAAGTCTTCTCAATTTTCGTTTTCTTCTCATTTTTTGTGTAGTTTCTCTCTCTAATTTTTCTTGGTCACTCTGATTCTCAAAAATGAATGCCTACAGTCGATTAAAGATTACTCCTGCGGGTTTGTGTTTGATTTTTCTGGATGGGTATTTGATATTTTTTTGGGGTTTTTTTTGTTCTTGTTCTTTTTGGTATTTTTTGGTTCTGTTCATGTCCATATATTATGCTCTGTATTTTCGAATTTATAATGGAACTTTTTTCAATTTTTTTTTGATTTGGCAGATCATGAGAATCATGGTGTTCATGTTTGCCATAAATGTGGTTGGTCCTTTCCAAACCCACACCCAAGTGCTAAACACAGGCGAGCCCATAAGAGGATCTGTGGAACCGTAGAAGGGTATAAACTGACTGGCTCAGAAGAGCACACCCATTTAACTGTGTCAGATGATGAACAAGATCATCCCTCTGATGAAGATTCCAGAACCCCGAGTGAGAATTCTTGTTTTAGTGAATGCTCTCCTTTGATTTGGTCAATTTTTCTTGAATTAGCATGTTTTTGATTAATTTTGTTATAATATTGGTGGCATGGTTGTCTAAGGTCCAAAAATTGATAAGAGAAGCAGTACGGGTAGCGGTGGAGTTGGGGGAAGATCTAGCAGATCAGAAGATGATGTGTTTTCAGATGCTGTCACAGAATTTTCAGATAGTGGGTGTAGTCCGGGGATCGAAGGGCCTTTGGAGGGTGTTAAAGAATTGGACAAGAATGTGCAAAGAACTGTTGAGGGTGATAGGGGTGGTTTTCAATTATTGAAGGTTGATGCAATTGCTGGTAAGTATTAAATGTCCAGCATTATCTACTTCAATTATTTGCTAACCAATTATTGTTCTATTGAAAACAATAACAGTTTAAATAAGTAAGTTGTCTGGTTGTGTTGGACATAAATGAATGAAGACTTGAGAGAAGTGGATTTTTCCAATCATGTCTTCACTTGTTCTACTGTAAGAACTTCAATTTATGATTAACTTTCAAACAAAGGAGTCCTTGGAATCCTTACAGAAAGCTTTGATGGGATGGGAGGACATGAGTGTCTCACGTACTGTATAAGAACAATTTTTGCCTAGGTGACAAGTAATTATCACAGAGATGAGATTTGAGAATTAGAGAGAATGTAGCTGGAATTAATGAAACATGTGCTGCACAATTGAATATTTGGTTTTGATAACTTTCAGTTTGGTGGTAGCAAGTAAACACACTAATATATAGGATTAGCGAGGTAGAGGGAATTGAAGTTCAAATAAATGAAACATATTTAGTTGTTAATGTGTAATTGACTGTAGATAAAATGTTTGATGAGTTGAATGAGATTGGAAGGATCAAGGGATCCATAAGAATGTCTCTTGTGATTTTAAAATATATGTAAAGTTTCTTCTTGTGCAGATTCTAGAAGGTGAGAGGCAATTTCAGATAGGCAAGAAGATCTCTTCCGTTGAAAATTTTGTTCTGCTAAAAGCCGATTTAAGAAGGGTGCCAGTTAAATCATCCCAAAGTAAATTAGATAAGACTTTGAAGATTTTGACTGTAGGCAGATAGCTTTTGTACAATTTAAGTTCTCAGGTTACACTTTGGTAGGCTTTCTTTGTCTTTTTTCTTATCTAGTAAGTTTTTGGTGGGTTTTGTTAAACTTGTTTGGTTCCTAGAGTTACAAAAAGTAATGTGATGGCTTTGATACATGTACAGTAAGGGCGAGTGGACTACTTGTTTCTCTATGCTTGTATTCTCTCTTTTCACTTGATAAAATTTCTGTTTTTATCCAAAAAGAAATCTTAGTGAAATCTTATAGAAGTAAAAGTAATTGTAGTCTTGGAGAAACAAATTGGTTTGGTAAAGCCTTACATCTCCCTTGAATCAAGAATCAAACGATCGCTGCTCTAAGTCCAATGTGTACTCTGCAAGCTGGCTTTTTTGTCTTGTTTTGTTCGTTATTATGAAAATAAAAAAAATCATTATATTGGTTTATCTTTAGACGGAATCCTTAGTAGTAGGATATGTTGTTTCTCTTAACTAGCAGACTACGCAGTGTAACTTATCTGTAGAAAGATAGGAGTTTGCATTGTTTGGAGGAAATATTTTTTTGATTTGGAATTGAAACTAAAAATTACAAAATTCCTAAACTCGTCGTTTTGCTAATGTTTTGCAATGTTCCTAATCTTTTTTTTTAATTATGCTTTTTGCCTATCATGTTTGATTTGTTTGTATTCTTATATGATGGAAATTCCCCTTTTTTTTACTTTCTTTGGTAGCATGATTACTTGCATGATTCAAGTTTCTTTGGCTTGTTACTGTAGATTCTACAGAACCACTCAGCAGCCCACCAGAGAACCGTGGAGTGGGCCATCCTGAGGTTCTTGACAATGCAACTGCAACCATTATGCCCTTCCAAGATTTCAGAACTGAGGAAGCTGCTGTTGCTGTGAGTAGTTTGAATGACTCGCCATGTGACTTGTACCCTGTCAAATCTGAAACACCTGCAGATGTACCAATAGATATTTTGAATGCAAATATTGATGATAATGGAAGGCAATACTTGACAACATGCCTTATGCAGGAGACAGATGTGAAGCCAAACAAAGATGAGGGTGATGAGTTTTTGATGGATGCTGAAGAGCCACATAGTAAAACTGTTAGCAAAGCATCCGAGCAAGACACTGATTTGATGAAAGAAATAGATGAGAAAAGCTCACAGTATGTGCCAGCAAATGATTTTGTAGAATCAGTGCAATGTGAAAGTGTTGAGCGCAATATGTCTGCTCATGATCATTCCCCAGTACCCGAACATGTTGAACACAAGGAGGCTTCTGTTAATAATGTTCAGATCAAAGCAGATCTCGTCCAGGACATGGATGCGGGTACTTGTGATGATTTGTTTGAGATTAGTGACACAAACAGGGAAACTGTGGAAACTATGCATGTGCTTTCAGTGGCCAGTGACTTACCTATAGTAGACCTTGCTGATATTATGCTTAAAGATTTTAAAGATAATAGAACACTGAAATCTGACTTTCCAGGTTCTGCTGATGTAACTAGACCTCTGGAAGATGATAATAAAGGTATGGTTTATGAGGAGAGTACTTTTAGCCTTAATTCAAGTAAGCCAGATGAAATTCACAGCTCTTCTACAGATTTTGGATGTGAGAAGTCTTTACCTGATCTTTCCCATTCATCTGAACCTGTTGAACACATGGAGGCTCTTGTTAATACTATTCAAATCAAAGCTGATCCTATACAGGACATGGATTCTGGTACTGATGGTGATTTGATTGAGATTTGTGACACAAACAAGGAAACTGAGGAAACTATGTATGTGCTTTCAGTGGCCAGTGACTTACCTATAGTAGACCATGCTGATATCTTGCTTGAAGATTTTAAAGACCATAGAACATTTAAATCTAACTCTCCCCCAGTTCTAGGCTCTGCTGATGTAATTAGACCTCTGGAAGGTGATAATAAAGGGATGGTTATTGAGGAGAGTCCTTTCAGCCTTCATTCAAGTAAGCTAGGTGGAATTCACAGCACTTCTGCAGATATGAATGGTACGGAAGATGCTTACAACCTTAAACAGGGTAGTAAAGAGGACTTGCTTACAACTGAAGGGCCTGACGAAGGAGTAGCTGATACTTCTAAATTCAAGGTCACAAGTGGTGAAGCTCTTGAATCCAATGGCTTAGAAGCCCCTCCAAGTTCATCCAGGAGTGAGAAAGAGAATATTACAAATGGAAGTGAGAGCAGTGAGGGGGTTACAATAAAAGAATCTTCAGTAAATGCAAATACAAACTTTGTATATGAAGACGGTCATCAAACCACCGAATTAACTGGAGGAGATGATAGAGAACATGGAAAGGCTGCAATTGAAATCTCTGATGTAGCTTGGAGTGAAAAAAGCGCAGAAGGAGCAGCTGCAGAGGAAAACCCCCTCACTACAACCACAATAACAAAGCTTGAACCTGGACTTGAGCTTTCAGATTCCGGTTATCTGGCTTCTATTCCAGATACAACTATATCAGATATTAATACAAGTGTCTCAAGTAACATGATGCCAACCCATCCCAGTTCCAAAAACTTATCAGATAATGATTCTCGGGAAGTCGGGATAGAACCTGAAATGAACAGGGAGACTGAGGTAATGGCAAAATGTTTTGGCAGAGGCATTATGGGTTCTAAACTAAGTCAAGACGGTGATTTTGAAGAATTAGAGGAAAATTTGGAGAAGCCCATTATGAAAGAGCCAGGGCCTTTCCCCATACATTCTGAAATCTCTGGTGGAAGTTCATCTGATGTTAAAGATGGCCAAAGCAGGAATGATGGAAAGGGTAATTTTGGTGTCATATCTCAGCCAATGCAAGGGAGTGATGACAACAAGCTCATCAAGCAACCTGGTGGTGTGTCTTCAGTCTACTTATGGGTTGATTCGAGTACTGATAGTGTGGAAGGCAACTGGGGATCAGTTTCAGGTATGATCACATCATCACATGTTCACATGGCACTTTATAATTAGGCTATTGGAAACTCTTCAGCAAACCCTATTTCCCTATTGACACAACAATCTTTCATGCAATCTTACCATTTGTGTTGATTACAGAGAGGGATCATATTCAACAATTAATTTCCTTGATCTTCTTTTCTAAGAACATAGAAATTAATTCACATGATAATCTAATTTTATTAGATCTTAACATTTGCACAAGTACCCTTTATTTAGATGGCCTTACATTCAATCATTATGATGATAGCAATTACAATTTCCTAGGGTACGTGTGACGCCCTCAAATCCGGGTACTTGAAACCCGAATTCAGTGCTTCACGATACCATCTCTATAACCGGAATAATACTAATAGCAATGCAATTAATATAAATATTAAACTTAACTTACATAACTACCAAAGTTTAACTCCCAAGTACGTAACCTTAAATCATTCCTTACAACACATGATCATAAATATATAACATTGTCTTAATAATATTAAACTATCACACAGATAACATTGTCATCATTCAGCAACCTTTCCTTTTCCCTTGTTTCTAGTTGGGCCTTCAGAGTGTTCACACTTAGCTGAAAATATTTAAATTAAGCAAGGATGAGCATTTGAGTGCCCAGCAAGTAATAGCAATTATATATATATATAAGATGAAATAATTTAAACAACACATATAAACATCCAAACATAACATATAACATTAAATCTAAGGATTTCTAGAATTAGGGTTTATACCTCATGAATGCTAAATTTTTGAATCTGATCCTTGATGTTTGATCCTGGTAAGCTAACACATGATCTTGGCTTATCTTATTAGTCACTCTCACTCTACAATTTCGGATGGGAGAGAGAGAAGGTTTGGCTAGCTTGAAAAAGTAAAGTAAGTGAATTTTGCTTACTTTTGAACTTTGATCTTAGGTCCCATGTATTTATAGGATGCTAGATGGCTTGTATTGATAATTAAAGGCTAGCACATAGACCACATGCCTAGCAAAGGTTGGTCACCAACTAAAGTTATGGCAACCTACACAAGTTATCTTATTAAATAATGCTAAAGGGTAATTTGGTCATTCGGCTCATAAAGTGCATGGTACTTTGGTAACTTCTCACATCTATTAGGTTTTAACCCTTATGGTTTGACCTTAGGGTTTTATAAGCTCTAAATCTAAAATTGTGTATTAAGGGCAAAATAGGAAATCTTAGTTTCTAAAATGTTAATTAGGGTTCCCTAATTACACTAGGTTTTCTAATCACCCAGGGTTTGTAAATTAGTCTTAATAATATATTAATTACTACTAACTTTGCTAAAGTAATACCTAGGGTCTATAACTTAGCAATTAGGGTTCTAATTTAGTAATTAGGGTTTCTAGATATCAATTAGGGTTTACCTAACTGACAGTAAACATAATGAGGGTCATAAATTACATAACCCACAACTTAACAATTCTTACAATCATAACTAACTCTGTACTATAATTTATCAGTAATACTAGGGTTTCTACTATTCTACTATAATTGTTACACATATTAACATTACACACATATCAGACATATCTATATCACTGAAATATAAATAATATAATATTATTATTCTCATTCCTTGATCAAAACCCAGAATTAGGGTTTGGATTCCATATCTGATTTATCTGTCATATACAACATTAATAATTAAGTTAAAATAATTAACTTAACTATTCTAAAGTAATTTCATATAATAAAATAATTATTATAATAATTCTGTATTCATTTCATATATTATTTAAATAGTATATAAACATATTTTCATGGAAATAATTAATAAAAATATGTTTACTGTAAAATTAATTATTATAAGAATACAATTTATAGAGATCAATAATTCTAACATAAAATTATTTGTAATCATTCATGTAATAAATATATTTTATATTCATCACATAAATACATACATAATACCTTGCACACATTTTGACTATTAAAATAAATAATTTATAAAAAAAATAAAAAATTTATACGCAAAATTTCTGATTTAATTATATAGAAAATATCGAGTTATTACATTCACCATCCCTTATAAAGATTCCGTCCCCGGAATCACCGTTTAACAACCTACACATACGAGTGTGCGTAGCACATACAATCATTACAAGTAGATCTTGATCATAAATGATCGTACAAATCTTTAACCTATTCACGCAAAGCTTTTCTATCTGATTAAACGAAAATTTGATTTCTAAAAGAACTCAAATTTCTTCTTCAGAACTTCTTTATAAATTTATTATATATAAGAAAATCATATATAAGAAAATAAAACTTGGTTAGAATAATACCTGGAATTGCATTGTCAGCTGCTACGGTATCCTGGACCGTCATATTGTAGACCCTTGCTGTTGATTTTGTCGGCTTGCTGGATGACGTTAGTACGGTGATTGCTAAAGTCCCGCTACCCTTGCCCGAAATCACACTTCCTACCTCCATCTTCCTCTTCGGACAATCCTTCACCTTGTGATCAGTCGATCCGCATAGAAAGCATCCGCTATTCATCCTAGGATTGGGGCAGTTGGGAGAGATATGACCCTCCTGCCCGCACTTGTAGCACACGAACTTCCCCTTCAAATATTCCCTAGAATGGTTCTTTCCACAATTTTCACACTGCATAACTTGCTTCTTAGCTCCTTCCTGCTTCACCTGAATACTTCCAAAATTGCTTCCCTTCCTTTTGTTACCACCACCACTACTCCCACTAGTAACTTCCACCTTCTTAGTCCCTTCGACATTACTCTTATTCTTTCTCTCCTTGTTGTAGAGACTCATGGCCTCACTCCCCTCTTCAGCAATAATAGCCTTCTCCATGAGTGCTGCAAATGTAGTGATCTGCAACACCGCCACCTTGTTGTAGAGCCAGGGTTTTAATCCCAGCTCAAACCTCCTAGCTTTCCTAGCCTCCGTATCAACTTGATGTGGAGCAAACCTGACCAACTCATTAAATTTTGCGGCGTATTCCGCAACAGTCATGTTCTCCTGCCTCAACTCTAAAAATCTCACCTCCATCCTAGCTTGCATACTGGACGAGAAATAGTTCTCGAAGAACAGTGTCTTAAACCTATCCCATGTAACTACACCTTCTTCTGCCCTCGTCTGATTCGCTTCCCACCAAAAATTTGTCTCACCCTTCATCATGTAGATGGCAAAAGTGGTCTTTTGTCCCTCCGCTACCCTAGCTATTATAAACGCCTTCTCAATCTCTTTAATCCAAGTCTGCGCTTCAACAAGGTCAGTTGCCCCTTTGAATTCGGGCGGTCCTACAGCCTTAAAGTCCTTGAAATTAGCGAAGCGGTTGTCCGACTGGTTTCCTGCGACTGGCATTCCTTGCTGCATAACTTGTGCTATCATGTTCGCAAATTGCTGCATCGGGTCTACTTGTTGTCCCTCAACATTATTGACAGACTCTTCTGCCCTTTGGTTTCGAGTTTGACGTATTGGCGGTATTATCTGGTTAAGTAAAACCGTATATTATTCTCTACATTCTAAATTTTATCGTATAAGTTTAGTATATTAACTCATTTCATTATTCAAACTTAGATTCATATTCATTCCGAGATTTCAAAATACTTTACACATCACAACACCTAGTGCTTTAATCATCAGCTATCCCTTGTGACTACAAAAGTCAGGATTTACACTTTAACCAACACAAAAGTTGAAAATACCACATTACACAAACATACTAAGCACACATATTACATTAAACATACCTACACAACATAACCTATACTACCTATTTACTAAGCCTTCTTTCTTGGACAGCTTTTAGCCTGATGATCTTCTTTTCCACAAACAAAACACGCTCCCCGTTTATAGTCAGTACAATACAGAGTAGTATGCCCTTCATAACCGCAAAGATAACATATTCTTTTCCATTTCTTCTTACTAGGTTTTCCCAAATCATGGTTTTCTATCTTCCTTTTTCCCTTATCTCTTGGAGCTGCACGCAAGGTGTTGCTTGAGGCTCCCATCTGATTAATTTTGATTTTAAGCTTATCCTGCGCTTCCATTGATTCTATTAACGCTTGACGCAACTGACTATTAAGCAGCTTTTCTATCTCCCACAACCCTTCTAGAGAAGAAACCTTGTTCCTCAATTCTTGCACCTCCATTGATGTTTGATTAGTTTCAGCTTTAGGGTCTGAATCACTATCTGTCAGCTCCACCACTTCCGGATCTGGTACTATGTTTTCCACGATAACCACCTCGTCCGAGTTGGTTTCATTGCGGGCTTCTATTTCCTCTATTGGCTTCGATATTAGCTCCTTTATGATCCGTGGGTATCCTAATCCTTTCTCACCTGACATCTACACACATAAATTATCTTGATTAGTATATACTAAATACACACAACAACTAATAGTTTTATATAAATTATCTTTTATTTTGTTTGACGATGGATTTAGTCAATTCATTCCTTTATAAACTTTAAACGAGTTATTTATATATTAATATATCACGGTTTTAATACCAACCGACTAAACCTTTGGCATACTTCTATAAACGCTAAAGGCCTAACTACCCACCACCAACTATCCTCTATTGGACAAAATTGAGGATTCCCTACCACCTACCCCTCTACCAGAAAAAGTTGGGGTCTAACTGCCATCCTATGCATACAAAAATGCATAAGGATTTTCAACACTAAACAGTCCCTAATAAAAACAAAAGTGGAACTATATCGAACATGAGTACACATCAACGCCTGCTCTCCCTGCCGAAGGGCAGCTCCATCCATTCCGCATCGAACCGCCTAAAGGCGATGTCTAAAGCCTGCTCCAGCATATATATCTTCGCATCTTTAGCTTCCCCCTCAACTCTCAATTGTCCTAGTTGCAGCTCTCTTTGCTCCAACCTCCCTCGTAACTCAGCTAACTCCGCCTGTGCTCGGTGAGCAGTGTCCTTGTATAGCTGTTCTGAAATCTGGAGGGTGTGATTTTGTGCCTCCACTTTCTCAGCCCTAACCCTTAAGTCGTCATTCCTGACCAACAAATCTCTTATCATCTCATGCTCCATGTACTCTTCACTAGAGTCCCTCGACTCTTGATCCACTGAGTAACTACCTTGGCTCTCGTCAGCCATCCTATGACCATAATAAACAAGCAAAACAACATTAATACCACAATAAAATATATTCATTAGTAAAATGAAAGATATTTTATTAAGTACAACTAAAACTCGATGGATCCCCTCAACCCATCAGTTAGCTAACATATTCTATAAGAGTTTCCTATAAGGTTATAACCTAGGTTTCGCAATCCTAATGTTTATAACCTACAACTTTGATACCAACCTGTGACGCCCCCAAATCCGGGTACTTGAAACCCGAATTCAGTGCTTCACGATACCATCTCTATAACCGGAATAATACTAATAGCAATGCCATTAATATAAATATTAAACTTAACTTACATAACTACCAAAGTTTAACTCCCAAGTACGTAACCTTAAATCATTCCTTACAACACATGATCATAAATATATAACATTGTCTTAATAATATTAAACTATCACACAGATAACATTGTCATCATTCAGCAACCTTTCCTTTTCTCTTGTTTCTAGCAGGGCCTTTAGAGTGTTCACACTTAGCTGAAAATATTTAAATTAAGCAAGGATGAGCATTTGAGTGCCCAGCATGTAATAGCAATTATATATATATAAGATGAAAGAATTTAAATATTTTCTTTATACTACCCTTCTACAACAGATCAATTGTTGTGAAGTAATCTGTACCAATAATAATAACATAACAACCCTCGTTCAAATTTTTAAAACTACGTATTGACTATATGTATAGGGTAGTCGATAGATTATTAACATTATTTTCTGTTTTCGAATAGGTTAGACAGAAATTAATCTGCAAACCGTCATAACTTACGGGCATGAGGGTGTACCGTCCATGGACCCTGTATTGATCAATACTACATTGCTAGAACGATATTATCGTTCATCCTTTGTCCGCCGTAGCGCATAAAAATTTTTCCATGTTCGGGATGTTCATACTTGTTAGGGTTCCAAACAAAAGGTTTTATCTTATCCAACAATAATCTATAATTCAACATATATGTATATCAAAGCTGTATCAAAATGTAATTAAATACAATGATTATCCAAGTGGGGACACTTGTATAATCATTTATAGAAATTAACGAACAGAATAAATATCTGAATTACCATATACTAACATGTTGATAATCAATGGGCGTATATAATATAGGTTTAACAATCTGTACAGTAATATTATAATTCTGAAACATTCTTACACTTGTCCATTGTATAAAGAAAATACAAAGGTAAGATACTTGCTTGGTCTGCTGCTTACAATACGCAACTTAGGGGGTGTTTGATAAAAATTGAATGAATCTGAATTTGAATCTGAATGAGCTGAATCTGAATCTGAATCTGAATGAAAAAAACTGTTTGATAACTGACATATCTTAAAGATCTGAATGACATGTTTTTAATATTTTACCCCTCTGAAAAAATTCAAAGTTGTAAATTTATTTAATATTACATAATATAATAGTTAATATTTTTTTATTATTTTTATTATTATTTTTAATTTTTTTTACTTCATTCAGCCAACCATTCAGTCATTCAGACCAAAAATTCGGCCTTAACCATTCAGCCAACGCATCTGGCCGATTCAGCCATTCAGACGATTTTTTTTCAAAACAAATGCACTTAATGATTCAGCCACTTACCGATTCAGCCATTCAGACCCATTAAGTTCTAAACAAACAGCCCCTTAGTTTTATCTTTTATATAGCAACCTATCAGTAATAAGAGCATTTTACTGATTAGAATAACATATCATAACACATAGCACTGTCTATTGCAGTCCGCACATAACCTAATCACATTGTCATACATATTCAACAGTCATAGAATCACAAACATTTATACAGTCAAAATATCTAAGTACAGATCAATTTCTGAAACATGTTGGTCTACCGACGGCTTTATCGGGTACTTATCGAGTCTAAGACTATCTCGTATATCAATATCTACAAGTATCAGTCAAATTATTTTTAACTGACTTATAATAATTTTTAAACATTTATTATAATTTATCACGAATTTTCAAACACTGGAATCATTATTAAATTATTTAAATAATACACAATTCTATTATCATTAATATCTAAATAATATCAAACTATTAATAAACCATTGCCAAAATATTAAAGTTATTAATAATAACTCAGAATATTTTTAAAACATTTATCTTACCCTTAAATGATTTTTAAAACATTTAAAATTATTTTTAAATAATTACCATAAAAATTAAATCAATATCATTAATATTATTTAAATTAATGAAAATCATCACTAAATAACTTCAAATATTTTATTATAACATAATATAATTTTAAATGATTTTTCAAGTATAAAAATCATTTTTAAGTAATTTATTTAATATTATAATTAAATAAATTAAATACCATTAATATTCCAAAAATAATAAATATTAATGAAATATATTCAAAATAATTAAAAACTCATTTTTAGACTTTAAAATAATTTTTAGGAATTTATTTTGTATTTTTAATAATTAAAAATTATTTAATACTAATTATTAAATAAAAATAATAATTTTATGAATAAACTGTCGCTAAAGACTGCCTATAGCAACAGAACCGTTGCTATAGGTGTTCTTCGCGTTCATCATGCAAACCCAGGAATTCATGGCAGTTAACGAGTGGACTACTTTGACCAAAATTATAACAATGTGTGATGTGTTTCTAGGTAGGTTGTTGGTCACAGATTGTAGTACTAATGCACGACAACAAGATCCAACAGAAAACAAGTTCATATAACTTATAACCAACGAGATCTGAGCCTCCAAAAGTGTTGTCAGGACTTTCTGGGTTTTCCAGAAATCCCAGACAGTTCTAGGTCCCTTTTGATGCTCCAATTTCTACCGGTTCTGATTAGTGTTAATGTGATCTAATGGCTCAAGGTTGTAGTATACATGTCAAGGTACAACTATCCTACATCATATCAATCAAAATACATCAGGATCACTAGATATCATACGGTCAAACCATGTCAGAAGTTGTGTTCTTGAGTTTTCTGGAATTTCCAGAAAACAGATTTCGTGACCGATTAGGGTAGTTTGACCTTCCCCTGTGTTCCATATATTTGTGATTTAAGGGATCTAAAAGCATGTAACCATAGTACTTATAACAAACTACAACTTAGATATAACAACATAAACAAAAGACTCAAAATCTGACAGATTCATGCTTTGCAAAACCTTGTCAGACACTGAAAACCCATTTCTGGGTTACCCAGAAATGGTCTAGTCATGGTCGGTCAACGACCTTTGACCAAGAATAACCTGCAATCGGTTCAAGATATGACATTGATTCAACTTTCAGAGTATAGATAGCATGACATACTACAAGATTAAACCAACAACATGACTTAGATAACGAAGATCAACAAGATATGGGGCCTGCAAAAACGTTGTCAGATTTTCTGGGCAAATCTGGGCTGCCCAGAAACAGTTTCATGTGATCGGTCAACGCACTTTGACCTTCAATAACTTTCAATCTGTACATGATTTGAGCTTGAGCTTGATTCAAGTTTCAGATCAAAGCCCTTACTGCATACTACAAATCTATAACTTAAAACACACATAATACATAACACAGAAAGATCTAGAGGCTCTGACATTCATTGTCAGACCTCAAAACACAGTTTTTCCAGATTTCTAAAATCATTAATTTTGAGCATCTAAGTGTTATGGATCTGAGTTATAACAACTCAGATAACTAATATATACTACAAACAACACATTTAAACATCCAAACATAACATATAACATTAAATCTAAGGATTTCTAGAATTAGGGTTTATACCTCATGAATGCTAAATTTTTGAATCTGATCCTTGATGTTTGATCCTGGTAAGCTAACACATGATCTTGGCTTATCTTATTAGTCACTCTCACTCTACAATTTCGGATGGGAAAGAGAAGGTTTGGCTAGCTTGAAAAAGTAAAGTAAGTAAATTTTGCTTACTTTTGAACTTTGATCTTAGGTCCCATGTATTTATAGGATGCTAGATGGCTTGTATTGATGATTAAAGGCTAGCACATAGACCACATGCCTAGCAAAGGTTGGTCACCAACTAAAGTTATGGCAACCTACACAAGTTATCTTATTAAATAATGCTAAAGGGTAATTTGGTCATTCGGCTCATAAAGTGCATAGTACTTTGGTAACTTCTCACACCTATTAGGTTTTAACCCTTGGGATTTGACCTTAGGGTTTTATAAGCTCTAAATCTAAAATTGTGTATTAAGGGCAAAATAGAAAATCTTAGTTTCTAAAATGTTAATTAAGGTTCCCTAATTACACTAGGTTTTCTAATCACCCAGGGTTTGTAAATTAGCCTTAATAATATATTAATTATTACTAACTTTGCTAAAGTAATACCTAGGGATTATAACTTAGCAATTAGGGTTCTAATTTAGTAATTAGGGTTTCTAGATATCAATTAGGGTTTACCTAACTGACAGTAAACATATTGAGGGTCATAAATTACATAACCCACAACTTAACAATTCTTACAATCATAACTAACTCTGTACTATAGTTTATCAGTAATGCTAGGGTTTCTACTATTCTACTATAATTGTTCCACATATTAACATTACACACATATCAGACATATCTATATCACTGAAATATAAATAATATAATATTATTATTCTTATTCTTTGATCAAAACCCAGAATTAGGGTTTGGATTCAATATCTGATTTATCTGTCATATACAACATTAATAATTAAGTTAAAATAATTAAATTAACTATTCTAAAGTAATTTCATATAATAAAATAATTATTATAATAATTCTATATTCATTTCATATATTATTTAAATAGTATATAAACATATTTTCATGGAAATAATTAATAAAAATATGTTTACTGTAAAATTAATTATTATAAGAATACAATTTATAGAGATCAATAATTCTAACATAAAATTATTTGTAATCATTCATGTAATAAATATATTTTATATTCATCACATAAATACATACATAATACATTGCACACATTCTGACTATTAAAATAAATAATTTATAAAAAAAAATAAAAAATTTATACGCAAAATTTCTGATTTAATTATATAGGAAATATCGGGTTATTACAGTACGGTCCATGAGTGGGGCTTCATTTGTTTGTTGTATCTCTCATATACCTTTATGTTTGTTCCAGAAATTTGGTAGTCTTCATTGTGTAATTGCCTTGGTTTGGTGCTTAAAGTGAAGAAATAATGCAAGGTTATGATAATTCTGTTTAATTACTTGTTTTTTATGTGGATCAGTTCTTTCTGCCCAGTCAGATGCACCTGCTTACACTAGCACTGAAATTCTACCAAAGAGTGATCCTGGAGAAGCTGGAAAATCAGAAAATACCAACTTGCATCTGAAAACTGCATCTGAGAACCAAGATTCTGATAAAGCCGGTCTACTTGAGCCCCCATCTTTCATGACATTGGTTGAACCTAGAGGCAGGGTTGACAAGAAAGCCGCTGTTTCTGAGATCGAGACGGTACAGGGCACTCAACAGCCAAATTCTGAAGTTCTGCAGGCTGGTTGGTTTCCATCTCTTACCAATGTTGTCAACGAATCTGCAGGGAGAAAGAAAAATGAAGAGATAATCTCCAAGGTAACAAACTGGAGCACAGGCAAACAGCAAAGTATTCCCTTCAAGAAGCTTCTGGGGGAGGCTAAGGTCGGAGCCAAACCAAAGTCGCCGGAAACTATCATTCAAAGAGTTGAAACGGCGGGCAAGAGTAATGGCGCTTCGGGTACGACTGTGAAAGAAGTTCTGGGCTCTGAAGCAGCTGCTGATCAAGTGGTCAAGAGAGAGACAGCAGAGGAATGGAACTCTCCTGCAAGGTACCCTGTTGAGATAAAGAAAGAAAAGAGGAAAGTCAAGGGGAAACCATCTTGGGTGCCATTTGTATGCTGCTCTTCAGTAAATTAGATCCCCTGGTTCCTTGCACTGTAGAGATATATAAAATTATTAATAGTTCAAGAAATCTTTTTTTGTTGAATTTGAATTTGAGCAATATGACCGAGTATAGTAGCATTTTGAGTTATAATTTCAATTGGAATTTAGGACTTGTTATTATTTGTTATGGAGTAATGTTGGAGGTCTCACATTTTGGGTGTCAAAAATAACATGATATTAAATATTTTAATTATAAATATAATTTATAGTATAGTCAATCACAGAATATCTATCCAATTAATGTCCTCTAGCATCACCACCCTTTGTTATATGACATCATGAAGAATAAAATTAAAATGCTGCATATTTTGGTGATGCAATTTGTAATATTAAGAACAAGAATGAAAAGGTACTTTTTTCCAAAAATAAGAAAAGTTGAGAGAATTTTTCTTGTAAAACTAAAGTGTAAGCCAATGAGATAAAAAGGAAATTTATTGTATAGATTTTTTAATACATGCATTTACATGGAATATGACAACAAGGATACGAAAAAAATTATATAATTATAAAGTATAAATAAAGATGATAAATTCGGGACTCGGTATCTTCATAAAAATCTCTTAGTTAATAACTATGTATTCACTTTTTATATATTAACTAACTCGGTATTAACTCGTTCATCAACCAAAATGACGCAATTAATTTAGATAAAATCTTCGATTGTATAACATTATAGATACTACTCCCTCCGTCTTCAAAAAGGATGATTAAAAGAATAAAAGAAAATTGTTTATAAAAGGATGACAGAAAGTATATAAAGTGAAAGGTAAATAAGTCATTTAGTGAGATTCATTAGTATAAAATAATAAAAGTATTCATCACTTTATATAATAGGCTTAAATATGAATTAGTATCTTAAACTATAGGCCATATTCCACTTCGGTGATCCACCTTTCAATTTTGTCAATTAGGTTATTAAACTATCAATTTTTTCCAATTACACAAATTGAACACGCCACGTCAGCAATTGCTGACGTGGCTTATTATGTGGGGCCTTAAGAAGCGTGGCAAAAAATATATTTTTTAATTATTAAATAAACAACTCTTATTAAACAAAGGGCAAAACAGTCAAAACATAAATTAACATTTCTAATATTCCATTTTCTCTTTCTCATCTTCTTCACTGCTGTTCTTCAACTTCACCGCCGGGTTTATCGAGAGTATTTCGCCGGAGGATCTTCAGCCGAATGTGAAGGAGTATTTCGCCGGAGGATCTTCGCCGACGTACACACACTCTTCTCAATCTCGATTTTCGAGATTTCAGTGGACTCCTGAAACAAATCCAATAAACCATGAAACAAATGAAGATCAATAAACACATGCAGATCAACCCCTGTTCAGAAACACATGAAACCTGAAACCATGAAACACATGAAGATTCCAAATCTGATCATGGGCAATAAACCATAAAACCAGATTGGGAATGCTCCGGTAGAACTAAAACACCCCCAAATCAGACAAAGGGGAAAACAACAGTAATAAAATTATCGCCTCTCTCTTTTGATCCCTGTTTCAAAATAAGATCCAAAAGAATATGGGAAGCAGCAGATTAGAACATAACCCAAATTTTCAGATCCAAAAAATAAAATAGAACAATTAAAACTAAAAATATGGGAAGCAGCAGCCGAATCGGAACATGAACAGAGAAACCGATCACGATACATCATGCATCGACCGGACCAAAATAAAGGATCAGAACCCAAAATCAAATCACCGAAAACATATAACCCAAAACAAAAAAGCAGTTGAAACAAATCCTTTGACTTTGAGTTTGACCTAGATCTTGACTCAGAGGGCTCAAATAAGCCTAGTATGACCAGAAAAACAGCGAACCAGCTCGAAATCTTCATCATTGATCTCCTATTTTGAAAATGATGTAAAGTTACAAACATAAACATGTGAACGAAACTGCACGAACTTCATGAGAGACGGGGGAAGGGAAAGAAGAAGGTAAACGCAGATAAAGCTTCAATAACAGAGAGAGGCCGGATATCAGGAAGTCGATTGTTCTGGTTTGATGTATGGGAGAGAGAGAGAGAGAGAGACGTTCAATTTGATGTCAATTGAATTGTTCTGGTTTTTTTAATTTTGGTTATGTTGTTTTACACTTTTGCCCTTTTAAAAAGATAAAATTAATAAAATGGGTTAAGTAATTATTTTTTTAATACACATCAGCTTTTTAAGGCCTCACATAATAAGCCACGTCAGCAATTGCTGACGTGGCGTGTTCAATTTATGTAATTGAAAAAAATTGATAGTTTAAACACCTAATTGACAAAATTGAAAGGTGGATCACCGAAGTGAAATATGTCTTATTGTTTAGGGTACTAATTCATATTTAAGCCTATATAATATTACGGGCCACTAATGATGAATTTTAAACTTTTTTACTTTCTTTCCTCTATTTTTACTTTTCTTAATATGTATGCAAATTGTACTTTATTCATTTTGTTGAGAACAAAATGAGTAACAAATATTCCATTCATTCAATAATAATAGTCGTTTTAGCTTTAGCAAAAAATGCACATAAATTAATAAAATCATTTAATATTATCACTTAACAATTAAATATTGTGTAAAATTTCATTTCAAATCCTTATGGAAAGTCAAAAACATATAATACAATAATAAAAAATTTCTTAAGATAATAAAAGAAGTTACGACTGATATTAAAAAATTATAAAGGATGAATGAGTAATAGATTAAGGTGCAAAAGGATTAAAGTTTTTTAAAAGGAAAAAAGAAAAAATAAAGTGCAAAATGATTGTTCTGGCTTATTTTAAAATTACTTGTAAATTAAAATATAAGTTGAACTTGATCGGCATCAATTTGAATTATAAAATCAGAGGTTAAGTTAAAATAAGTTATGAAAGTGTTCGGCTCATAATAATTTATAAATTAAAATCAAATAAAAAATTACTAAAAAAAATATTAATAAAAAAAGACAAAATAAATATTATATTTGATCAAATTAATTTATTTTAATAATTTATAAGTCATTTTAAATTAAATTACAAATATTTACTTATTATTTTTTGAATTAAAACTCAACGTAAAAAAATAAGTCATTCCGGACGATTGGGCATAAAGCTTTTATATTCGCGGAGAGGAGAAGGGGAATGAAAGGAAAGGATATGGGCATACTGGTGCTTCCTTCCCTTCCGTTGGATTTATCCCGGCTGAATTGTAGAACCAACAATCTCAAATCCCGTCTATTCACAAGAACCCCAAGAAAAATACTGGCTTTTTCATTCTGTTCGTCTACTGAATCTTCAGCTTCACTTCCCTTCTCCAAAAGCAATTCCCGCCATCACCCATTTTCATTATCACAAACAGCAAACCCCCACAAAAATTACTCCACAGAAACAGCTTATCTTCACTTTGAGAGCTTTAATCAAAATCAGAGCCTCAAAAGAACTCTACTTGATAAGCTCAGAGAAAAATATTCAGACCCTCTTCAGATACTTCGTGATGATGGGGATTGGAGCAAAGAAATCTTCTGGGGTGTCATTAGATTTCTCAAACAAGCCTCAAGATCCAAGGAGATTCTACAGGTAATATACTCGCTTATTTTGGCTCTGTAGGTGAAAGTTTTAGTTTTTTGTCCATACGCTCTTATAGAACACAAAAATGTGTAAAATTTGTATCAAGGTCCTTATGATTTCACAGATGTAAATACCCTTTACCTGGAAAATTGGAGAAACTGCTTGTTGGGCTTTTTCGGGATAGTTTAGGATTAAGTTGTTAGCTTTTTGTTATTGTGTGGATGCTGGTCTACAAAAAAGTTTTGCCCAGTTTCTTGGAAGTTATTTCTGTTTGTTTGTTTAGAAAACTGAGGAAGAAGATACTATGCTTGAAAAAATGGAAAATATATTAAACAACTTAGGTTAGGAAGAGAAAATAATTTTGTTAGGTAGGTTTATCTTATATTGGTATTTAAAATAAAGGTAAAACAATTCATCTTAATCTGCCTATAGAATGGTATTAGAATGATTTGAGAAGATGCTTTTGTTTCTTCAGGTCCTCGAAATAAAATATAGAAATAAGAACTGAAATCTATTAATCTTAGTATTTTTTTTGTTGGGAATCAAAAAATATAAAAGCGAATTGAAGTCTTTAACATTGTGCACAGGTATTTAACTTGTGGAAGAGCAAGGAAAATTCAAGAATTAATGAATTGAATTATGAGAAGATTATAGGGCTGTTAGTTGATGAGGGACTTATAGAAGAGGCAGTATCGGCACTTGGAGAGATGAAGAATCACGGGGTAAGCCCTACTTTGGAGATTTACTATTTAGTGATTCATGGCTTAACCAGAAAAGGGAGATTCGAAGATGCTTTATTTTATCTCAAAGAGATGGAGGAAATAGATTTGAAGCCAGAATCAGATATATTTGATAGCTTCATTAAAGCATATGGAAAATATAAAATGTATGATGAGATGGGTCAATGTGTCAAGCAAATGGAATCCAGTGGATGTTTACCTGATTACATTACTTATAATTTGCTGATCCGAGAATTTTCCCGAGCTGGGTTGCTTAAACAGATGGAAAGAACATATCAAATTATTATCTCAAAAAGGATGGATTTGCAATCTTCTACATTGATCTCAATGCTTGAAGCGTATGCCTACTTTGGGATCATGGACAAGATGGAGAAATTTCTTAAAAAGGTTTTAAACTCAAGAACCCCTTTAGATGATGATTTGATTCGGAAAATAGCAGGTATTTACATTGATAACTATATGTTCTCCAGAGTAGAAGATTTGGGGATTGATCTTTCTTCAAAAATTGGAAGGACTGATCTCGTGTGGTGCTTGCGCTTGCTTTCACATGCTTGCGTTTTAAGTCGAAAAGGAATGGATTCCATAGTTCATGAGATGGAAGCTGATGGATTACCATGGAATGTAACAGTTGCAAACATACTGTTGCTCACTTATTTGAAGATGAGAGACTTTAAGCACTTGAACATTGTGCTTTCAGAACTGCCAGCTAGATATGTGAAACCGGACATTGTTACTGTTGGGATCCTATTTGATGCATACAGATATGGCTTTGATGGGACTTATATTCTGAATATATGGAGAAGGATGGGATTTCTTGATGAATCTATCGAAATGAGCACTGATGCTCTTGTTCTCACTTCATATGGAAAGGGGCATTTTCTCAAAAGCTTTGAAGAAGTCTACTCCTCCCTTGAGCCAAATTCAGTGAAAGGAAAAGTTTGGACTTATCATCGTCTCATCAATTTAGTAAGAAAACACAATAAGCAGCTGATCAATTAGAGTGACTTGACCAGAACTGATCTAGCCTGTATAGGCTTTGAGAGATCTTCCATGCTGAGAACTGAAATTGAACAGCTTAAATCACAAAACGCTTCATGCTGGGTGAGTCGTTTTTTCTTCAAGTGAGGCTGTCTGAGCTCAACGCACTACCATCTTTATTTCTTGTCCATTTTACTTTGGAAGATGGCCTGCCTGGCCCTGCCACTAATTTCTAACATGGTGAATGGGTGTTACAGGTCAAATATAAGACTGGAATTTTGTATGTTCTGAAGGGAGCTGCTGCTATGTTCTTTGTGCTAGTAAGGTTGATAATTCTATGGAGAGAATGATAAAAAACGGACAAACCACAGACGAAACTGGAATGCACTGAGCTCAAAGTTGTGGTGGAAGATAGCCTGCCACTAATTTTCTAACATGGTGAATCGGTGTTGCAGATCAAATGTATGACAGGGATTTGTATGTTCTGAAGGGGAACTGCTGCCACGTTCTTTGTGCTTGTAAGGTTGATAATTCTATGGATAAACTATAGAAATTTGCTCACCCTCGGTAGACTACTTAGACAAGACACAAACATCTTAGTTTAGACTAATGGATTCCTTGCAAGGGAAAAAGGATTATGCTAATTGTAATTATAGTTGTAGAAGAGGAGGCAGTAATGGTTGGTGATGGATTGGCCGGCTGCAATGAAATGGTGGCACTAGCAGTAGTAGTAGCAGTAGGCAGATGGTTCATTTCGTGGATCGATCAATTCCTATAATTTACTAGATGTGTGGAACTGCTGGTATAGACGATAGAGTGGACGAGTCATTTGTGCAAGTTTCGTGTTGGACATGTGTGATAATTTTGTTATTATATGACAACACTATTTTATTCCGTACTCTATTTTATCCCTTCAATCCAAAAGCAGTATTAGATCTGTTTATTCTTTTTAGTATTTTGTTAACTTTAAAAGCGCATATCGTATCAATACAAGCAATATGATGCTGATTTTGATACACCTACGAATTGCATCGTATAATATTAATGTTAACGCCAAGTTTCGCCGGCGCGTCCAATCACAGAATCCACGCGCTAGAACCTGCACAGTAACAGATCACACAGAAGCTTGACGGCTTGTGCCGCCGGGGGATAGCTCCGGTGTGAGAATGAGTAACAGGCCGTTACAAGGGTAAACAATGGAGGCTAAGTATTTAGTGCTCAAGAGTAGGTATTACCTCATAATGTTAACCTAGACCTTGTATTTATAGAGCTCACCACCTTAGAATCCTTCTCCCAGCCGGATTAGGACTCCCCGTGTATGGTAGTTACCATAACTTGGGTCCAACACAATCTCCTTAAAAGGTGCAAGTAGAATTCAATCTTACCACTACCTTTGGAGTTACCTTATACGCGTGTGCATAGGTACCCGGACTCTACACGCAGGAGAGCCCACTGCGCAGGCCCAATCGGTCTCATAACCTGGTCTGGGCTTCAGCCCAAAGGACTCAAAGACCCGACCCCGAACACCACAAGACTGGGTTCAGCTCCCGCTCAGATGCCGACCCGAACACCCCCAACCCCTTCACAGGCTTCGGCCCATCAGTCTCTCAAACCCTTCTGTCAGAAGGCCTTCGGCCCCTATGGGGGTCGGTAAAACGCTCCCGAACAATTAAAATTACAGGTACTGAAGTGTAAGAACTTATAAAGCTGAAGGTACTATATATCAAAATGATCCAGTAGACAATAATTGTTGTCATCCACCTTACGATTTTAACGATGGCGCAATGACATGAAATGACTAAACAGTACATACTTATTAATTTGTATATCCTTTAAAGAGTTGTGTACAAGAATTAAATAAATAATTATATAATATTAAATATAATATTAATTATCTATAATATCTTTAAATTTTTATAATTATCATACTTATTTCATTCTCTATCATCTGTAACATTTTTCTATGAAAGGTAATTTTAAAAAGATTATAATTAATTTTTTTAGATTATATAAAACGACAAATAATTAAAAAAAATTAAAACAACATATATTAAGGGACAAAGGAGTATATAACAAGTTAACAACTTCCAAATGGCATACCTTGTAGGCTTATATATATATATATATATATAGAAAATGGATCAGGTCCGGACCTCCCGGACGGGAGAAAATCCGGACCTTTTTTTTTTTTTTGCTTTTTATTTTGTAGAACTAAAAAAAATAAAATAAAATTATGGAACTGAAATTTTTCAATAATACAGTGTTTTGGGTGTGTTTTTAATACCTACACCAACCAATGAATGTACAGTCTGCCCAGACTGTACAGACATGTTTTGTTATAGGCATCCAAATCATGCCCAAAACACTGTATAATGTAAAAATTCCAATTCCATAATTTTTTTTTTTTTTAGTTGTTTCAAAAAAAAAAAGCAAAATAATAAAAAAAAAAGAGGTCCGGATTTTAAACCTGTCCGGGAGTCCGGACAGGATCCGGCCTCTATATATATATATATATATATATATATATATATATATATATATATATATATATATATATGGGCTATATGTATATACACAACTGTGTATTATACACAGTAGGACTATGGCGACGGATGATCCGTCACCATAACCCATAATAGCTATGGTGACGGGTGAAACTATCATTATAGCTCTGGTGACGGGTTCACCCGTCGCTATAACTATCCTAGTCTATGGCGACGGGTTCACCCGTCAATATATATAGAGTTAGGTATTACACAGTCGCTTATAGCGACGGTTCACCCGTCGCTATAACTATCCTAGTCTATGGCGACGGCAACAATATATATACATATACCTCATAAACTAACATATATACACACACACAACATATGGGATAATTTTGTATTCTAATATTTTTTTTTTGTTCTAACCGACCATATTATTAGAAGGGAATTAATCCCGAAATCAATTATGCGTTTTAGTTATATACTAGGCGTGTTACTTCATGAATGGAGATATGGACCATAATAATTTAAAAAATGAAATAAAATTCATTGTTCAATCTTTTTTCTTTAAAGGATAAGAAATTATCAATTTAAAATTCATGTGATTTTGTTGTAACCTGCTAGGGTTTATCTACTAGGCTTGCAAATATTTAATGAACAAAAAACTTTCAAATTAAATGAATTTAGAGAAATTCTCAAAATTTAAAAATATCTCAAATTAATTTTAAAAAATCAATATATATATATATATATATATATATATATATATATATATATATATATTAGCCTTCTGCCACCGGATTCCCCTTTAATTTCCCCTTCAGATATAATAGAGGCCTAATAAGCCAAACATGATGGTAGACCAAAAAAAAGCCGGGTATACAAACCCATGAAGCAAAATCAATAGTGCAATACTTGGAATATAAATCCACACAAAAAGGATAAAAATTAGGAAATTCTACAATAATTTTCTACCAAATAACGATTGCGGATAGGATTATAATGTTAGCCCAATATATCAAATACATCATCAAATATTACCAACTATAATTATTCACATAACTCGCACCAACAAAAAATCCAACATACAAAAATATATCATTTTCCAAGATTAGTTGTGTATATTTCATATTTCAAAGATGACAATAATTGAAAACAAGCATAAATTTCTAAACTTCTCAACCTAGAAACCTTGGCTCTCTAAGTATACAACCTTGAATTTAATACAGAAAATGCAAATCCCTGACCTGAATTGTGTAACTATCAAATACAAAATTATCAAGGTCATGTCTTCATGGATAACCCAACCCTCCTGCTGCTTTGCAGGGTTACCCTTGGTTTAACTTACATTCTAAACCTTGCTTCCATATTACTCAAAAAAACAACCTCAACCCCTTATTTCAAATACCTTCCAATCCCTACAGCCCCAAAAAATTGATATGCTTGTTCTTGCAATGTACGTAGGGGTCTGTCCTCTCATCTCATGAATGATACAAAGAAAGCCATAGATCTGAATGGAACGAGTAAATAACAGAGAAGGGATGTGAACTCACACTCGAGATTTGTTACAAAACCAATAACCCATTACCCATGCATTAACCCTTTAAAAGTCCGCCAACTTTTTGTGGTCTCAAGAAGATTGCACTGCCAGCCTCTGTAGATGTTCAATGAATACCTGAAGATTCACATCATCCGTGAAGATCACGTCCATCCCAGCCGCCATCTCATGAGCATTATTATATGTCGCTGATGGGTTCAACTTTGCCAATAGGAATCTTGCCTGCTCAACATTTCATATAACACAAACAAATTTGAGTTGCATAATTATTAAGAGGTAATAGTTCCCAAATACTCCATTTCCAAGAGGAAGGATAAATAACACAAATAGTAATATGGTCAAATGATGACCTGGGAGCCATGTTGATCGCAAATCACTAATCTAGGGACAGGGAACCGGTCTCGGATGATCAGTTGGGCATCATCTTGCGGAGCTTGCAATAACAATGCAAAGGCCTACAAAGAGGAAACTGTCCTTCATTAGATGAATGTTTCCACAATATAAAACAAATTATTGCTCACTCACAAACATGGTTTACATGTTCCCTCTACAAGTCCCTGTTAATCACTACTAACAAATCTATTCTCTATGAATCCAATTTTCTGTCGCTCCCTTTGCAAGTTCTTCAGTAAGTCTCCACCATCAAGACCCAGCACTCTCCGACTCTCCGACATTATTAGTTCTTCCAAGGTAAGGTGTGCTTCCTCCAGCAAATTCCAAGTATTCTCCTCTCCCCTTCCATTTTCTTCCCTCTCTCACTTCACCACCTCAAGTTCTTTCCCAGCTCAAACATCTGTTTTTCTTTTAATAATAAAATTTCTACTCCAGCGCTCTCGTCATATCCTCCCTCGTTCATAATAGAGAAATTGTATTCAATTGTTATATAAAATAATCTCACATTTCATGATTCACTTGCCTATAACTTCTATTCTCGCTCTACATATGTAAAATTCAAACTCGAAAGGCATACGTGATGCACCTCAAGCCTTGAGGCAAATGCCACACTTTCGACTTTCGAAACACTACTTTCCACCAACAAATGATTAATGATAGGCGGATGGAAACCAAAAGGACACACCTGGTGCTCTGGCTGGTTCTGGTAACCCATGTTTCTCCACTGAGCTATTGTCATTCCATGAAAAATAACTACACTGAAATATGAATCCAGTAAAAGAATACGATCTGCAGCAATTGATGCCACGTCCAATAAAGCTGGTGCAGGCAGTGAATTAAATGAATAAGATATTAATGATGGTTGTATCATGACAGCGGAATTAGTTATATTCTCCCGGTTTAACAACATGCGGAAATAGGCCGTCTCATCTGGACTATTGTTGAACACCTGCCAAAAAGCGAAAGAGCAAACGGAAGAAAATTATGTACAAATTAAATTTATATATAGGTATATAAAGAATTTAAAACAGAAAACAAGAGGAATGTAACAAGCCATGGTACCTGCACAAATTGTGATCTTCGCAAATTAAACACGAACTGTGGGAACAATGAAAAACAGGGATTTAACGTAAATGAAGATGGATCATCTTTCCGATAGTCCCCAAATTTGGAACAAAGACGAATAAGGTTCCGATCTAACCACCGTGTGGCATCAAAATTTTCCTGATAAACAGAAATCGTAAGGTGATAACTTAGTCATATAGTAAACTAGCTAAATGAGATGTAAGAGCTATAGAAGCATAAAGATGAAGCACATTCAATCAAATAGATGTATGGGTACCATACAAGGAGGGAATAAGAGTCACAAATTTAAAATATTAACAAAAATGAAACTTAATCCAGTATGATTTCAAGTCTTCAAGTTTTGGGGTTGGGGTTCCACCCCAATTACAATTCCCTTTATGTACAAGAATAGACGATAAGAATACCTCCATCTCCATTTTATGAGAAGTCAATCTTGCGATTACAACAGCAGCAGTTTCTTGATCAAATCCTTGTACCAATTCCTGCAAAACCATTTTCTTCTTCATAAACATAAACATTACACCATATGCAATTCCTGTCGCAGACTGACAATACAATAACCAAATGGTGAAGGAGAAGAACAGATCCTGTGTATAAGGATGGAAACATAATATTAAAGTTATTCGGAGTCCTATATGAATAAGAATATAAACTAGGAGAAATCAGATCAGTTTTACAAAACCATATCAGAAACTGAGAATTGTCAACGTATTATTATCTGAAAACCTGATATAAGAATTAAGAAGCCGGGCACACCCTGGGATAAGCAAAGTCAAAAGACCCCAAAAATGTGCCATTCAGCTTAAACACTTGCTACAGGCATAAAGATAACTAGTAAAAACTCAAGTGTGGTGTGCATAGTAAAATTGATATAAAAATGATTGGGTACGCCTTCGTCTCAATGATCAAGTCAAGAATAATTTCAAATGTTATGAATAACTCTTAGACTCAAGTATAAGTAATATAGAGTATGTGATTCATTACACCTGCTATATGCATATATTTGCGACAAAGAAATGGCTCTAATGCTAAAGGAATTACTAACTAGGAAAGAAAAATAAATATATTTATCATTACATACCTCCGAGCCAACAGCACCATCTATCCATCTTCTAGTAATAGTAGTAACTCGCAACCTTTGTTGACAGTCAGGACTCTGATAACTGCAATTTTATATTCAAAACAAACAAATCTCAATTTCAGTGAAAGTAATTTATATGCCTACTGAGAAAGACACGGCTTAGCAAGTCGACATATTTTGCTAAAGTTGATCTATAAAAAGTGCATCCTATAATAACTTAATGAGAAGTTGAAATAGTAAAAACAAGCCACAAAACACCTCGGAAAACCAAAGTCACCACCAACAAAAGTGAACTCAGCAGAAAAGGTTCAGTAGCAGATAGGCACATGGCTTTGGTTTGTCTACAAAAGGAACCAGCCGATGAGATTCCCCGCTTACCTAGTAAGAATTTGTATGTACAACTGTGGATTGATATTTCCTGAAAGGTCTGGTTTCTCATTAGATGAAATGTCAAAGAAAACGGTCAAGCAAGTACTCTTGTCAAGTCCACACATCTTCCAAGCCGTAGTATTCCCCTGTCCAATAACTGAGCTGGCAACAGCAGGTCCTTTCTGCAAGACTTAAAGTAATCAATATTAATCTTACAAACAAAGAACTATACACATTCTGCCAAACAGTTTAAGCAAAACATAGTTGTCCAATTCCAGTGACGTGACATCATAAGAAATCAAGTTGCAAAGCATTTAAAAAAACCAACCTTCTCCAGAGACGTGCAAGGTCCAAGGATCCCCTGAATCTTTATATCCTTGGAACAATTTATCTCAAGTGTGCCACTGGAAGTAATAAACCAATAATGAGTTTTTGGCATTACACACTGTCACGTAATTGCAATCAATTGGTTGGACAAGTGACAATTTAAAGTAAACAATGACAGGTGATAAAAAATGTGTTGGGGCTTCTATGTGTGGAGAAACATACTAATAAATATGCTAACACTTGAGGTAAAAGTTTATAGTCGTTACTTTTATGGTAATCTTATCCATTATCAAGTCTGCTGATGAAAATTGCAACTATAATACCAAAAAAGCAGCGGCGATGCATGCCTGGGAGGTCAGCAATAAACGCTACCTACTTGCTTCAGGAGACTAACAAAAAGATTATAGCCCTGTTTGTCTCCACTTTTCTATTTTTAGCTTCTGCTTCTACTTCTGAAGCTAAGAAGCTGATTCTGATTCTTTAAAAGCTGTTTACTAGTGTTTGTTAACTGATTCTGATTCTCCAAAATTTGTTAACAGAGTGTTTGACAAATAATCTGATAAGCTAAATTCTGGTAAACAAAATATTAATTAATATATTTATTTGAATATACATAAATAAATAAATATTTAAAATATAAATATTATATTATATATTTAATTATATATTTATTTATAAATATATATATATATATATATATATATATATATATACTAGCATAGAACGGATCTAAAGCATACCTCTTAAATAACATACTTCTCTTAAATAGCATACCTTAATTAAAACTGTCGTTTTGGAATTCTTTTTTAAAAAAAATATTAAAATAGAGTAGTCCCACTTGCTTTCCTTTTATTTACAAAAATGTCACTCGCAGCCCCACTTGTTTTTTAAAAGAATTTCCAAAACCACGTAGTTTTAATAAAGGTATGATATTTAAGAGAATATGCTATTTAAGATGTATACTTTAGATCAGTCCTCTATATTAGCATATATAAAAATATAATATAAATATTATTACATTAATATAAATATTTATGTATATATTATATAACATGTAGTATATATCAATAATATAATTTTATTTTATTAAGAGTTGAAAAGTTGATTTGAGAAGCACCTAAATAGGTGATTCTAGCATTAAGGTACTTGTACTCAACTTCTAGCTTTTGGACCCAAAAGCTGAAACAAACACTACTCATATAGTCAGAAGCCAGAAGCTAGAAACTGTCAAGAAAAAGCTGAAACAAACAGGGCTTATAACTTATGCCTAGACTAGATGAGCCTTCTGGACTCGAAACAACTACTTCAAATAACAGATATCTACAACAAAAATGGTTCCGGCAGACTATCTAATTGTATGGCGTATGAGTTTAAAAAACAAGCAGACATTTGTATTTAGTACAAGTTATCGTAACGTAACATAGTAATAAACAAATCCAAACGACAGTAAAGTACAAGGACTTCATGTGTTTATTTATGATAAACTCACTTGAAAGAGAGTCCCAGAGATTGCTCTCCATCTTCAAAAACACGCCTAAAAGAGTCTTTGAAAACTGAATGGCCAAAACTTTCAGCTAAAACAACAAGCCCACCAGTTCTTTCAATAACGACCTTCATCTCTGCAACACCAACCTAAAAATTTACTCCAGATTAGAGTCAAAACATATTAATAGGAATCAAATATAAAGTTAAGGGAAGCATTAATCTATATTCTAATTTTTTAATGAACTACAGAAATTCAAGACAAACTGGCAAAAACATGAAATAAATTAAACCAACAGACTACCCACAATATTTAATAAATGGTTGAGCATATAGAAAGATTCCAAAGTCCTTCAACTGACTAAATAAAATTTAAGATAACATGAAGTACATACTAGTTTGACAAACATACACAAGATGGTACCATGTGCAATGTGCATGTATAAGATTACAACAAATATGACACAGATACACATGCTCTATGTGTCCAACTTTGAAGTAACTGTAATGTGAAAAAAACCTAAATCTTCTAGTACACTTGGCACACAGTTCAATATGCATATTTACACGGTCCTTGATTTTTATTTTGACAAAATCAAAATTACTAAATCTGGACAAACACCATGCAATTTGATACACAATTGACGATGGAAAACTCACAACTCTAGAATGGTACAGGCGTGTGAGGGCATAAAGCACTTGCTCTTACCAATATCATTACCATCTACCTTGAGTTGTAGAAACTAAGATTAAGAGAAAAAAAAAATTATTATAAGTTACTACGGAAGTTTCTATGAGCCCGCAACAGGAGCTCAACAATTTGTTAGTAACTACTTTACATCGACCAGGTATAAGAAATGAATAATCAACAAACAAAAGAAAAATATATCACCACCTAAAAAGTATCTAATTCAGCATTAGTAACCACTAACCATAAAGATGGTAAAGATCAAACAAAAATAACACGAATGAAAATTCACAAAAACGAGAACAATGAGATACAGATAATATATGAAACTCATGGGATATATTTTTACTTTAGTATTTTCATAAAGCTAAAATTTGAGCCTCACAACCAAACTGCGAAAATACAGGCATTTCAGATTGCATGAAACATCTTGAAACTCAAAATAGATTTAAAGCCCAAACGACACAAACCTGATCAAGTGCAGAAGCAAATAGATCCAAAACATGACCTTGGCTGACCAACTGCTTTGAAAGTTCATCATAAAATTGGACTGCTTTCCTAAAATAAGGTGCTGCATCCTTATCTAAATCTTTATGCGAACGAACTGGATCTGACATATCTTTTGATACAATCTGCGGAACAAAAAAGATGAAGCAGGTCTTCATAACCATCAAAAACTATAAACACATCTCATAGAAAACCTAGTCACAACTACTTGGTTTTGGTTAAATAAATCATTTCTAGTCATTTTTTTAATGATAGGGCCATGACCTGTATCAAAGCAGAAACGCCAGCAGGTGAAACTCAAATTCCGTGAAAAAAATAGAATCAAGAATTTTGTAAGTCTCGTGAAAGGATGCGAGCAATAAAAATTATTTTCTTCTACGATGTATAAAGAAAAAAATAAATAAATCATTACACTGATTCAATCCAATTTTGCAGAGCTAAAAAACTCAAGAATTTCCAATCCCCAAGTTTCCATTTTTTACGGTTTGCCGAACTGCTGACCAGTATATGGTGAATTTGAAAACGAATTCTTGCTACTTAGACAAGTAATTATTCAGATATATGAACATTGTTCTAAAAAGCGGCTTAGGCGGCCGCCTAGGCGCTAGGCCCCCCTTGGCACCTTGCCTAGGCCAAAAAATCCCTCTAAGAAATTAGGTGGGGCCTAAGCAGAGTGGCTTTTTTTAATAACTATCCAAACCAAATCTTGATATATTTATTTTTTTAATGATTTCATATTTATAATGCATGTTTTAGCATATCAAATCACAACAAAAAGTAAACAATATCAAGTCAAAATGGATAATTTTATTATAGTTGTAATTTTTTGAACTTGTACCAACTTTAAATTATATAAATGATGATACATTTGTAATATTTAGTTTAATTCAATATAATTCTTAAATTTATGTTTAGTTTTTTAAGTTTTAATATTGAATTGAATTCTTGAAATTTTAAATTTTATTATTTAATAGCAATCTTATTTATGAATAAAACTATGTATTTGAACTTAAAGCAAAAACCTTTATTATCTTATTATAAATTTTTTTTGCATTATATTATTGTTTTGTTTAGATAAATGTAAGATAAAATATTAAAATTAGCTTAAAATAAAAAATTCCGCCTAGGCACCCCGGCCGCCCCGCCAACCCCTATAGCGCATTTTAGAACATTGTATATGAATTATATTATTTCAGATACCCCTAGAGCTGAAGCCTAAGCCTTAGTATAGTCTTAGTTGACTTCAGATACAGGTTTTCTAGGAATTGTGGTGGTCCTTGTGGATAAAGATTCCTAAATAACTATCAATCAAGGATAGAAGGTAGGTGCAAAGATCTAATCTTCAAAAGTATTTTCAGAAGCTTTCTTGCCCGGATTGTAATTTTTACTTTTGAGCCTTTGCCTTATATGTCACAGAACTAAGAAAGTTTTAGTAGAAAATTTGAAGTAAAACTCAGTTAGGGCCTGTTTGTTTAGGACTGAATACATCTGAATGGCTGAATGACTGAATCGGTCAGTCATTAAGTACGTTTGTTTTGGAAAAAAAATCGTCTGAATGGCTGAATCGGTCAGATGATTGAGCTGAATGGCTAAGTCAGATTATTTTAGCTGAATGGCTGAATGAGCAGCTGAATAAAGTAAAAAAAATTTAAAAGTTAAAAAAAAATATTAACTATTATATTAATTATATTAAGTGATATTAAATAAATTTACAACAATTTTGAATTTTTTCAGAGGGGTAAAATAATAAATCATGTCATTTAGATATTTCAGACATGTAAATTATCAAACAACTTTTTTATTCAGATTCAGATTCGGATCATTCAGAGTTTTTATCAAACACCTCCTTTAAAAGGGTTTAACCCCCATTTATTTTGGAATCAGGTGTACTTAGAGGGATTGAGGGATCAAGTGTTCACATAAACATTTTGTTGAACTGTGACCAGCAGCCAGCTCAAAACAGTGTTTCCTTAAAAAATAACAGAATATCCCAAGGACCAAGTCACATCACAAAGAAAAAATATTAAACCTCCGAAATATAATGTTCTAGTTGTGATGAAGTTCCCAATTACTACCCCCATTTACAGTTTCACTCATAATTGTCACGGCGCCACGGCGAGTCATGGCGGTAGCCGACTGCCTAGAAGCCTAGGCGACCGCCTAAAAGCCTAGGCCACCGCCATGGGGTCCGTTAAGTGACAAGTCGTTTACAATGTGCAATTTATATATTACTTATTTTACTTAACAAGTATATTACATTAAAACTCAAAACATAACAATACAATCAAATAAAAATATATTAATCAATATGAATATTGATATTTACCCAAGTACAGCCATATAATATTGATTTTCAAAATTTCTTTCAAACCTGCACGCATTTAATGCATTAATATCATTAAATTTTCTTATTGATTGCTATATGCAATATTTGTTTGTTCTAAAATGACTACTACTTGTTCCGTCAGCGTCATTCCGTTACACTTAGAAGTTATTAAACACCACCCAAGTCTAGTACATGTTCATTATCAGTACATATATTGTATGCATGTATATAAGCATGAATTAGTATATATATATATATATATATATATATATATATATCGACCCAGCTAGCAGAAAGAAGGGTTGCAAAAAAAAAACCAAGCGGCCAACAGTAAGACAAAAAAGAAAGCACGGACCAACTCAACCAAGTGGAGAAACCGACTCATATAATGATAGATCATAGATAGCAGCTAAAGCAGTAAAGATTAAAGAGGGGAAGAAAAAAAAAAGGAAGAAGACAATCAGACATACCTGTCGATCGCGTCTCAGTCTCTTGCTCTCAGCCAAAGCAGTAAGCAGTAAGCAGTAAGCACTAAGCAGTCTCTCACTCGCTCAGTCGCAGTCTCTCTCAACACTAAGTTACTCGCAGCGGCGCAGCCTCTCGCTCGATTTCTTCGGCCTAGCACTTCGCTTCGGCTACTTCTGATCTTCGAATAGCTCTCTCGATTCCTCGACTTCGATCTTCTGACTCTGAGAGACTCGACTAGGGCTACTTCTATTTAGTTCTCTCCTATTGCGAGTGCGACGTCGTTTTTTTTACCGACTTCAGATTTGGGTCGATACATACCCATAGATACCAAGTCACTTAATCAGCCAGATAGGCGTCGCCAACCGCGTTATCCAAGTCGTCGACTTTTTTTCCTAGCGCTTGCCTTTCAGCCATTGACCAAGGCGCACCTTAGCCTTGACTATCTCGTATCGCCTGGTCGCCTAGGCGACGCCTTAACAACTATGGTTTCACTATCACATTACATATAATCAACTTCTCTGTTAGCTCAATCAAAATAAAACATGAGTTGTATCAATGATGCAGATATGGAAACCTATAAGAATTCCAACCATAGTTGTCCTAGCATCAAGGCGGGATGCGGCGGTAGTTGAGCCAGAACGCCTAGCGCCCACCATAGCGTACGTATGACAAGTCATAAACAATGTGCGTTTTATACATTATTTATTTTACTTCAAAAGTATATTACACAATAAAATTTTATATACACTAAAACCCAAAACATAATAATTAACACTATGAAAAAATTTCTACTCTCTACTGCCTCTGGTCATAGCTCAAACAAAATCATCAACTATGAAGTCATTTCCGTCTCCCTTCACTCATTCAAATGATTAAGGTCATGAGTTGAGTTACTTGGGTAATTATAAAAGTTCATGAGTTATGTTAGATTATGATAAGTTATGGTAAAAAATGACTTAATCACTTAATTTGGGTTTGCTACCAATGCGTGAGCCATGGCGACTAAGACGTTGTGTTGACCTTCTCCAACACCAGGATGCCTAGGCAACGTCATGACAACTATGATTCCAACATTGTCAATGGATCCAAAAAGTAGACTAAAATAAACCATCTTTAAACATTACCATGTTTACTTTAACTTCGACTCAAAAAAAGCTTCATTGATGAAATTAAACCCTCTTTACAAAATAATCATAATAATAAACATTTGCGAAGACAACTGCATCAAATCAATTGCATTTATATTAAATAATACGGTCTAGCAAGCTTAGTTGATTGAAAACATAAAACCAAAAGAATAGAAGGCTATACCGCTCCTGGTCCTTCTGTACATGGACCACCCACTAAAGCTATTATCCTTGCACCCGTGCCAGGCGTACAAGCTCCAAGCAATCCTGATGCAACACTTAGTGCCACTCCCGTACACCGCAAGGACCTGTTACCAGGTGGAACTGGCCACTGATCCGTGCCCAACTCATCCAACAGCTGAATTTAAAAAAAAAACACTTCAAATTAACAAAGTCCCAACCAACCGTAAAACCAGAATCAATCTTCTAACAAATTTCCCAAAACCCCAACATTAACTAATTCTCAACATTGAAGCTCAATCAATCTTCAAACAAATTCAAAATCCAAACACTGAAAAAGCCATAAACCATACCGAATTAAGAGTGAATTCGCAGTCTGAAGCAGGCAACAAAAACCTGGTAACCCCAGAATTCGGTAATCCAGCAGGCCCTCCCTTCCCAAAACCCGGCCCTCCAGGCCTCCGACCAAGCCCTAACTGATCCAAAACCTGATCTTTGGACAATTCTTTAGCGCCCCGAAAGACATAAACTTTGGACATCTCTGAAAACCCCAATTCATGGACTTGAACCTGGGTACCAAACGAAACAAAACCCACCATAGCATTCTCAGGTAATAGCCCGATCGCCTGCTGTAAGGCTGATTTTGCGTACCCCAATTCCTCCTCGATCATACACGTATCGAGCACGAATACATAAACCGGAGGAGACACCGAATTGGAGTCCGGAGGAGAGAGAGAGTATTGAATTGTGGTATACTGAGGGTATAGCTCGCCAGGGACATTGGTTTCGGAGATGCCCGAGTAGTGGTGGGGAAAATGGTTGCGCTGAAAACAGAAGGGGCAGATCCAGATGAGGGCAGCGAAGTCGACGCGGGCAAAAGGGTTGAGGACGGCTGAGCAGGTCTTGCAGCGTAGAGGCGCGTAGGGGAGCGTGGGGATATCTGGGTGTGGGCGGATCGGGGAAATTGAGGCTGCAATTGGGATCACGCACTTACTAGCCTCCACTTTGGTACGCGGCCAGGCGTTCCAAGTCATGCGAATTCCGTCAATGCCTTCAGGATCCGTCTGTGCCATCTCCGTCGCCATATTTTTGTTTTTTTGATTTTTTTCTTGAAATTGGATTTGCAGATGGAGGGAGAGGCGACCCCTTGAGAGAGAGAATGAGAGAGGGGTCACCAAATAATGGTGAGTGGAATAGAGTCAAAGAGGGAGAGACGATGAAGAAAGAGGGACAGAAAAGTGCACGTAATTTATATACTAGGATTTATGAGAGATATTTGTGATGTAACTTATTGCTGGATCTAATGGTAAGTATAGTTCTGACAGGATTATTGTTTTCTTTTTCAACAATCTTACTATCATATAAAAAAAATCCTATAATACTCACACACACATCTATACTATGGTTCCGCCTGATAAGGCCCATAATATGCATATAATCTATCTAATAAAATACAAATGATTTTAAATTTTTTTCTCACTCAATAAATTATCTGGGCCGTTCAAAATTTGACATAAATCCCACCGTTCATACATCTATCTAATAAAATACATTTATCTATCTAATAATCTAATAATAATGTAATAAAATACAAATGACTTTAAATTTTCCGCTCACTCAATAAATTATTTTGGTCGTTCAAAGTTTGAGATAAATCATATTGTCCATACAGTACCGGAGGCACGGGACCCAGCTAGTATATCTAATAAAATACAAATGATTTTGAATTTCTCGCTCACTTAATAAATTATCTGGACCGTCCAAAGTTTGGGATAAATCTCACCGTTCATACATCTATCTAATAAAATATATCTATCTATCTAATAATCTAATAATAATTTAATAAAATACAAATGACTTTAAATTTTCCGCTCACTCAATAAATTATTTTGGTCTTTCAAAGTTTAAGATAAATCATATTGTCCATACAGTGCCGGAGGCACGGGACCCAACTAGTATGTAAATATTATGTGATATTTTTTATTTGATAGTAGTATTTTTTTTATGTTGTTGGTGTGTTGAAACTTGAAACAGATGGATTTTTAAATATAAAAAAATAAAAAAATAATAAATTTTTAGTTGTTAGGTTTGGGTTCAAATAAGTAGGATATTGACTGTTTGAGAGTGATTTATTTTTAAAATGACTTATAAATTAAAATATAAGTTGATTTATAAGTTATTTTAAACTGTGACTTATAAGTAAAAGTGTTCGGCTGATAATGACTTATAAGTCAGAAATTAAGTTAAAACAAGTTATGAATGTGTTCGACTGATAATGACTTATAAGTTAAAATAAAATGTAAAGATTACTAAAAAAAATATTATAAAAAGATACATTGCTTTAATATCATATCGAATGTTATTATTGGTAAACAACTTATTTAAACAGCTTATTGGTAACCAACTTATTATTTAAATAGCTTATTATAGCTAAACAACTTATTGGTAAATAACTTATTTAAACAGCTTATTGGTAAATAACTTATTATTTAAACAACTTATTGTTGGTAAACGATTTATTATTGCTAAATAACTTATTATTTAAATAGCTTACTGGTAATCAACTTATTTAAAAAGCATATTGCTAAACAACTTACGTATTATTTAAACAACTTATTGGTAAATAACTTATTATTTAAACAGCTTATTCGTAAACAACTTATTTAACCAGCTTATTGCTAAACAACTTATTTAACCAGCTTATTACTAAACAACTTATTATTTAAACAGCTTATTAGTAAACAACTTATTATTGGTAAACGACTTATTATTGCTAAATAACTTATTATTTAAACAACTTATTGGTAAACAACTTATTTAAAAAGCTTATTGGTAAACAACTTATTATTTAAACAGTTTATTGGAAAACAACTTATTTAAACAGGTTATTGGTAAACAATTTACTATTCAAACAACTTATTATTGGTAAACGACTTATTAATAGTAAACATCTTATTACGGGGTCAAGCACGATCTCGAATAGAGACCGAGCAGTTTGAACTTTTCATGATCCGAATATCAATAGAAAATTGAAATTTGAGGAGGTTCGAATAATTTATCGAACTTTAAAATTTGTTCGTATTTGAATCATTTATATTTCGAGTCAGGCTTGAATCGAAGTTTTAGACGAGCGCATACGAATCGAGCCCGAACTGTTTGCTTATTTTAAGGTCTTACTTGTTAAGTAATGGTCACCATCTACTTTTAACTCGTGTTACTCCGACAAATACACTTGCGTTCAATTGTAGGAATAGAAAGGAGAAATAGATATAAATATGAAGAAGAAAGAAGGGAGGAAAGAGAAGAACGAGAGAAGTTAAGAGAGTTATGTATTTCTCTTTTATCTATGAAACGATAAAAGAATTATATGGTTTAATTTGTGTTGATGTCATGTGCTTTCAATAGTAATGTAGAGTAACAAGAGATGCAGAGAGAAAGGGAGAAGAAACGTATGCCTCGGCATATCCCTCACTTGTAATCCTCGTGGTTTTGCTTATTTAGCTGACTTATTAACATTAATAATGTTTATAAGCATAGATCTGGCCATCTGGTCTAGATGTATCAGTTTGGACGATTATCAAATAAGGAAGAATGAAAAGAAATGTATCAATTTTGTTGGTTCAAGATATTTTAATGGAAAAACAACGGGTGCTGATCAATATTTTCAGTCAGAATAATGTCCACTTTTTATTTATTTTTATGAATCTGGAAGTGATCAGGTTTTCTATATTATATAATCATTTTCCCAAATTTAAATTTTTATGATATAGAAATGGTAAGCGCAGAAAGTCTCTGCATTATGAAAGGTTTTAAAAATGATGTTTGTTATTCTATGTAAATATTACAATATAAATAGCTACACGTATGAGAAGCTAAAACAAGGATAAAGATAGACCAAGTCTATACATATCTATACATAGCTGTGGCTAACAATAAGGGATAGAAATCAATCTAGCCTAACTAACAAGATATATTTATCATATACAACAACTGAGAGATAATAACATAGACTATGTCGACTCTTATATCCAGCATGCCCCCGCAAGACGGACGGTCTGTCTGATAGTCCTATCTTGGACAGTAGAAGATCAAGTCGAGGTCATGACAACGGCTTGGTAAGAAAGTCAGCTAGTTGATCACCTGTGGGAACCTGAATGACACGAAGTGTACCATTTTGTACTTGTTCTCGAATGAAATAATAAGCAAGAGCCAAGTGTTTCATCTTCGAATGGAACACCGGATTGGCATTGAGATGCGTGGCACTAAGATTGTCACAGTAGATGACTGGAGTATGCACAAGATTAACACCCAACTTAGTAAGGAGATTTCGGACCCACATGATTTCGGCCGTAATGAAAGCTACAGCTTGATATTCTGCCTCGGTGGATGATCGGGCCAATGATTTTTGCTTTTTGGAACTCCAAGTAAGAGGATTACGACCAAGAAATACTACATGACCCATAGTGGAAGTGTAATCATCTTTGTCACCGACCCAATCCACATCAGAAAAATGCATGAAGGTGAAGTGGTGAGTCACTATAAATGTTGATACCCTTGTCCAAGGTACCACATAAGTAGCGCATGAGGCGTTTTAAGGCTGCCTAATGGTCATTCCTTGGCTTATGCATGATTTGAGAAAGCTTGGTTACGGCAAAGGCGACGTCGGGTCTCGTCAAAGTGAGATATTGTAGAGAACCAACAACAGCTCTATACTCTGTTGGTGATTCAAGAAGGTCGCCGTCGGAGGTGGATGATAGCCCATGAGTGACAATCAAGGGAGTTGGAATGGGCTTAGCATGGAGCATACTCACTCGATCCAGAATATCAATAATGTATTTCCTTTGATTGAGAAATAATCCCTTGCTCGTAGGCATGACTTCAACACCTAGAAAGTACGATAATTCACCAAGATCCTTTAATGAAAATATGTTATCCAAACTTTTAATGAAGAAATCAAGGTTAGTAGCATTAAGACTAGTTACAATAATATCATCCACATACATAATTAAATAAATTGGTGTAGTAGCATGGTGCAAAATAAAGAGTGAGGTATCGACCATGGATCGCTTAAGGCCTGTACTTAGGAGGAAGTTGGTGAGTGCAATGTACCAATCCTGATGTGATTGTTTGAGACCATATATCGCCTTTTGTAATTTACACACACGGTTGGGGAGTGTCATATCAACAAAACCTGGAAGTTGTGACATGTAAACGTCCTCCTGTAGCGTTCCATAAAAGAATGCATTATTGATATCAAGCTGCCGAAGATGTCATTTATTCGTGACCGCAAGACATAATAAGGTTCGAATTGTGCCAGGTTTTACAGCCGGACTGAAGGTCTCCGTGTAATCAATTCTGGGTCTCCGTTGAAAACCTTTGGCAACAAGACAAGCTCGGTAACGTTCAATTGTGCCATCCGGTTTGTATTTAACACGAAATACCCATTTGCATTTTACAATGTTTCGAGTGTTTTCGGGTGACACCAAGTCCCAAGTGCCAAGTTTATGCAAAGCTTTGATCTCATCTTCCATTGACTTACGCCATAGGGGGTCCTTTAATGCTTGAGCCAGATAGTAGGTTCGGTGGGTTTGACATGAATCGTGGTGTGGTGTAGGTATTTGGGATTGGGCTTATGAATATTGTTTTTGGACCGAGTAATGATCCTCTGGGATGGTTGTATTAGCAGATTAGGGGCAGTAGTGGGCTAACTTGGGTGGGTGGGTTCGGTTGTAGTAAATGGTGGGGTGGGGTGGGGTGGGGTGGGGTGGGGTGGGTGTTATTTGCTGAGGGAGAAGAGGCCAGCTGGGGGGTGGGCATTGTTGTTGGGTCGGCCTGTTACGAGGGGGATGTTTGAGGTGAGTTGATTGAGGAAGGAGGCGTGATTGGATTATGGGCAGAGATGTTGTGTGTGACGCCCCCAAAATAAGTCCAATCCACCCAACCTATTCTGAGTCGCCAAATACATAGTACAGAAACAACTACAACTTTATTAATATAATTGTCGTGCAAAATACGACAAAATATACTTTGAGTTTAAATACAAATATTGTCTTCTAGACAATATCCACACCCAAATAAAGTCCTCATTACAATTATTGATGCACTATTTTACAAAAATAGTTAGGACTGCTAAAACAATTGTCTAAGACCATCACTCTATACCCCGGCTAGATCCTGCTATATTCTCACCTCCTGAAGAAAAATGGAACAAAAAGGAAAAGGGTGAGCTCAACTAGCCCAGTAAAGAATATTATGACTAAGATAATATACAACAAATTATCATTAGTCTTCAACAGGGAAAAATCTGATAGAATATAATAGACAACAAGTTTTAGATCAACAACTGCAGCGAAAACAACAAATCATTAGAAGAGTTAAGAAGAGAATGAAATCTACTATCATCTATGAATTTAAAAGTCCATCATCAATATTTTATCCCTGTAACATCAATCAATATACATCTTGAATCAAATATTCATCTTTACACTACGGGCCAAAGATATTCATTTGTATTACTAGTTGGTTATGTTCATCTCAACACTTGTTCATCTTTGCATTATGGGCAAAAGATATTCATTAGGTAACCATACATCTTTGCACTACAGGCCAAAGATATTCATCAAGTATCACCATTAAGGACTGTGGATGATGAAAAATATTTTAGAGAACGAATCTAGTGATACAGAAGGACAAATATTAGGGATTCGTATTTCAATTTATCCAAATTCAATAATACTCCATAATAACCTATTGTGAAGTAGAATTCAAAAATAAAGATCAAAATATGGATACAATCAAAGATAGTAACCATAAAAAACATCTGGGATGAAAAAGAGAAAATTTCATTTTTCGTTGAATAGTGCCGTATTTGTGAATAGTGTCGTATACGTGAATAGTAACCCAGACAAAAAAAGGTAGGAATTCCACAATAAAATTCATAACAATATCTCAGCATAATGATATTGAAGAAAATAATATCATTTAAGAAGAAAATAACATCCCTTACCTCAAATAAATAGTACTTCGGAATGAAAGGTTGGATGTGATGCTGAATGAAACTTGTACTGAATAGCAACTCTCAAAGTATCTAAATACTCACAAAATACGCTCGATAATATAGAGAGAGAAAGCTTATGTTTCTGGTGTGATTTTCAATTCTAACTTAGCCCTCTATTTATAGGAAAATATTAGCACGCCGTAGCAGACTTGACCTGCTACCTGATGGCTTTACCTGTTACTATTGTCACCCACCACATTTGAAATAAACTTCAGCACATTTCTTCACCAACCACAAGTGGGGTCCACTCAATTCTAGAATTTTTAACCAAAATCATTTATAAACCTAATTTCCAAATCAGTCACTCTTAAAACTCATAACAAATCATAAGTTCATTTTTGACGGTTCAAAATTTATGGACATATACTCAACTTATATATGTATAGCATATCCAAAAATCACAACGATCCAACGGTCGGATTAAAAATTATAACTCATTCAATAGAGCTTTAAGAACACCGATTTGATCTTTAATACCTCCATTCCGATAAAATACTGATAAAATACCTCAACATTAATTCTTTCATTTATAACCACATAAATAAATCCATCATTTATATCCACATCAAATAAATATTTCTTTATCATATAAATCAATAATTAATTATTCACAAATAATATTACAGAATCACAATTATGACAACCAGGCCGTTCCCAGGAAAGAGGGGGCTTTCCGATAAGGACTTCTCCTTACTGGAGCGCAATTAGATGATCAAACCTCTCCTTAGACAAAACTTTCTAGACATTGCCAATAATGCTATCTAATAATATTATTCAAATAATATGAATTATTGATCTGATAATGGAAAATAATGTGCAGTGACAATTATTGAAACCACAATAATATAAAATATCAACGCAGCAATTATTGAACCAATAAAATAAAATATTAAACAGTAATTACTGTAACAATTATTGAGTAGTGTCTTCTTACATAAGAATCAATAATTCAAAAATACTGTGCAATTCCGTGTTCTACTGTGCAACCACGCGTATTATTGTATTTCAACCACCAGGTATTCCAACAGTGTTAACGGTAACAACTACGCCGTTATTTATAAAAACTCAAACTTGTCATTTTCTTCATCTGACAGTTATTCTGTTATGAGGCCCACGAATGGTTGCGCCGTCGTACGAATATTCCCGTCAAAAAGAATATTTCATGACCAAACGAATATTCCCCGACAACAAATGAATATTTTATAACCACTTGCGTATTTTGAAAACTTTGCACATTTCACTCATAACCAAAGTATTATATCAAATTAACTCCTTAATATTTCAAGATAATAAATAGAGAAAATTTAATTTAATTTATAAAAAAATTTGGGGTCTTACAACTTCCCCTTCTTATGAAATTTCGTCCTCGAAATTGACGTACGTACCTGGTGTTTCGAAAAGGTGAGGGCACCTCACTTTTATTTACGATTCCAACTCTGAGGTCATTTCTTCAATAGCATGGTTCCTCCACAAAACCTTAACTTTGTGATATAACCTTTGTTCGTAGGACATGCTCTTTTTTTATCCAAGATCTTGACAGGTACCTCCTCGTACGTTAAATTCTCGACTTTTTCGTCTGGTTCTAACGCAATAATGTGGTTTGGGTCGTCCATATATTTATGTAGCATCGATACATGAAAAACGTTATAAACACGCGACATACTTGGCGTTAAGGCGAGTCTATAGGCCACAGTTCCTACTCGATTGAGGATTTCAAATAAATCGAAGGTTTGAGCTTTCTTCTCTTCATCGACTCTTACTTCTAGAATAACTCCTTCTTGCACCTTCTACTTTATATTCCTCAGCTCCGGTGAACAGCTTGATCGGTTTTAACTTTATCAATTAAAGTTGATTCTACTCGTATATTTAACATCATAACGTGGGTCCCTAGAGTCTTTAACTCTATCTTTATCGTTTGTAAATTTTACAAAATAGGTCTTTGTGTTCAACAATATCGCACTCGTACTCGCGTACGATCTTCTACTCAACGCGTCAGCTACCACGTTCGTTTTTCCAGGATAGTATGGTCAGAACAGTTGCCCAAATGAGTCGCCTCTTGAGCTCTTGGAAAATCTTCTCGCATTCCTCGCTCTATACGAATTTTGTATCTTTCTGAGTTAACTAATTTAACGGAGTAGCGATTCTAGAAAATCCTTCCACGAATCTCCAATAGTAACCAGTTAAGCCTAGAAAGCTGGATATTTCAATTACTGACTTAGGTTGCTCTCAACTGTGACTCATATCCTAATCTTGGATAGCACATCACAATGGCACCTATCGTTTTACCACCATAAATATAGAGTCCCCTACGGAGAGTCTGACTTTGGTGCATTACACAAAGGAAGTCATCAGATAGAGGCTCGGGTACCAACTCTTGTACTTAGGTTTTTAACTCCTGAAGTTCAATAAGAGTCATTCGATATGAGATTTTAGAAATGGGTTTTGTACCGGGTTCAAAGTCTATATAAAATTCAATATCACGCTCTGGGGGTAGGCCAGGAAATACGTCAAGAGATTTACTAACAACAGAAATATCATTTAAATCTGACGTATTTTTGTTTAAATCCATAACAAGGCTATGAATGCATGACATTCGTTTTTCAATAAACGAATGACTTTATGGCTTGATATGAAAGTGTTTGACTTCAATGGTTTGATTGTTTGAATTCGAATAACAGGTTGCTTAAGAATATGAAAACTAACAAGCTTACGAAAGCAATCAATTTTGGCATGATGAATAGTTAACAAAACAATCCCTAAAATCAAATCAAAATGCCAGTATCTTTAAAGAGATAAGATCAGCAGGTAATATGATGGTGCCAACTTGGATCAAACAAGATTTATAAACAGTGGATGTAATGAAAGTTTTTTCCTAACGGAGTCTCCACAGATAGGTCAAACTCTAATTTCTCCGGAGTTAAGTTTAAATGTTGAGCACAAGCAGGAGAGATAAAAGAATGGGTAGAATTGGTATCTAATAAGGTATAGATTTTGCAAGAATTTATAATTAACTAAACCGTGATGCATTCGTGCGGGTTTCTCGTGTTTTGGCAAGTCACGACAAACGCTCTTCCAGAAATCGTCGACTTTGTTTTGTCCGTATCCGCCTTTGGTGCCACCATCCCAGCTAGACTTGATTTCGCTACAGGACAAAATCGAGCTATGTGACCATTTTTTCCACAACTAAAACATACCTTAGAAAGTTGTGAACAGTTTGGACTTATATGTTCCCCCTCTCCGCATCTGTAACATCTAACTGGCGGTCGTTCTCCTCCCCTAGAATTTGTTGCTAGTGCTGGTGCTGTTGCCGACGTCTTCCCGTCCTCGTTAAATCTTCTCTTTTTGAAATTTCCACTTGAATTATTTCTTCTATTATCTTGGCCATGATTACCACCGAAGTGGTTATCATTTGTGGCATGATAATTTCATCCACGATGGTTATCATTTACCGATGACCGTTGCCACCGGTTCGATTATCATCGAGTTGTTGGTCGTTATTCTTCTGTTGAGCTGACTCATTATCGCGCTCTAATAACTGATCCCTATTAACAACATCATCATTCATCGTTTGATCGGTAATGTTGTTTACAGCAGGAATATTGTCTTCATGTTGCACGTTCTCCTAGTGGGTGATTGAAGGTGTCTCCAAGGTCTCATACACTCCATTGTTAATGTTCGGAGCTGCCATTCTTAAATATTGCCATAAAACAAGGGTTAATTAAAAAATTAACATATAACATAATATCCCTATATTATGACCGACCAACAAATAAGCTTAGGTAGGACACATTAGCGAAGGATTTACCCGTCTCTCCCCTCCTAGTCTAGTCTCACATCTCAGCCAGGGATCATATCCCTAAGCTTTGATACCAACTGTGACGCCCCCAAAATAGGTCCAATCCAACCAACCTATTCTGAGCCGCCAAATACATGGTACATAAACAACTACAACTTTATTAATATAATTGTCGTGCAAAATACAACAACACATGCTGTGAGTTTAAATACAAATATTGTCTTCTAGACAATATCCACACCCAAATAAAGTCTTCATTACAATTATTGATGCACTATTTTACAAAAATAGTGAGGACTGCTAAAACAATTTTCTAGGACCATAACTCTATACCCCGGCTAGATCCTGCTATATTCTCACCTCCTGAAGAAAAATGGAACAAAAAGGAAAAGGGCGAGCTCAACTAGTCCAGTAAAGAATATTATGACTAAGATAATATACAACAAATTATCATTAGTTTTCAACAGGAAAAAATTTGATAAAATATAATTGACAATAAGTTTTAGATCAACAACTGCAGCGGAAACAACAATTCATTAGAAGAGTTAAGTAGAGAATGAAATCTACTATTATCTATGAATTTAAAAGTTCATCATCAATATTTTATCCCTGTAACATCAATCAATATACATCTTGAATCAAATATTCATCTTTGCACTACGGGCCAAAGATATTCATTTGTATTACCAGTTGGTCATGTTCATCTCAACGCCTGTTCATCTTTGCACTACGGGCCAAAGATATTCACCAGGTAATCATACATCTTTGCACTAAAGGCCAAAGATAATCATCAAGTATCACCACTAAGGACTGAAGATGATGAAAAATATTTTAGAGAACGAATCAGTGAGACAGAAGGACAAATATTAGGGATTCGTATTTCAATTTATCCAAATTCAATAATACTCCATAATAACCAATTGTGAAGTAGAATTCAAAAATAAAGATTAAAACATGGATACAATCAAAGATAGTAACCATAAAAAACATCTGGGATGAAAAAGAGAAAATTTCATTTTTCGGTAAATAGTGTCGTATTTGTGAATAATGTTGTATACGTGAATAGTAACCCCGACACAAAAAGGTAGGAATTCCACAATAAAATTCATAACAATATCTCAGCATAATGATATTGAAGAAAATAATATCATTTTAAGAAGAAAATAACATCCCTTACCTCAAAGAAATAGTACTTCGAAATGAAAGGTCGGATGTGATGCTGAATGAAACTTGTACTAATAGCAACCATCAAAGTATCTAAATACTCACAAAATACGCTCGATAATACAGAGAGAGAAAGCTTATGTTTCTGGTGTGATTTTTAATTCTAACTTAGCCCTCTATTTATAGGAAAATATTAGCACGTCGTAGCAGACTTGACCTGCTACCTGATGGCTTTACCTGCTACTATTGTCACCCACCACATTTGAAATAAAATTCAGCACATTTCTTCACCAACCACAAGTGGGATCCACTAAATTCTAGAATCTTCAACCAAAATCATTTATAAACCTAATTTTCGAATCAGTCACCTCTTAAAATTCATAAGAAATCATACGTTCAATTTTAACGGTTCAAAATTTGTGGACATATACTCAACTTATATATGTATAGCATATCCAAAAATCACAACGATCCAACGGTCGGATTAAAAATTATAACTCATGCAATAGAGCTTTAAGAACACCGATTTGATCTTTAATACCTCCATTCCGACAAAATACTGATAAAACACCTCAACATTAATTCCTTCATTTATAACCACATAAATAAATCCATCATTTATATCCACATCAAATAAATATTTCCTTATCATATAAATCAATAATTAATTATTCACAAATAATATTACAGAATCCCAATTATGACAACCAGGCCGTTCCCAAGAAAGAGGGGGCTTTCCGATATGGATTTCTCCTTACTGACGCGCAATTAGATAACAAAACCTCTCCTTAGACAGAACATTCTAGACATTGCCAATAATGTTATCTAATAATATTATTCAAATAATATGAATTATTGATCTGATAATGGGAAATAATGTGCAGTGACAATTATTGAAAACGTAATAATATAAAATATCAACGCAGAAATTATTGAACCAATAAAATAAAATATTAAACAGTAATTACTATAACAATTATTGAGTAGTGCATTCTTACATAAGAATCAATAATTCAAAAATACTGTGTAATATTGTGTTCTACTGTGCAACCACGCGTATTATTGTATTTTAACCACCAGGTATTCCAACAGTGTTAACGGTAACAACTACGTCGTTATTTATAAAAACCCAAACTTGTCATTTTCTTCATCTGATAGTTATTCTTTTATGAGGCCCACGAATGGTTGCGCCGTCGTACGAATATTTCCGACAAAAAGAATATTCCATGACAAAACGAATACTCCCCGATAACAAATGAATATTTTATAACCACTTGCATATTTTGAAAATTTCGCACATTTCACTCATAACCAAAGTATTATATCAAATTAACTCCTTATTATTTCAAGATAATAAATAGAGAAAATTTAATTTAATTTATAAAAAAATTTGGGGTCTTACATTGTGAGTTGGGCCTGATCAGGTGCAGGAGAGGGGGGTGTCATTGGGTTAGTGATGAGGAAAAGTTGTAGTGGGCAGGAGTAGGGACAGAACCAAGGGGCACTATGAGTCTGGGCTAGGCGTGGATGGCAGAATAGTTTGGTCAGTGAGTCTACGGTAAGGAAATTCATTTTCAACAAATCTAACATGTCGAGAAGTGTAGACTTTGAGTGTGATGGGGTCCCAACAATGATAGGCACTTTGAGTTTTGGAATATCCAATGAAAATACATGGAGTGGACTTGGAGTCTAGCTTGTGAGACGCATAGGGTCGAAGCCACGAATAACATAAGCAACCAAAACTTCGCAACTTAGAGTAGTTAGGAGACATCCCAAAAAGACAATGGAAAGGAGATTGATGAGATAGAGTTGGGGTGGGAAGCCGATTAATTAAATAAGCGGCAGTGGTGAAGGAATATGACCAAAACTCTATAGGAAGTTGTGCATGGTTTAGGAGGAATAATCATGTTTCCACTATACGACGGTGTCATCTCTCAGCGTAACCATTATGTTACGGAGTATGGGGTGGGGAGGTAAGATGTAAAACTCCATCAATAGTAAGATAACTTTCTAAGGCTTGATATTCTCCCCCATTGTCAGAATAAAGGACTTTAATATTTTTCTCAAAGTATTTTTCCACTAAGGCCTTAAATCTAATAAACCCTGCTTTTGTGTTAGATTTGTTTTTAAGAGGATACAACCAAATATATTTTGTGAAATGGTCAACAAAAATGACATAGTATTTGTAGCTATCAATGGAGTAAACAGGAGAAGTCCATAAATCAATGTATAGGAGATCAAGAGAGGAGCATGAGAAAATAAAGTCGATTTACTAAAAGGGAGGTTGTGGCTCTTATTACATTGACAAGAGTTGCAATTGAAAGGAAGAACACTGGAAACATCAAGCTTGAAAGTTGAAACTAAATTCTTAAAAATAGTAAATGAAGGGTGGCCTAGACGATGCTGCCAATCTATTGCTGACGATTTGACACTTTAATAGGCAAGATTAGAGGAAGGGGCTGGCAAATCGTAAACACCGTTCCCAGTTGGACCTTGGATAGGATGTGCCTCCGTGAGACGATCCTTCACAACAAAAAAATCAGAAGAAGAATATTTTCCTATCAAAGTTAGGAGATAGACATGATATTACGAGACATAGTAGGTGCACATAGAACATTAGACATAATAAAAGACTGAGATGAAGTAGGAATAGAGAGGGAACCAATTTGAGCAATGGGAACTCCGGTGCCATTACCTATAATAATTTCCTCAGAACCATCGTAAGGGTGATGTAAAGAGAGGTTTGAGAGATCATGGGTAACATGATGGCTAGCTCCAGTGTCAAGTAACCATGGGGAAGGATGAGTAATAGGGGCGGTAGTGGCGACATGAACTTGAGGTGGTTGGTGGAAGTAACTGGTGGGGCGAGGAGGTGGTTGAACATTGGGAAACTTTTCCAGGAAGATGGGACAGAAGGATAAGGAATGGTCTATGGTATGGCACCATTGGCATTTGCCATGGTAGCCTGGACCTTTGGTTTGGTTGGTGCACCTGGTTGAGTGAAGATGGGTTGAGTGAAGTTGGGTTTTAGGGCTGAATTTGTTAGGTTTGTAATATTTATGAATGCAATGAAATTGCACAAATAAGCGAAAATATGGAAAATTAGAGTTTTAAAATTTTACAAACCATATACCCAGATCACCCTTTATGCACAATTATTAATTAAACGAAAAAGAAAGAACAAGAATCATACCCTTGAAGATTCGAGCTTCCTCAGGTACAAGTTCACCTCCAATCATTTTCGCGTTCAACTTGAATCCACCGGGTTTGGTTCCTTCCTTTGATCAACGTTAGCCACCCAAGTGTTTGGCCTCTAGAGGTGATCCACCAAGGAAGAAGAAAGATTCAAGAAGATGGGTGTTTAGCAAAACCCTAATTTTTCTATCTCATAGAAAAGGAGCGTACTCTCCAACAATTGAAAACACGTATTCACGTATTATGTAAGTGTCAACCACCACACCCGTAATAATAAAACTCCTCTTATTTATAGATGTAGACAACCCTCTTTAACAATTAAGGAATTGAGTTTTATTTAATTAATTAAATTCTTTTAATTAATTAAGCTCCCTAATCTTATTAGGGATAATTAATTAAACTCATTTAATTAATTTACCTCCTAATCCTATTAGGATAATTGAGAGTACTTTTATTAATTAATTCCCAAACTCCTTTAGGAATTAAATAATAATAATAATAATAGTAATAATAATAATAAGACTCCTCTTATTAATTTATATTTAATATTTCCAAAATATTAAATAATAAATATTAAGCTATTTAATTTATTCTATCACCATAGATTAAATTAAATATACTTAACTAATTATTACGATTATGCTATTAACTTATTAAATAATTATTCTTCCTTTTATGGTGTGACCCTTTAGGTTCTCCATATTAAGCTGGTTGTAAATAAATCAATTAGAACAATTCTAATCTTATTTAAATAAATAAATTAAATGATTAATTTATTTAAATAAATAGTATTTATTCTACAATAGGGATAAGTCTCCCTAGCGATTAACGACTTTCCAGATAATATAGATTTTAGCATTAATCATAAAAGAACATTTGAGTAAATAGTTACCGTACAATTCAATCCTTCCACCATACAATGTCCCAATTAAATATAAGACATAAAATTACTTTCAAGTCTTATTTTATTTAATTATATGTATTTCGACTCTTAAATGTACAACTCCAAATAATGCAAATTAGAAACTCCTTTCTAATTTCATTCTGGCTTGGCCAAGGACTACTGGGTTATCATTTATCGAATCACATAGGACATTTCTCTTCTTTTACTAGAAGTGGTAGATTCTTTATTGATAATACATTATCTCCATGTACAACTTATTATACCCAAGCATACCCTTTGATATACCCTAAGGGTCTTAGGAAATAAGTCAAAGTATAACTCATCATACACAAGATACTATGATGATCTCAAGTCCAAGGACCACTTGTACTACTATCACTACAGGAATTCTTATTGACAGACAAGTAAAACTCCATTAGGTATTCCTTAGCGAGCCACGTTCAATGAACTTATTCTCCAATAAGCACCTACATACTTGCTTTAGTGTCTCCACACAAATGATCATGAGATCAATCATCCTCATCCAATGAGCAAGCAACGTATGTACCAATCTATCCGGATTCACTAATCCCCAATTTAGTAATCCAACGATTGGGAACTATTGTAGTTTTAAGCTTTCTAAGAATTTAGATCTCATTAGAATGATCATCATCATTATTCTAAAAGCATTACTTAAAACTATGGGTTTATCACATATTATAAAACAACATCATGTAGATAATTAAAATCCTTTAATACTTTTTATTAATAAATGAATAAGATTGTTACAAAGTATATGCTTTATCATCAAACATGATTGGCTTGTGTGCATACTACTTTCAATCTCCCACTTGCACTAAAGCCAATCGTCATGGTATCTCATACCCTTCTTCTATAAGTGACGATTATCTTGCTGTTGGATAAGCTTTAGTTAATGGATATGTAATGTTGTTCTTGAGAGTCCACTATCTCTATAGTGATTTCTCATCTTTCAATAATTCTTATAATTAAATAAAAGTGCCACAACACATGTTTAGATCCAAGATGAGACTTAGGAACTATTCCCAGTTCTTTAATGAAACTTTCATCCAAAAAATCAACTTGTAGCTTCATTTATAGCTATATACTTTGTCTTTATTACTAAACCAGCAACTCTTTGCTGTTTGGAACCTTTCCAATTCATTGCACCACCGTTCAAGGTAACACTTTACCTTAAAGTGGATTTTCTGTTGTCATGTTCTATCTGAAAAACTTGAGTCTGTTAAGCCTTCTAGTTTTAATTCAGACTCACCATAAATTTGATCACATCCTTAGTGCCGGTTAAGTACTTTAAGATGTTTTTCACTGTCATACAGTGATCTTCTTCAGAATATGATCGATCAATATCAGGTCTCGTATATTTTATTGCATACATGATTTTCACTCATGCGATCTCTCTTTTCAGGAGTCTATGGGGACTATTAAGAGAGATTCACTCCATGGCTCATCAACATGAGACATCTCTTGGAGTTTTCCATGCTAAACGACTTTAGCATCAAATGAATATACGTTCCTTGGGTTAAGTCGAGCATCCTATTAAATCTATCTATATAGATTTTTATCCCCAATTAAGATACTCTTCCTAAATCATTCATGGAGGAATGTTTAAACAACTTTATCTTTACAGATTGTGGTATTAGTATGTCATTCCTTATCCATAGTATATCAATATATAATATTAGAAAAGTCACGTCACTCCCACTGACCCTTTTGTACACACTAGAACTCTTAACTCATCGTATGTAACCCTGGATCATCATCTTCTATTATGTGTACCTCATCATCATCTTCCGTAATGAATCCATACTTCCTAGGTATATTCGGTACTATTCCAGATTTACGATTCAGTTGTGGTATAATAGGTCTATCTACAGGTTCCTCTTATTTGACTTATAGTGTTTTGTGGTTCTTGAACTCTTCAAGATTCTATTATCCTCCCACTAGCCCCTTCAACGATAAACACCTTTATCTTAGAAGGCAGCGTGTATCATAACAAAAACCTTTTGCTAAGTAGGATTATAGAACATATACCCTAAACGTACTTTAGGATGTCCCACAAATTTGTACTTGTCAAATCTTGTCCCAAGCTTATCCTTTGAATCCTTTTCATATAATTTGGACAACCCCTTATCTTAACATACTTAAGATTAGGAATCCTCCCTGTCCATAACTTTTATGGAGTCTTGGGGCCGGATTTTGAGGTTACCTTTTCATAGATATGCAACCATTTCTATGGCATGACCCCAGAAGGATACTGGAATGTCGGTAAAATTATTATGGCCACACCATGTACAACAAGGTATTATTTTTCCTTTCAGATACATCAATCAATTATTGCATATCAGGAGGCATTTATTATGAGAAAACCATTTGAGATGATCTAGAAACTTATTGCACAAGTATTTATTCCTTGATCTAATAAAAAAATCTTAATACTTTGCCAATTTATTTCATTTCTGAATTCTTTGAACCTTTCAAATAATTCACACTTGTATTTCAGCAAATACACACATTCAACTCTTTGAATGATCATCTCCTTTTCTTATAATAGTTTGTTCAATTTGTAAAATTATTTTCACATAATTCAAGTATACAAAATCCATTAAGTAATATTCCAGTTCTATACAAAACATTATTATTATAAATAGAACAACAATTGTTCTTAAATATAATACCAAAGATTTCATTGTCCAACAATAAAACGGAAATAATGTTTCTAATAAGAACTTGAATACAATAACAACTTATTGACTTAATAGATTTTCCAGTAGGCAATGCTAAACTATAAGTTTCTATAGCTAATGCAGCAACTTTTGCTTCATTTTCCACACATAGGATTACTTATCTTTGTTTAGCTTTCTACTTCTGCTTGGTCCCTTCATAAATCTATATTTATGATAACCAAAGTCAGTATCCAATACCCAAGTAGAACCTTGAGTTAAAGAAAAATTTATTTTAAATTATGAACAAAATTGTATTGTAACCGAAACTTCACTAAGCTTCTTTGGTTAGCCTCTGTAAGATGCTTCTCGCAGTTTCTTTCTAGTGTCCAAGCTTATTACAGTGAAAGCAAACTCCTTTGCTATCTATATCAGTTTTTTTCTTATTATCCTTTGTTTATGCCTTTCTATTTACCTTCTTAGAATCGTTCTTCTTTTTAGAAAATCCTTTGGCCCATACCGGTAAGACTTGGTCTTTCTTGGTTGGAAAGTGACTCTCAACATTTTTCAAAATGTTAAGCAAATCAGAGAGACTGATATCTAGCTTATTCATATGAAAAATTCACAACAATTGTGAAAGGAGTCTGGGAGTGAGTGCAAGATCAAATATTGGCTCAACTCTCCATCCATGACAAAACCCGTTGTCCTAATTGATCAATCAAATTGATTATGTTAAGGACTTTTGTCTGTACTATAGTATCATTGGTCATTCTAGACTGGAAGAGCTCCTTAGATATCTAATATCTATCAGTCTTACTTTCCTCACCATCAACTACTTGATGTGCAGAATATAGTAGGAGCATCCATAGTTTCATGCTGACACTGAAGCTTGTTACTCATGGATGCGAGTATGATGCATTGAGCCAACTGTGCATCATCTTGCCACTTTCTAAAAGTAGCAATCTCTTCCTCAAAGGCATTGTCTGCAACCATTACAGGGATAGGCGTATTAAGGACATAAGATAGCTTTTCAGCCATGAGAACTATTCTCAAATTCCTTAACCAATCCGAGTAATTCAGTTCGGTTAATTAACATCTAATATGTTTTGCAGTGATAGTAATTTAGACATTGTAAAATTATGTAAATGAATTTGTAATTAACAACATTTTAACAAACATTCTTTTATTAATTACCAAAATAATTTAGGTCTTGTTTTAAATTGGTATCTCCCACTATTTTCTTTAAACTATATTACCCTCAATATATATAGTTTGGCAATATCTAATTAAAGATATGATAGTGAGAATAAGGATCCCATTTCAAATGTATATAGCCTTGTGTGTGCACAACAAACTATATATAAATAAATAGGTAGACAACTCTTGTCAATTACATCAACTATGTAACTCCTTGTATTTTGCCTATTAGATCATAATGGTCAAGTGTGTGCACATCTGAACTAAAATGATCTAAGTTAAGTCATACCTAGCACTTCCATATATTCGAAAGAAAAACATTGTCCTTGTGTGTGCACAACAAAACAACATTGGTCAGTCTATTTATAAGCATTAAATGTGATAAAACAACATCTTAAATATTTAATACTTGCCTTGTGTGTGCACAACAAACTCATATTAAATATTTAATACTCTATTGTTTTACCATGCTAGAAGGCGACGTTTGATATTCCAAATATCTTTGAACGTTACAACTTAATATTAAATATTTGAGAGGTTTGTTATTAATTTGCCTCATCTTATTTAATGCGCATGCACACACACACACACACACACACACACACATATATATATATATATATATATATATATATAACACGATTTATATTAATGAACATGCGAAACATGTTTGCATAATATATAATATATATATATAGTATAAGCATGCACATAAAGAATACTATATTCTACCCGGATTAATTATGGACTTTATTCTAGTTTGGTTCACTAGAGCCACCAAGTGAACCAAAAGGTCAAACCCTAGGGGTGTAAGAATTAATATTTAAATATAACTATTACATTTAAACCCGGGCTCCATTACAAACGGGTCTTCACGCGCTCCTTCTCCCTTGATCTCCAATTCTTCAAAATTAATTCTAACTATTCCTATTACAAAACTATTTTAAAATAAATAGAAACCTTGATCAGCAGTTATGACGCCCCCAAAATAGGTCCAATCCATCCAACCTATTCTAAGTCGCCAAATACATGGTACAGAAAATAACTATAACTTTATTACTACAACTTTCGTGCAAAATACAACAACACATATACTGTGAGTTTTAATACCAACTGTGACTCATGTCCCAACTATGGACAGCACCTCACAGTGATACCTTACATAAAGGTACAATCTAGAACTGTTTTAGAAATTAAAATCTTTGGGAAGTGCTCAAGAAAACCTTCGTACATAGGAGGCCATGAATCTAAGTTATGATAGATATCATATGTCAAGAGAATTATCCTTGGTTGATCCAATAGACCCCAAAGAAAAATGAGAAGATTACTATCATATTTCTTCCAATGGTGAGTTTTCTCTTGACATATAACTATCTCCACCGTTTGCGATTGAACATTATGTTTCAACCCAACTCCAAGATCATATAGGTAGTGCTCGTAGATATACTCAGTAAGTGGATGTGCACAACTCTTTCTTATGATAACACGAGATTGTATGTCATTAGACATCTTGTATGATAGTGCCAAAACACCCTTCCAAAGTTGGGTTCACCACTCCCTATTATTGTTCACCAAAATTAAATATCAAATGACATATACAATACGACACACTTATCTAAAATTTTCAATAAATTTATTTCCATACTATTTAGGGAGAACCTCAACAGCTATAGACCACCGTTCTATTTCCCTGTTATCCCCGCTCGACCCGACAACACTCTTATTACCTGAAAAGAATTGTGAAACAAAAGGGTGAGCACAACTAGCTGAGTAAAGAATATCATAACTAAATATAATTAAATTATCAATAGTCTTCATCAGTAATAAATCAGAGATTTAGAACATATGATAGATGATAAAACTTTTCAAGCATAGTTACAGTGGAACGAGCAATCTATTAGAAGAGTCAAATAGACCATAAAGTCTATTATCTTCTCCATGTTAAAAGTCCACCAACAATGCTTTAACCCTGTAACATCAATCAACAGTTCCTGTCCACAATCATATGAATAACTCATAATCATATTTGTGGTTCCAAATTCCTTTTCTCATCCAGGACAAAGATAATTCTCATCACCTGTCTTTACCTGAAATATCAAATATCATGGTTATACCAAATCACAGTTCCTGTTCATAATCATACTAATAACTTTATCATTGCACTACGGGCCAAAGATATTCATTAATAGTTTATCTTTGCACTACATGCCAAAGATATTCAACAACAGGTCATCTTTGCACTACGGGCCAAAGATATTCAACAACATGTCATATTTGCATTACGTGCCAAAGATATTCATCAATAATTCATATTTGCACTACAGGCCAAAGATATTCAACATGTCATCTTTGCACTACGGGCCAAAGATATTCATCAATAATTCATGTTTGTACTACAGGCCAAAGATATTCAACAACATGTCATCTTTGCACTACGGGCCAAAGATATTAAAATCTCAAAGAAATATATAATCATTTCAGAATTTATATAAACAATAATTATAACCATGTTGATTAATTCACCTTTGCACTTAAACTAAAGATAATCGTTTATAAATTCAAAGGTCATGATCATACCAGTCAACAATTCCTCTTTGCATTACTGGCCAAAGAGAACCCATAGTCATGATCATATCAATAATCTACCCATCTTTACATTTAAGTCAAAGAAAAATTTCATCACCGGGATTATAAAAATATTATATATGATAATAAAAATCATGGATTTAATTTCAAGAGTAAGATTCATAAATCAACGATAATTTAGTTAGAAAAAGAAACCAATTTTGTCATGAATAGTATCTCGTAAATAATAACTCCGACACGAAAAGATAAAGTTTCACAATAAAATTCATATCAATATTTATAACATCTTAATTCAAATGTTATAAATCACTTAATAATCTAATAATATAATATTATTAATATTACAACAATATTTTAATCATTTCTTAAACTTATAAAATAATTTATTTTAATTATTTACACTTTACTAATTAATGCATTTGATAATACTAAAATGCCAAACTCATAAGATTTCATCACCAATAACCAACAAACTCATCAAAAATCTGCATACACCATATATAGGATTCTCAAGCTATAAAATCCTATTTTTCAATTTTGTTACTTCACTTAACATATTTAATTCATTTACTCATAACTAGTTCATTTTCATGAAAAATACCAAATCAGACCTAAATTTTTTTTTCTCTAGAATTTAACAGAATATAGTCTCATATTGAACATATATTTTTCTCAGAATTTTTAAAATTCATTTATTATTTTTCATATGGCCAAAACTGTCGAATATTTAGACATTTATCATAAATTGTACTTTTGTCCAAAAATTCCAAAATTTAAGGGGTATACTAATATTATATAGATGTACTCCCAATAAAAATTTCATCAATTTTGGAGTTAACCACAAGGAATTATAAGGGTTTATTTTTAAAATAGTCTTTTCTCATAAAATTCATAACTCTTAATCTATACATCGATAAATTACCATATTTGGAAACAATCAAGAAAACTCATCAAATTATCATTTTAAATTTTTTTTAGAATTTTTGAAGGTCCGAAAAAAGTACGAAACTGAAAAACATAATAATCCTTAAAATTCCCTTACCTCAAAAGAGTAGTACTTCTGACTGGAATGTAAAGTCGAAGGAACCTTGCACTGAATAGCAAATCTCAAAGTATCTAAATTGTGACGCCCCCAAAATAGGTATACATCACCCATTTTAGGTCGTCAATAACAACTACAATTTTATTAATACATCATAAAAATTGTGAGTTTAAATACAAATATTGTCTTCTAGACAATATCCGTACCCAAATAAATCCTCATCACAATTATTGATACATTATTTTATAAAAATGGTGAGGACTACTAAACAACTTCTAGAATCATCATTCCATACCCCGACTAGTACTCGCTACATTCTCGTCTCCTGAGAAGAAAAATAGAACAAAAAGGAAAAAGGTGAGCTCAACTAGCCCAGTAAAGAATATTATGACTAAGATAATATTGAACAAATTAGTCTTCAACAGGGAAAAAAATCTGATAAAATACAATAGACAACAAGTTTCAGATCAATATTCGTAGCGGAAATAATAATTCATAGAAGAGTTACGTAGAGAATGAAATCTACTATTATCTATGAATTTAAAAGTTCATCGCCGATATTTTATCCCTGTAACATCAATCAATATATATCTGAAATTAAATATTCATTTTTGCACTATATAGGCCAAAGAAATTCAACACCTGTTCATCTTTGCACTACGAGCTAAATATATTCATTATAAAATCATTTATCTTTGCACTACAGGCCAAAGAAATTCAATAATATCATCATTTAGGACTGAGGATGATGAAAAATATTTTAAAGGAAACGAATCTAGTGAAACAAAAGAATAAATATCAAGGATTCGTATTTTAGCTATTTCATGTCCAAAAATACCTCATAAATAATCATAGTGAAGTAAAATTTAAGAATGATCGAAACATGGATACAATCAAAGCTAGTATCCATAATAGATATTTTGGACGAAAAAGAAAAATTTTATTTTTTGATGAATAGTGCCGTATTCGTGAATAGTGCCGTATACGTGAATAATAACCCCGACACAAAAAGTTCCAAATTTAATTATAAGTTCAAACCAATATTTTGGCATAATGATATTGAAGAAAATAATATCATTTAAAAAGAAAATAACATTACTTATCTCGAAAAGATAGTACTTCTAGTTGAAACACCGGATATAGGCTATGATTTGAACTTGCACTGTATAGCAACACTTAAAGTATTAAAATACTCACAAGAATACGCTCAATATATTGAGAAAGAAATAGAGAAGATTTTAGTTTCTGGTGTGATTTTTCAATTCTATCCTAAGCACCCTATTTATAGGAAAATGCTTAGAACACCAAAGCAGAAAATTTAATATAATATTATTATATTTACAAAATTGTCAAGCCCACCTCTTAAATCTGAATTCAGCCACCTTGCACATGTTTAATTCAGCCCACCAATAAAAAAAACGTTTTTGTAATTAAAAACAATTAAAACTTTCAAAAATCAATTATTTCGGAATTACTGAACTTCAATAATTCATAATAAATAGCTCTTTTATCAGAAAAATTCAAACCACATGTTTTTCCCATAGGAAATTTCATTCTCTACAACTTTGCAGAAGAAATTTTTTTCAAATTCCAAACAGAAATTGAAATCCATAAACGGGCGATTTTACAGGCTATAATCAAATTTTGGTCAAGAATTGGGGCCCACCGACACACAAAACATGTGTTAATCATTTAATGCCACAAAAATACTCTTCCTCCTCATATACTCATATATCCCACATTCATTGTAAAAATATCACCATTAATATATTATTAAAACAATATATTTAAATGAATTATTTTATCAGAAAAAGATAAAATATTAATTTTCAACAATTGTCACATTAAAAAATTTTCTCCATCTATATCCGTATAAAATCAATATTTTCCTCATCATATAAATCAATAATTAATTATTCACAAATAATATTACAGAATCACATTACTGACAACCAGGCAGTTCTCAGGAAAGAGGGGGCTTTCCAATAAGGATCTCTCCTTACTGGCACGCAATTAGATGACTAAACCTCTCCTTAAACAGAACTTTCTAGACATTGTCAATAATGTTATCTAATAATATTATTCAGATAATATGAATTATTGCTCCGATAATAAAAAATATTGTGCAATGACAATTATTAAAACAACAGTAATATAAAATATCAACGCAACAATTAGTGAATTAATAGAATAAAATACTGAACAGTAATTACTGTAAAAATTATTGAGTAGTGCCTTCTTACGTAAGAATCAATAATTGGTGTAATACCGTGTGCTACTGTGCTTTAACCACCGGGTATTCCAACAGTATTAACGGTAACAACTACGCCGTTATTTATAACTAACTTATTCTTGTCGTTTTCTTCATCCAATCGCTTTCCGTTATGGGGCCCACACAAGGCTGCGCCGTCGTATGAATATTCCCCGACAGTAAAAATATTCCACGACCAAACGAATATTCCCCGTCAACAATGAATATTTTAAAACCACTATCTTGTTTGAAATAATTGCGTATTTTACTCATAACTTACCACATTAATCAAATCAACCCTTACTATTTCAAGATAATAAATAGAGGAAATTTAATTTCATTAAATAATAAGTTGGGGTCTTACATAAATACTCACAAAAATACGCTCGATAATATAGAGAGAGAACGAGAGAAATCTAATATTCATGGTGTGTTTTTTAATTCTAACTCAGCACCCTATTTATAGGAAAATGCTAGCACGTCGTAACAGACTTGACCTGCTACCTGATGGTTTTACCTGCTATTATTGTCACCCACGACATTTGAAATATAATTCAGCATATTTCTTCACCAACCAAAAGTGGGGCCCACACATTTTAGAATTTTCCACCAAAAATCATTTATAAAAACAATTTCTGAATCAGTCACCTCTTAAAATTAATAACAAATCATACGTTAATTTTTAACGGTTCAAAATTTGTGGGCATATACTCAACTTATATATGTATAACATATCCAAAAATCACAACGATCCAACGGTTAGATTAAAAATTATAACTCACACCAATATATAGTAAAAATACTGATTTGATTTTTAATACCTCCATTCTGACAAAAATACTGATAAAACACCTCAACATTAATTCCTTCAATTATAATCACATAAAATAAATAAATCCATCATTTATATCCGTATCAAATAAATATTACCTTATCAATAATTAATTATTCATAAATAATATTACAGAATCACAATACTGACAACCAAGTAGTTCCTAGGAAAGAGGGGGCTTTCCGATAAGGATTTCTCCTTACTGGCGCGCAATTAGGTGACCAAACCTCTCATTGACAGAACTTTTTAGACATTGACAATAATGCTATCTAATAATATTATTCCAATAATATGAATTATTGATCTGATAATGAAAAATACTGTGCCGTGATAATTATTGAAACAACAATAATATAAAATATCAACGCAGCAATTATTGAATCAATTAAATAAAATATTGAACAGTAATTACTGTAAAAATTATTGAGTAGTACCTTCTTACGTAAGGATCAATAATTCAAAAATACTGTGTAATAACGTGTGCTACTGTGCAACCATGCATATTACTGTATTTTTAACCACCGGTATTCCAACAGTGTTAACGGTAACAACTACGCCGTTATTTATAAAAACTCAAACTTGTCATTTTCTTCGTCCGATAGTTATTCTGTTATGGGGCCCACAAATGGCTGCACCGTCGTACGAATATTCTCCGACAACAAAAATATTCCATGACCAAATGAATATTCCACAATAGACATGAGTATTTTATAACCACTTGCGTATTTTGAAAATTTTATATATATCATCCTTAACTTTAACTTTTTTTATCAATTTAACCATTTACTAAATAATAATTATAAAAAAATTGAATAATTTATTTCATAAAATTTGGGGTCTTACAATCACCCCTCCTTATGAAATTTCGTCCCCGAAATTTACATACCTGGTATTTCAAAGAGTTGAGAATACATTGCTTTCATTTCTGATTCCATCTTCCCTGTCCTCGTAATTTCTCCATTGCTCATCTCATGTATTTCAGATATCATTCTAGAATACAGCTTCAAAATAAAGGTTAATTGACATATAACAATTTGTCAACTTAAATAAGAAAATTCATCTTAGGTAGGACACACACTAGCGAAGGATATTACTCGTCTCTCCCTTCCTAGTTCTAATTGTGACGCCCCCAAAATAGGTATACATCACCCATCTTGAGTCGCCAAATACATGGTACAAAATTCAAATACAACTTAATAATACAACTGTCGTGTAAAATACGACAAAAATAAAAACTAAGAGTTTTAATAAGAATATTGTCATATAGACAATATCCATACTCAAAAGAGTCATCATTTTATTTATTTTCACACTATTTAACAGAATAGTGAGGACTACTAATACTATCTTCTAGACCGTCACTCCGTTCCCCGACTAGTCCCTGCTACGTTCTCATTTCCTGAAGAGAACAATGAAAGAAAGGGTGAGCTCAACTAGCCCAGTAAGAAATATTATGACTAAGATAATGCAGAATAAATTATTGTTAGCCTTCAATAATGTTAAATTGATAAAATACAACAAACATCAAGTTTAACTGCATCGGAATAAACAATCCATTAAAAGAGTCAAGTAGAGAATAAAATCAACTATATTTTATGATTTAAAAGGTTTTTCATCACTTTTATCGCTGGGACTCAGCTTAATAAATAATCCACATCATCCCTGCACTACGGCTAAGGATATTCATTAGTATCACAACCACAAATTATCCATGCACTACGGGCCAAGGATATTCGTGTATTCATCGATGGTCATGATCATGCCAACAACTGTCCATCAATGCACTACAGGCCAATGAGGACTTTTACCACATTATTTGTAACATTACGGTCATGATTATACCGAATAATCCCAGGTCATAATCATACCAAGTCCATCTATGCACTACAAGCCACAAATGACTTTCAACAAAATATAAATATGAGGATGATGACAATGATATAAGAATTCAATAAAATAAGTTCAAGAATTAATTTATTCAGGAACTAATAACGTCCAAATTGTCAACATGATACTTCTTTGTAAAGTAAAATTCAAGAATGCTCAGAAGAATATTTCCACGAAAAGATACTGGATGAAGCGCAAATATCAAAGATATTCCACTAATTTCATAGAGTATAGAAGTCAAAACTTTAACCAACTGAGTATAATAAAGAATGAAATCAAAAAAAATCATCATGCATGCGGTATTTCGCATAGACAGGTTAATCCAATAGAATAATAAATAACGGAACCAGGTCAGGCGTAATACGCACCGACAGGATATTCCAACAGATTAATAAATAACAGAACAGGTCAGGCGTAACACGCACCGACGGGATATTCCAATAGAATAATAAAGCCGGAACCAGGTCCGGTGTAAAACGCACAGACAGGATATTCCAACAGAATAATAAAGACGGAATCAAGTCTGGCGTAAAACGCACAGACAGGATGTTCAAACAGAATAATAATGAATGGAATAACAATAGAAATCACCAAGTATAGGGTAGACCGCGTATACAGGTTAATCTAACAGAATAATAAAGAATGGAATAACAGAAGTTCTCTTCATGAATATGAAAAAAATAATACCCCTTACCTTAAGAAACTTGATATAGGAAAAGAGAGGTAGCAGATTTCTCTTCTTCTTTCTTTCTATAATTTTCTCTCTCTAGAGTTTCAGTGAATTCGTAAGAAATAATGAAGGAATGAACTTCTATTTATAAGAGAATGGAAGGACACTGTTCATGAACGAAATAATTTTGCAGAGTCACGGGCGAAAGGAAATTTTTTTTTAGACGCAACGTAATTATCCAACATGTGAATTCCTTTAATTCAACGACAGCTTATATATATATATATTATATAGAAAACAACATGTTGGCCACTTCTGTTTTATATATATATATATATACCCCATATTAGACTCCACCTTCCCGACAACATCATTTCCCCCACCAATATCAATTCATGTCATACATATATAAAATACTTACCACCACCCACCAAATTCTCTTTCATATTAAAACATATAATCCATTCACCCACCAAAACCCACTACCACACACACACTCCTACACACACGAAAATACACACACACACATGTCATATATATATATATATATATATATATATATATATATATATATATATATATATATATATAACACGTATATATATATATATATAATTTATAACTTCCTTCCGATTATTTTGAAAAATGGATAAATGGGGGGTCCATATAATAATATCAAATACTTCATAAAAATCATCTTAATAATTTTAACAACATTTATCATCATTATTATAATTCACAATATTAATCGAACAGGTCGTTTCTAGTAAAGAGGGGGCTTTCCAATAAGGATTTTTCCTTATTGGCTCATAATTAGGTGACCAAACCTCTCCTTGGCAGAACTTCTAGACATCGTTAATATTGCAAATAATAATATTAATAACTTCGTCATCTCAATTATTGATTTAATAATATATAAAATATTGACAATAATTGAACAAAACTCAGTGACTTCTCACGTAAGCATCAATAATCAATATTGTGTGCTACTATGCAACCACGCGTATTCCTGTACTTTTAACATCGGGTGTTTCAACAGTTTTTTAACGGTAAAACTTCCGCCATTATTTTCATAAAAAATATTTTTGTCGTTTTCTCAATCTGACAATAATTCTGTTGTGGGGTCCACCAATGATTGGGCCGCTGTACGAATATTCCCTGCTAAAACGAATATTTCCCGACCTATCGAATATAATACAACAACTTGCATACTTTTCAAAATTTCTAAATATTACCCACAATTATAATATTATATCAAATTCATTCCATAATATTAAAAAAATGATAATTATAGAAAATTCATCTTTATTCATAAAAGTTGGGGTATTACAATCTCCCCTTATGAAATTTCGCCCTCGAAATTAGGGTACGTACCTGGTATGTCGAAGAGGTAAGGATATCTTGATTTCAATTCAGATTCTAACTCCCAGGTCATTTCCTCAACATCGTGATTCCTCCATAAAACTTTGACTTGAGGTATAACCTTGGAGCGTAGAATATGTTCCTTCTTATCCAAGAATTGAACAGGAATCTCTTCATACGTTAAATCTTCCGTTATTTCGTCCGGTTCTAACTCAATAATGTGGTTCAGATCTTTCACATATTTATGTAACATGGATATATGAAAAATGTTATGAACACGAGACATACTTGGCGATAAAGTGAGTCTATAGGCTACAGTCCCTACTCGATAGAGGATTAAAAATGGGCAAATAAATCGAGGATTGAGCTTTCCACTCTTTCCAAATCTCGTAACTCCTTTCCATGGAGCAACACGTAACAACACATGATCTCCAATATCGAATTCCACGTCCTTTTGATGAAGATCAACATAACTCTTTTGTCGGTCTTGTGAGGTTTTTATACGTTGTCGGATCACTTGAATCTTTTCCGTAGTCATACGTACCAAATCCGGTCCCAACAACGTTGCTTCACCCACATCATTCCAGCATACTGGAGAACGACACTTTCTTCCATACAATGCTTCGAATGGAGCCATGCCAATACTTGCTTGGTAGCTATTGTTGTAGGAAAACTCTACTAATGGTAAGAACTTGTCCCAACTTCCCTTAAAGTCAAAGACACAGAGTCTTAGTAAATCTTCAAGAGTTTGAATAGTCCTCTCCGATTGTCCGTCCTTCTGAGGATGATATGCCGAACTAAATCGTAAGTCCGTGCCCATAGCTTTTTGCAAACTAACCCAAAATCGTGAAGTGAATCTTGGGTCTCGATCAAAAACTATGGATACTGGCATACCATGTAGTCTTACAATCTCGTTTATGTACATACGAGCAAGACGTTCAAGTGTATAAGTTTCTCGTATTGGTAAGAAATGAGCAAACTTGGTCAATCTAACAACAATGACCCAAATTGTACTACGGGCCAAATATATTAATCAGTCGGTCATGTTCATCTCAACACCTGTTCATCTTTGCACTACGGGCCAAAGATATTCATCAAGAAATCATTCACCTTTGCACTACAGGCCAAAGATATTCAGTAATATCATCATTTAGGACTGAGGATGATGAAAAATATTTTAAAGAAAACGAATCCAGTGAAACAAAAGAACAAGTATTAAGGATTCGTACTTTAAATAATCCAAGTTCAAAAATACTTCATAAATAATCAGATTGGAGTAAAATTCAAGAATAAAGATCAAAACATAGATCCAATCAAAGATATGAATCATAACAGACAATCTTGGATACAGAAAAGAAAATTTTAATTTTTCTGTGAATAGTGTCGTATACGTGCCGTATACGTGAATAGTAACTCCGACACCAAAAGATAGAAATTCCATAAAAAAAATTATCATGCTTCGTGAATAATACTCGTGAATAGTAACTCATGAATAGTAACCCCGACATGAAAAAATTCCAAATTTGATAAAAAGTTCCAACCAATATTTCAGCATAATGATATTAAAGAAGTAATATCATTTGAGAAGAAAATAATATCCCTTACCTCGAAAGACAGTACTTCTAGCTGAAACACCGTATATAGGCTATGACTTGAACTTGCACCGTATAGCAACACTCAAAGTATACTCACAAGAATATGCTCAATATATCGAGAGAGAGAGAGAAAGAGAGAGAAATCTGTAGTTTCTGGTGTGATTTTCAATTCTAACATAAGCACCCTATTTATAGAAAATTGCTTAGAACACCAAAGCAGAAAATTGAATATAATAATATTATTATTATCAAGATTCAAGCCCGCCTCTAGACATTTAAAATCAGCTGATTTTGCACATGTTTAATGAGGCCACAAAATATAAAAAAACGTTTTTATTAATAAAAATAAATAAAACTTCAAAAAATCAATTATTTCGGAACTTCAGAACTTCAATAATTCATAATAAATAGCCCTTTTATCAGAAAATTCGAATCTCGTGACTTTTTATAAGAAATTCAATTCTCTAAAACTTTGCAGAAGAAAGTTTTTCCAAATTCCAAACAGAAATTGACCGAAATCTATAAACGGACGATTTTACAGGCTATAATCAAATTTCAGTCAAGAAATGGAGTCCACTGACACACAAAACATGCGTTAAACAACTTTCGCAACAAAAATACTCTTTTTCCTCATATACTCATATATCCCACATTCATTGTAAAAATATCACCATTATTATATTATTAAAATATAATAATAAATTATTTTATCAGAAAAGATAAAATATCATTTTTCAACAATTGTCATTTTAAAAATTTTCTCCATCTATATCCACATAAAATGAATATTTTTCTCATCATATAAATTAATAATTAATTATTCACAAATAATATTACAGAATCATAATACTGACAACCAGGCAGTTCCCAGGAAAGAGGGGGCTTTCCAATAAAGATTTCTCCTTACTAGCGCGCAATTAGGTGACCAAACCTCTCCTTGGACAGAACTTTCTAGACATTACCAATAATGTTTTCTAATAATATTATTCAGATAATATGAATTATTGCTTCGATAATGGAAAATACTGTGTAGTGACAATTATTGAAACAACAGTAATATAAAAAAATCGACGCAACAATTATTGAATCAATAAAATAAAATACTGAACAGTAATTACTGTAATAATTATTGAGTAGTGTCTTCTTACGTAAGAATCAATAATTGGTGCAATACCGTGTGCTACTGTGCAACAACGCGTATTACTGTGTTTTAACCACCGGGTATTCCAACAGTATTAACGGTGACAACTACGCCGTTATTTATAAACAACTTATACTTGTCGTTTTCTTCATCCAATCGCTTTCCGTTATAGGGCCCACAAAAGACTGCGCCGTCGTACGAATATTCCCCTACCGCAAGAATATTTAACGACCAAACGAATATTCCCCGACAACAATGAATATTTTATAACCACCTGCTTATTTAAAATATTTGCGCATTTTACCCATAACTAACCACATTAATCAAATCAACCCTTAATATTTCAAAATAATAAATAGAGGAAATTAAATTTCATTTATTAATAATTTGGGGTCTTACAACCTCCCCTCCTTATGAAATTTCGTCCTCAAAATTGACGTACGTACCTGGTGTTTCAAAAAGATGAGTATACCTCGCTTTCATTTCCGTTTCCAACTCCCAAGTCATTTCCTCAATAGCATGGTTTATCCACAAAACTTTAACTTGTGGTATGACCTTCGTACGTAGGACATGCTTCTTCCTATCCAAAATCTTGATAGGTACCTCTTCATACGTTAAGTCTTCGGCTATCTCGTCCGGTTCTAACTCAATAATGTGGTTCGGGTCGTCCACATATTTACGTAACATCAATACGCAAAAAATGTTATTAACATGCGTCATACTTGGCGGTAAAACGAGTCTATAGGCCACAGTTCCTACTCGATCGAGGATTTCAAATGGACTAATAAATTAAAGGTTTAAGCTTTCCTCACCTCGCCAATTCTCGCTTTTGGAATAACAACTTCTTGTACCTCCTTCTTCATATTCATCAGCTTCGGTGTGTAGCTTGAACGTTTTTAAATTTATCGATTAAAGTCGGTTCTACTTGTATATCATCATGTGAGTCCCTAGAGTCTTTAACTCTATATCTATCATTTATAAGTTATATGAAATAGGTCTTTGACAATATCACATTCGTACTCGTATACGATCTTTTACTCAACACGTCAGCTACCACGTTCGCTTTTCCAGGATGCTATGGTCAGAACATGTGTCGAAATGAGTCTCCCCTTGAGTTCTTCGAATCTCTTCCCACATTCCTTGCTCCATTAGAATTTTGTATCTCTACGAGTCAGCTGCGTTAATGGAGTAGCGATTCGAGATTATCCTTCAACGAATCTCCGATAATAACCAACTAAGCCTAGAAAACTACGTATTTCGATTACTAACTTAGGTTGCTTTCAACTGTGACTCATATCCCAATCTTGGATAGCACGTCACAATGACACCTATCAGTTTACTACCGCATGAATATGGCGTCCCCTACGGCGAGTCTGGCTTCAATGCATTCCACAAAAGAAGTCACCAGATAAAGGCTCAGGTACCAAATTCTATAGTTCAATTTTTAACTCTTGAAGTTCAATAGGAGCCATGAGATTTTTAGAAATGGGTTTTGTACCGGGTTCAAAGTCGATACAAAATTCAATATCACACTTTGGGAGTAAGCCAAGAAATTCTTCAGGAAATACATCAGGAAATTTACTAACAACAGAAATATCATTCAAATCTGACGTATTTTTGTTTAAGTCCATAACATGGGCTAAGAAAACTTGACATCCGTTTTTCAATAACGAATGACTTTATGGCTTGATATGAAAGTGTTTGACTTCAATGGTTTGGTTGTTTGAATTCGAATAACAGGTTGTTTAGGAATATGAAAACTAACAAGCTTACGAAAGCAATCAATTTTGGCATGATGAGTAGTTAACCAATCAATCCCTAAAATCACATCAAAATCAAGTATCTTTAAAGAGATAAGGTCAATGGGTAATGCGATGGTGCCAACTTGAATCAAGCAAGATTTATAAACAGTGGATGTAACGAAAGTTTCTCATAACGGAGTTTCAACAGATAAGTCAAAGTCTAATTTTCTCCGGAGTCAAGTTTAAACGTTGAGTATAAGAAGGAGAGATAAATGAATGGGTAGAACCGGTATCTAATAAGGTATAAACATCGTAAGAATTTATAATTAACTAACCCGTGCTAACTTCGTTCGGTTTCCTCGCATTCTGACCAGTCACGAAAAATGCTCTTCCAGGAACCGTTGACTTTGACTTGTCCGGGACAGCCTTTGGAGTCACCATCCCCGCTGGACTGGGTTTCGCTATCGTAAAATCTTGAGCGATATGACCTTCTTCTCCACAATTATAACATACCTTTGAAGGTTATGAACAGTTTGGACTTATGTGTCCCTCTTCTCCGCATCTGTAGCATCTAACTGGCGGTCTTTCTCCTCCTCTAAAATTCGTTGCTGGTGCTGCTGCCGACATCTTCCCGTCATTGTTAAATCTTCTCTTCTTAAAATTTCCACTTGAGTTATTTCTTCTATTATCTTGGCCATGATTACCACAGAAGTGGTTACCATTTCTGGCATGATAATTTCCTCCACGATTGTTATCATTTTTCTAATGACTGCTGTCATCGGTATGATCCTGGTTGCGGTCTCTTGGTTGAACGTACTCGCTATCTCGCTCTAATAATTGAGCCCTGTTGACAACATCTGAATATAAAGAAAATTTATGAGAGATAAGATATTGCCGAATCTCGGGTTTTAAACATCTCAGAAACATCCTCGTCATTCGTTCCTCATTCTCTACCAAATGAGGTGAAAACCTGGATAACTCTGCGAACTTCGCCTCGTATTCGGACACCGTCATGTTGTTTTGTTTTAGTCTAATAAACTCTACCTCTTTCATATGGCGAATACTTTCAGGAAAGTATTTTTTGTTGAAAAGTTTCTGAAACGTTTCCCAAGATATGAGAAGTGCGGTCGGCTGGGTACGTTTCACAGACTCCTACTAGTAATCTGCCTCGCCACGAAACATAAAGGTGGCAAATTGAACCTTCTGTTCCTCCGTGCATCCCAAGACATCGAATATCTTGGTAATTTGCTTAACCCACGTTTCCGCAATGATTGGATCCGGCTTTCCCTTAAATTCTGGCGGTCCCAACTCTTTGAACTGCTTGGCCGTGACAAGTCGCGCGTTGCTATCATTTCCACCCGTATTCTGTACACGAGTCTCCCTCGTCTGGTTTTGCATGAACTGCAAAAAGCTCCTAAACATCCCGTCGTTCATCGTCTGCTCAGTGGTGTTGTTTACAGGAGGAATATTGTCTTCCTGTTGCACGTTCCCCTGGGTGGTGATTAAAGGTGTTTCCATGGTCTCATTAACTCCACCGTTAATATTCTCAGCTGTCATTCTTAAATACTACAATAAAACAAGGGTTAATTAAACAAATTAACATATCACATATTAACCATATAGTTCGACTGACCAACAAATAAGCTTAGGTATAACATACTAGCGAAGGATTACTCGTCTCTCCCCTCCTAATACTATTCCCCGATCTCCGTCAGAGATCATATCCCTAAGCTCTGATACCAACTGTGACGCCCCCAAAATAGGTATACAACACCCATTCTGAGTCGTCAAAATACATGGTACAGAAACAACTACAACTTTATTAATACAACATAAAAACTGTGAGTTTAAATACAAATATTGTCATCTAGATAATATCCACACTCAAATAAGTCATCATTACAATTATTAATACACTATTCTACAGAATTGTGAGGACTACTAGAACCATCATTCCACACCTCGACTAGTACTCGCTACATTCTCTCCTCCTGAGAAGAAAAATGGAACAACAAGAAAAAGGGTGAGCTCAACTAGCCCAGTAAAGAGCATTATGACTAAGATGACATAAAACAAATTATCGTTAGTCTTCAACAGAGAAAAATCTAATAGAATACAATAGATAACCAGTTTTAAATCAACAACTGCAGCGGAAACAACAATTCATTAGAAGAGATAAGTAGAGAATGCAAACTACTATCTTCTATATATGAATTTAAAAGTTCATCGTTGATATTTTATCCCTGTAACAACAATCAATATATATCTGGAATCAAATATTCATCTTTGCACTACCGCCAAAGATATTCATAAGTTGGTCATGTTCATCTAAACACATGTTCATCTTTGCACTACGGGCCAAAGATATTCATCAAGAAATCATTCATTTTTGCACTACAGGCCAAAGATATTCAGTAATATCACCATTTAGGACTGAGGATGATGAAAAATATTTTAAAGAAAACGAATCCAGTGAAACAAAAGAACAAGTATTAAGGATTCGTATTTTAAATAATCCAAGTTCAAAAATACTTCATAAATAATCATATTGGAGTAAAATTAAAGAATGAAGATAAAAATATAGATTCAATCAAAGATATGAATCATAACAGACAATCTTGGACATAGAAAAGAAAATTTTAATTTTTTTGTGAATAGTGTCGTATTTGTGAATAGTGTCGTATACGTGAATAGTGTCGTGTACGTGAATAGTAACTCCGACACCAAAAGATAGAAATTCCATAAAAAAAATTATCATGCTTCGTGAATAGTACCCGTGAATAGTAACTCGTGAATAATAACCCCAACATGAAAAAGTTCCAAATTTGATAAAAAGTTCCAACCAATATTTCAGCATAATGATATTGAAGAAGTAATATCATTTGAGAAGAAAATAATATACCTTACCTCGAAAAACAGTACTTCTAGCTGAAACACCGTATATAGGCTATGACTTGAACTTGAACCGTATAGCAACACTCAAAGTATACTCACAAGAATACGCTCAATATATTGAGAGAAAAAGAGAGAGAAATCTGTAGTTTCTGGTGTGATTTTCAATTCTAACATAAGCACCTTATTTATAGGAAATTACTTAGAACACCAAAGCAGAAAATTGAATATAATAATAATATTATTATCAAATTTCAAGCCCACCTCTAGACATTTGAAATCAGCTGATTTTGCACATGTTTAATGAGGCCACAAAATATAAAAAACGTTTTTATTAATAAAAATAAATAAAACTTCAAAAAATCAATTATTTTGGAACTTCAGAACTTCAATAATTCATAATAAATAGCCCTTTTATCAGAAAATTCGAATCTCGCAAATTTTTATAAGAAATTCAATTCTCTACAACTTTGTAGAAGAAAGTTTTTCCAAATTCCAAACAGAAATTGACCGAAATCCATAAACGGACGATTTTACAGGCTATAATCAAATTTCAGTCAAGAAATGGAGTCCACCGACACACAAAACATGTGTTAAACAACTTTTGCAACAAAAATACTCTTCCTCCTCATATACTCATATATCCCACATTCATTGTAAAAATATCACCATTATTATATTATTAAAATATAATAATAAATTATTTTATCAGAAAAGATAAAATATCATTTTTCAACAATTGTCACTTTAAAAATTTTCTCCATCTATATCTATATAAAATGAATATTTTTGTCATCATATAAATCAAAAATTAATTATTCATAAATAATATTACAGAATCACAATACTGACAACCAAGCAGTTCCTAGAAAAGAGGGGGCTTTCCAATAAAGATTTTTTCTTACTGGCGCGCAATTAGGTGACCAAACCTCTCCCTAGACATCACTTTCTAGACATTGCCAATAATGTTTTCTAATAATATTATTCAGATAATATGAATTATTGCTTCGATAATGGAAAATACTGTGTTGTGACAATTATTGAAACATCAGTAATATAAAAAATCAACGCATAAATTATTGAATCAATAAAATAAAATACTGAACAGTAATTACTGTAACAATTATTGAGTAGTGCATTTTTATGTAAGAATCAATAATTGGTGTAATATCGTGTGCTACTGTGCAACAACGCGTATTACTGTGTTTTAACCACCGGGTATTCCAACAGTATTAACGGTGACAACTACGCCGTTATTTATAAACAACTTATACTTGTCGTTTTCTTCATCCAATCGCTTTCCGTTATAGGGTCCACAAAAGACTGCGCCGTCGTACGAATATTCCCCAACCGCAAGAATATTTAACGACCAACCGAATATTCCCCGACAACAATGAATATTTTATAACCACCTGCTTATTTAAAATATTTGCGCATTTTACCTATAACTAACCATATTAATCAAATCAACCCTTACTATTTCAAAATAATAAATAGAGGATATTAAATTTCATTTATTAATAATTTGGGGTCTTACAAAAACCTTGAAAAGGAAAACCCAGTGGGAAAAAACCTTAGCAAAGAAAAAAAAGTATAATCAGCACATATCCTTTTAACTCCCCTTCATAAGTACATAGAATTTCTATTGTTCATGGTAAAAATATCTTTAAGTCAAAATATGCCAATATTGTGCACCATCTTCTTCAAAATCATAGTTGGTAATGACTTAATAAATCTATCAACCAAATTATCACATGATCATATATGCTTGATATCAATATCACCATTCTTCTGGGGCTCAAAATAATTTTGGTGCAATATGCTTGGTTCTATCACCCATGATATAACATCCTCTAATTTGAGTGATACAAGCGACATTATCTTCATTTAATATCGTTGGACAATTTATGATTGATGATAATCCACAGTTCACACAAATATATTGAATTACTGATCTCAACTAAATACATTCACAACTTACAACATAAATTATGATAATCTCTGCATCAGCAGATCCAACTAACTGTGGTTTTGATCCATATTGCTTGTAAGTTAACTGCAAATGCAATATCAGATCATGAGAAATTTTACAATATACATCAAAGCAACAATTGTACAAAGATATGGTACTTCAGGGCCAAGAAACCAATTGTACAAAGATATGATACTTCAGGACCAAGAATTTCATCATTATTTTCTTGTGATCAAAACGGATCTTAATTGATATCAAGTGACCAATCTATCATTGAAGTACTCAAAGGATTAACATTATCCATGTAAAGTTACTTCAGGACTTTTTCCGTGTATGTTGATTGATGAACAAGAATTCCATAGTTCAATTTGTAGGCCAAGACACAAATTTGTCTTACCAATATCTTTCATCTCAAATTTGTTGTTTTTGTCAACTCTTCTGAAGCAAGATCTTTCATCAATAAATACAGTAATAATAGCAAATTCATATTATGATCTTTTGATAAAAATGCATCCACAAATTGGATTATTCTCAAATCCTTCTTTCAAAAGATATCTATTTAGGCGATTATTCCATAATATGCATCTGGATTGCTTTAACCCATATAAAGATCTATGTAACTTAAAATACATACTTCGAGATGTAGAATTATATGCTTCAGGCATTTTAAATCCTTCAGGGATTTTCATGTATATATGATCATTATCTAATGATCCATACAGATATGTTGTAACAACATTCATTAATCGCATATCCAAATTTTCTTTTGCTACCAAGCTAATTAAAAATTTAAATATAATTTCGTCCATTACAGGAGCATATGTTTCTCCATAATTAATACCAGGTCTCTACGAGAAACCTTGTGGTACAAGTCGCACTTTGTACCATATAATTTCATTTTTCTTATTTCGTACAAATACCCATTTGTATCTAACAGGCATTACACCTTCAGGTGTTCGGTCTACAGGTCCAAAAATTTCACGTTTACTTTGTGAATTTAGTTATACTTGAATCGCCTTTTTTTCACATTGGCCAAATATTTCTACATTCATCAATAATTTGTGTTTCATATTCATGATCATTACTTCTGGTAATATCAAGAACAACTTTATATAAAAATATGTTGTCGACAATAATTTTATTTCTATCTAATATTTTTGTCTCCTGTATATACATAATGTATCGAGATCTCGTTATTTTCAGGTACTTGATCCTCTTTAGGGGATAACTCATCCTCTTCAGGAGATAACTCTTCAAGAGTTTTATTTACAGGAGATTTTTGTTCACAAGTTTTGGATAGATCAATAACTTTTGTAGCCTGTTTCATGGGCATAGCCTCTTTATAGGCTGCAACTTGTTTTTCTTGTACTTTCTTCTTCTGGGAAATTTTATCTTTAACACCGATCATTCTTCCATGTTTCAAGTGTGATTTTGATTCAATTTGCTGCTGTATTAACTGATTGTCCTATAGGGACTTTAATCTCTTTTAGAGTATTAGCAGCTAAAATGTGAGATATCACACTTTTTTATTATCGGTGAATAATTCTGGTAATTGATTTGCAATTCATTGCAAATGAATAATCCATTGAACTTCTAGTTCATATTGATTTGTATGAGAATCATGATTAAATAACGTTGAAATATTCCAATTAATCTCCCATCGTGCTTCAGGCAACGATCTCACATCGTGCTTTAGGCAACGAAACATTCCAATTAATCTCTCGTCGTGCTTCAGACAACGATCTAACGTCGTGCTTCAGGCAACGACTTTTCTCCCCCTAATGGTGGGAAGACTGTTTTATTGAAATAACAATCCTCAAAATATACCTTAAAAATATCACTTATTGAGGTTATGAATAGCATGACCCCAAACATATATTGGTAATTTTAATTTCAAAATCAAAGGTCGAGCAATAATTTAAAATCTCTTAAAAATTGATTCAACTATACCATTTTGAGTATGTGTATGTGCGACATGATGTTTAACATAAATTCCAATTAACATGCAATATTCATCAAAAACTTGAGATGTGAATTTTACCAGCATTATATAAATAGATTTTCCTAATTATATAATTAGGAAATTGTATTTGCAACCTAATTATTTGAGCAAGAAGCATATGAAATACAATATTTCTAGTTAAAAGTAAATATACATGTGATCATTTGGTTCATGCATCAATTAAAACCATAAAATACTTAAATGAAGCACACATGGTGAGTGTATTGGTTCAAATAGATCATCTTGAATTCTTTCAAAGAAATATAAACACTGAATAACAATAATTAAATGTGATGGTTTGGTAATTAATTTACTTTGATATATATAATCAACAGTTAAAGAAATCTTTTGGTTCTTTAAGGGATGTTCATAGGAGTTTTTAATAATTTAATGCATCATTATTGATCCTAGATGATCATGCCAAAACATAAAAATATTTAGATCCGAACACTTTTAGTGTATTATACACTTCTGGTGTATTACAACATTTGTTTCAACTATTCTCATGTTAGTATAATATAACCCAGAAGAGAAAATATACAGTTTTTCTAATATGAGCTTCTGGCCCGATACTATTGAAGTAATATAAAGAATTTCTTCACTGCCTTCAATATTGGTTTCAATATGATAACCATTATAACATATATCCTTAAAACTGAGCAAATTTCTGCTTGCCTCAGAAGAATATATAGAATCATTAAGGAAACCATAGATATCAAAATTAGTTATATCCATTCCATTTGAAAAGTCAAAATAATCCATGGGATCTTCAGGATCATTATGAACAATAAAGTTTATTTCAATTTCATTTTCTTTTCTTTTATGGAGTCTTGGTACAAATCTATATATCAAATATTTAGGAGTACAATAGGTTGATTCATTTTCTATATTGATTGTTCCTTTCACGTCTATTACCACAATCACAATCATAATTTCCTCTATGATTATCAAATGAAGTTCCATTCACTTCAGGGAATGTAATAGAATCGGTCAAGCGAGATTATTGGTTTTTCAGTAAAAACTCATTATTTTGTACAGCTACTAGAAGACATAATTTCACTTCTGGAAACATAGTTTTCTTTATCGCTTCAGGGAATATTTTGTAAACTTACGCTCTCGATATTGCTACTGCAGGAGCATATTCGAGGCATGAAATATAATAAATATTTTCTCTAACATATCTTCATCAGTGTTTTTCACTCAACACTTTTAAAATCTTGCAACTTCAGGTGCAACCAATTATAATGAGCTTTTAAAATATTTCCTTTAAATCATTTCATAAGACAAGTGATTCTTTTACTGTAATGTACTCAACTTTTAATTTTTTATGGAGATGATAACGAATAAAAATTATTAATTTTGCATGATCCTGCAGGGATGCATGATTGTCAACTATAATTGTATCTCCAAGGTTCTTTGCCTTTATATGAATCTCAGCATCAAGATTCCCTTACAAATAATTCTTACTCGATATAAATCAAGAGCAACAAATTCAAATTTATAAGATTTAAATATTAAATAACTAAACATATTCCCCATCAAATTAAATAATTATATATGTTCAGATTTAATTGTAATGAAACAATTAATAGAAATACAGTAAAACACGAAACTAAATTTGTCCACCAAAAATAACAAACCAATACTACTAAGCATATTTGTCATTGTAACTTCATACAAAAATTTATCAAAAGGTTATTAGAAATATATCAAATATGCTACCATGCATATCAAAAGGAAATATATCAAAAATCATTAAAAATATATCAAAAGATTGTTTTAGTACGTGAACTAAAAAGAACTAAAACATCATGTATTCTATCGGATCCCTTTTGATTTATTTAGATAGGAAGAAATGCAAAATTACAATACACTTTTAAAAAATAAACACTGCACAATAATTGAGGTTAGATATATCACCGTATAACAACAAGATAATTTGAGGGTGGTGTGATGATGATGACTTACATATGAGTATAACACTCATTAGCATGCTAGAATCAAGAACAACAAACTCTAATAATAGATTATGAATGGAATAACATGCAGTATGTTATATTAAAAAAAATTGCGTATCCATATATATATATAATTGATAAACACACCTTCTCCTTCAAATCAAATATGATTATCTTCAAGACGAATGTGAGAAGCAATTCGTGCTGATAACATGTTATAAAAGATTACTAAAAATTAAGAACAAGATGATTAGAGAAAAGAGACATATCTCATAATATTTTTATATATCATTCATATATCCACCATTCTCTATTACAATGCTCTTATTTATAGATACATGGAATTGAAAGTTTCAAAACTCAAAAGTCATGAGTTTAAAACTTAATGAATATGGGAGTTACTTAATGAACACGGGGGTTCCAAAATTCCAAAGATCATTATGATTAAATTTAGACATCCACAAATATATATGTTATAATTTTATAACAAAAATTTATTTTTTGAAAATTATGTATTTTAGTGTAGCACATCGTATAAATTTGTTTAGGATTCTTGGTTAGTCGGAATCTAAATCCCTCGTACAATTAATCCATATATAAACTATTTTTCATTGTCAAGTTATTATAATATAAATTAACATAAAATTATTACAATTTTAATAAAATAATCTTAACAAATGCCATTATAGCAATTTAACCATTAAAATTTTCAAATCCATCAAATCAAAATATATCTCAAAATATATGAATTACTTAATTATGTTTGAGCAATCGGGGTTTAGAACATTTATAGTGTTAATATTTGATATGTTTGAAAGTTCAAATATACTATATTACTTTTAGAACATTGTGTTTGAATTCTAAATACATTATTTATGAATTAAATAATTTACGTTTAAAATAAATTATTTATAAAATAAATAAAGTTTTTAACTATATTTAATGTGATTAGAATCTCTAAAATTTAAAATAAATTCGATTAGTATAAATAAATTTTATAATAAATTTATTTTTTTTCGTCTGCGTATCAACGATATTTATTATAAAATAAAATAAACCCTTCTAAAATGTAATCACCCTAGTCTAGTAAGTACATGAACCTAGTCCAATTTTCAAAGACACACTTTACCTCTGGAATAATGCTAGAGACACAAATTATTTTATAAATATTTTATAAATTGTTGATGTGGCATACTTCACATCAGTATATTGTGTGGGACTGAAGACTACATTAAATAATTTATTGATTAATAGGCTGACGTAGAGTATGTCACATCAGCAGTTTATAAAATGTTTGTAAAATAGTTTGTGTCTCTAGCACCACTTTTACTTCTGCCAAGTGCCATCCATCTCACGGGCACTTCTACTAACACGTGTCCCCCACGTAAACAGAAGTGCTGGCGAAGGAAAAATCTCCTAGATCCCGAATAATTAATTCCATTACTTTCACACGAGTAATTTACCACACTACCCCTAAATTATACACGTATCAATTTATAAACGGCAAGTGTATCTTTTAATATTTGCACCCGCGGGGCACTGAGATATTTATCAGGTTCTAAACGCGGTGTTGGAGAGAGGAAGGAGACAATACAGAATTTTCTGTCTCTTACTTTTTTTTCCCTCTCTTCTGCATTCCGATTTCCGAAGGGAATCGATCGTACGGAAGCTGATAAACATTTCTTAGAGAGAGAATTATCAGTTTTTTTACTATATGTTATATGACAAAATTCTCTTATGATCCCCGTGTTCCGTGAATATTTTCTGATTTTAGTAAAATAATTTTCTTCACTTTTCGGCTATTTTTCCCTAGATTTTCTCGGCAACGAAGCATGTTATCGTTACAGAACGATCTCCGGCAGCTGCATCTGCAGCAGGTGCCTAGGGTTTTGTACAATGGTGATCACCGGGACGATCCGTTTCTGCTGCATTCAGAGTCTGCTTCAACTATCAAGCTTGCTCACGGATTGGGCGCACTTGAAGGTTTAATCTTGTTTCTCACTGTTTGTTGCTATCTAGGTTAATTCGATTTGTGTTGATGATTTGTGGAGGTAGTTTTACTTTTTTAGTTGTTGGAAGCTGGAAATATTAGGGTTTTGGAGTTTGATGAGTTGAATTTTTGGTTATTTAGGCTTACATTGTCAAAGTTAAGGGCTTTTTTTAACGTCTGCGAGCTACGATTGTTAATATTGACGTAACAATGGGAAATAGAGTTAAAAATGAGATCTTTGAATTATTTGAGATAAATGCCCTCTGGCAATTTATTGTACTTTATATTTATATGTTTTTCATTTCTTGGCTTCCAATTGGGGATATATATATATATATATATATATATATATATATATATATATATATATATATATATTTGAATTGACTGAACAGTTTGTCTTGATATTTGGACTATTTCTTGTCATTACAACTTGGTCTGGTAGTATTTTTCTTTACTTCTTTTTCATTATTTAAATTTTAGTGGTGGGGGGAGGTGGGGTGTGAGTGAGTGTTAGTATTAATTTGGAATGTACACGGTCAACTGAATTTGATAGCAAAAGACTTGTATTGGATGTTTCTGTTTGTAACTTGTACTTGCTTCATTAAATATATGAAGACTCATCTCCTGCATTATGCTGTGTTATAAATGATAACTTCTTGTCAAAAATATAGCTGAAGATCAAGCAAATATATATATATATATATATAATAATTCTTTTTTAAAAGGGTTAGCATCCCAATTAATAGAAATGAAAGTTATATGTAGATCTAATCAGTTCAGTAGTAGAGCTAGCTCATAGGCTTTTGAGAAATTCGACGAAATGTTCAAATAGAAGAAAACAGGGAGAGTGATTGATAGTTAGGGATGGAGTATTAAAGGATTAGAAGGTGATAGTAAGGAAACATTGTATTTTCATCTTTGATAAGGGTCCCTTGAGAGAGTTAACATGCAAGTGAAAGAGAGAGAGAGATAGTTTCTGTAGTACGGTTATGAACCTTAAATCAAGTGCTGGAACTGCAGTCAAGAGATTATCCTATAGAGCATTGTCAGAGACTTTTTTCTCGTTGGATTTAATTATCTTCCTCTTGTAAACTCACTTTCTACTCAAGCTGTTGCCTCCTACTTATAGAGCTATGAATATGTGTATAAACATAAGAACAGAGATTGCCATATATATATAGGACACCGAACAGGCCTTATTTCAAACTCTTGGAATTCTGCAGCAGCATTTAGTCTTCTTATCACTCTTTTTAGCAGTGTTCTAAAAATTTCCGCCTAGGCCCCGCCTAGGTGCCAGGCCCCCCTTAGCTCCCCGCCTAGGTGCTAGGCTCCCCTTGGTGCCCCGCCTAGGCGCTAGGCCCAAGGCGGCAAAAAAATCCCTCCAAGAAATTAGGCGGGGGGCCTAGGTGGGGTCTAGGTGAAGAGGTTTTTATTATTTTAATAACTAACAAAACCAGATCTTTATATATTTGTTTTTCTAATGATTTACCATATTCATAATACATGTTGTAGCATATCAAATCACAACAAGAAGTGAACAATATCAAGTCAAAATAGATAATTTTATTATAGTTGTAATTTTTTGAATTTATACTAACTTCAAATTATATAAATGATGAAACATTTGTAATATTTAGTTTAATTCAATATAATTCTTTAATTTATGTTTATTTTTTTAAGTTTTAATATTGAATTAAATTCTTGAAATTTTAAATTTTATTATTTAATAGCAATCTTGTTTATGAATAAAACTAATACGTTAAAAATATGTTTGAACTTTGAACAATTGCATGTTTGTGTTTGAATTTTAAGCAAATGCCTTTATTATCTTTATTATATATTGTTTTGTTTGGATAAATGTAAAATAAAATATTAAAATTGGCTTAAAATAAAAAATTCCGCCTAGGCCTCGCTCAGGCCCCGCCTAGGCCCCCTAGGCGCTAGGCCTCCCTCGGCAGCCCGCCTCCCGCCTAGCGCCTTTTAGAGCATTTCTTTTTAGAGTGTGTTGTAGTCAACTCTGCATATGTAAACAAATGTAGAAAGGCGGATAGTTAAGTTAAATGAGAAAGGGAAATAATTAAGCTGACTAAGTACTCCCTCTGCCTCAGTTTGAGTGAACCCCTTTTTAGTTTTTCGTACATAGATTTTAAAGCATTCCAAAAACTCATTTATGTCTAATTGTTTTTAGATCCTTTTGGTATAAATGGAAACTTAATAAAAAAATATATTAGATTATAAATATTCTGAGTCTATAATGTATACATATGTTTTCAGGATATCTTGAAATCTGTGCCAAAATACACGAAAGAAAGGGATTCGTTTAAATTGTGATGGGGGGATTATGAAATAAATCCATGTGAATGTCCTTAATTTAGCTATCTAAGAAACTTCTTCGATAGCCGTCATCACTAAGGGTCATTATCTTTTATTACTTTCTGCTTAAATTGTATTCTAGTTATTTTTAAGTGGCATTATCTTTTATAGTTTGCTGCTTAAAGTGCCATCTCTTTGTTGCAGTCGATGAAGACACAATCTTGGCCCTCGCTCATCAGGACTATAAGGCTGGAAATTATAAGCAGGCATTAGAAAATAGCAAGGCTGTTTATGAGAGAAATCCCCAGCGTACCGATAATCTTCTTCTATTGGGTGCAGTTCATTATCAGGTTAATTTCTCAGTGATTTCTCCAGTGTTGTGTTGTTTTATTGTTGTCTACTAGATCTATGTTATCTGTCCCAATCATATCTGCATTTTTTTTCAGTTGCATGAATTTGATATGTGCATTGGAAAGAATGAAGAAGCTCTTAGAATTGATCCACATTTTGCTGAGTGCTATGGGAACATGGCTAATGCTTGGAAGGTGACTTAGAATATTTGTCAATTTGTAATCTTTTGGGTACTGTTTTACAGGATTTGACACTAATCTTTTGTCTTCACAGGAAAAAGGAAATATAGATGTTGCAATCCGCTATTATTTGATTGCCATTGAGGTTTGTATACAGCTAAAGAATTGAATTTATTACTAGTAGTCCACATCTTTTCTTGTAATCTTCTAGGAAGCTTGAGTGGGTGGTATTCCCCCCTCCACCCTCTTCCTTCTCAACCTCCAAACTCCCACACAAGCTGGAAGGAAAGCAAAAAAAGAAATTGTTTGGTGCTTGTGTCAGCATTAGTTATTGAAGGTAATCTTTTTGAAGAGTCTTGGATCTAATGCAATAGAGGTATAGATAGTGGTGAAATTGTAGGAGTGTTAGGTTTTTATAATATAAAACACAATGAAAGTGACGATTAAATTTTCTACAAGTCTTGAATCTGGCATTAATGTTAGTGTTTTGGTGGTATTTCTCTAAGTTCCTCTTCATGTGCAGTGCTTTAATGGGTGCTGTCCATGCTGACAACTTCGTTTAGATCAATCCATGATTTAAAAATAAGTGCAAATGAAGAATGGTGAAGCTGTAATTCATTTCTATTTGATATATGTAAAAAGTTCACTAGTAGATTAGGAGTTTTCAGGGTCATATCGTGGAATTTGAAAAATAATTGGAAAATTTTCTGATTATTCCCCCATGCTTGGGTGAAAGAGAGGTTGAGCTAGCACCTTGATCAATGCAAACTTTATGGAGGGGATGGGGATTCTTGCTCTGCCATTTTTTGACAGAGGCAACCATTGTGATCACCTATTTCTTTTTTTCTTAATTATACTCTTTTTCTCTGGTTTTGTTTTTCCTCTTGTTAAACTAAGTCTGTTTATCGCAGCTTCGTCCCAATTTTGCTGATGCTTGGTCGAACTTAGCAAGCGCTTACATGCGGAAAGGAAGGTTAAGTGAGGCAGCCCAGTGTTGTCGCCAGGCTCTGGCCTTAAATCCTCGCTTGGTAAACCCTTTGTTTTCAGTTTTTCTAAGTGACTATAACTGGGTTATGTGGGATATCTCTTAAACATTTTAACTATTGTAGGTTGATGCTCATAGTAACTTAGGGAACCTGATGAAAGCTCAAGGTCATGTGCAAGAGGCAAGTCAACTAATGAATTGTAGATTTATTTAATTATTCCTCATTTGTCCATGAAGTTCTGTATGTGCAAGCATAAATCTGTGTGGTTAAGTTGTTGGATAATTTGGGTCATTCAGCTTTTTTTGTCTTCCATTGTGGAGCGCCTGCTGATGAGTTGACCTTTAGTTCATGTATGATATGCTTTTAGTAAAAACTTGTGCAAATATGTTTCTTATTAAAAGATATTGGGGTCAATTATGCATATGTAAACCTTATTTCCCTGAGAAATCAGTGATTCAAAGTCTTGAGAAAGGATCTTTTGATGCACTGGGTTCTTTCTATGATCTTTTTCCACGTCTACGGCCAGTAATATGAACTAGCATAACTTGCAGTTTGTTTTGTGTTTACAATTGTTACTTTTGTGAAACTAGAGTTGCTTATCATATTTACTAGACAGAATTAAGTTTCTCCTATAAATAAACTATCGATATGCTTTGTTTTGCTTTGTCTAGGCGTACAACTGCTATATCGAGGCTCTTCGAATACAACCAAATTTTGCAATTGCATGGTCAAATCTTGCTGGCCTCTTTATGGAGTCGGGTGATCTTAACAGGGCTCTTCAATATTATAAGGTACACAATATTTTTTTTCTCCCCTGACAATTATGATGAAATAGGATGTTGAAAATAAATGCACAACTAAATTCGTTGCTAATCATACCTACATTAAAACTATAGGATAGGTTTGGTATACATTCTGCATTTTATTATATTATTGTATAGGATTAAATTACATTCCCTCTGTTTCAAATTGAGTGTCATACTAAAAGTTGTGGTTTCGCCATTAAATTGAAATTGAGTACATCTAATGTGCAATTCTAGAGAAAGACAAATTCTAAATATTATTTCTAAGTATGTCATTGGCATGCCTTATCCGTGCCCCACACATGGTTTTGAACTACGATCTTCAAAGTGGAACAGTGTTGTACTGTGATTGCAGTTTTGTTATTTGAAGTTTTTATATTTTGTTACTTACGAGTAACGGAAAACTAATTTTCAGGAAGCTGTTAAGCTCAAACCGACATTTTCAGATGCCTATTTGAACCTGGGTAATGTATACAAGGTATGCTCCCTTGGTTTTTTGGTGGTAAACATGCAAATGCCAGAACAAAAATCTAGACTGAAATTATCTTTGTTCCATTTTCTAGGCTTTGGGGATGCCTCAAGAGGCTATAGTATGTTATCAACGTGCCCTTCAAGCACGACCAGATTATGCTATGGCTTTTGGTGAGTGATGTTTCCTGTATCTCTTTGATTTTTGTATTTATCCATTCATGTATAGGTTTTAGATAGACAGGTCCTTCTGCCAGATTTACTTTTGTATTTGTAATTTAGGTCATTGTGTTGATAAAAAATAGAAAAAGGAAAAGAAAAAGTAGGCCTTTGTACCTGTCGGGCGCCATATGTATGTTTTGCCATTCAACCTTAGAGAGTTTGAGCAGGTTGATTTTGTTCAATGTTAGACGTGCTTGGGTGATTTGTTTTAACAGAGTATAAAGGGATGAATCTCTTCATAGCGCGTGACTATTAATAATAATCCTTGTTTAATTGAATAATCAGTGAATGATATTCAGTGTTGTTTACTGGTTTTTATGAGTAGATCATATAGCTGGGTTTTGTGTTATTAGATATAAACATGTAGATAAAAATGAACTAGAAACACTGTACTGCTTCTAGTCCGGAAAAAAGAAGACAAAGCAATGTGTACTGCTGGTCGTGGTGATGTGTTTTTCCTTTTCTTTCCAGTCCTTTCCACTTTTTTTTTTAATTTTTATTTTCATTTGTTTCTATAAAATTTGGCAGGCAATTTGGCTAGTATATTTTATGAGCAAGGCAACATGGACATGACAATACTTAACTATAAGCGAGCCATTGCTTGTGATGCTGGGTTCTTGGAGGCATATAATAATTTGGTTGGTCATTCATTTCCTTTTTAATTTTAACCTTTTTGTGTTTGCAATATAAGTTTCCTGTCAAGCTTTAAGGTCTCTGTTCACAATTTGCTTCTGTCAGGGTAACGCGCTGAAAGATGCTGGCAGAATTGAAGAAGCTATTCACTGCTATCGTGTAAGTTATTTTCTACTTTCTGTCTTTTGATATAATTTATTTTTCTTTTGAGCATACAGTCTGATCAATTCTGTTATGTCGTCTAGCAATGCCTTTCTTTGCAGCCAAGCCATCCTCAAGCTCTCACTAATCTCGGAAATATTTACATGGAATGGTATGTCTTATTAGATAGATGTATGAGTTTTGTTGACCTTATATTCTAGTGCAAGGGTTCTTGCATTTCTCAGTGAGTGAATTAATACTCATGGTCTTTAAGTACGATTTTATTCTGATCTTATAGGAACATGATGAGTAATGCTGCGCAGTGTTACAAGGCAACTTTATCTGTTACAACAGGACTTTCTGCTCCTTTCAATAATTTAGCAATTATTTACAAACAGCAGGTGGCTAAATCTCCTTCTGTCACTCTCTCCCTCTCTCTCTCTCTCTCTCTATATATATATATATATTTGTATAATACAGTCTCAATCTATATTTATCTCTCAATCTATATTTATCTATCTATCTAGCGTGGCAAACCTTCTACATATGAAGAAAACTTTTGGACCTTCTACAATTGAAGAAAACATGTTTTATTTTTTGGAAGACTAAAGCATTATGATATTCTCCATTATTCCTGGCCGAAGCCAAAGTTCTAGTTTGAAGTTGATTTTAATTCTTTTTTCGACATCAAATACAGGGTAATTTTGCAGATGCTATATCTTGCTATAATGAAGTTCTCCGCATAGATCCTCTGGCAGCTGATGGTCTTGTCAACCGAGGAAACACCTATAAGGAGATTGGAAGAGTTAATGAAGCAATTCAAGACTATTTACGAGCTGTTGCCATCAGGCCAACCATGGCTGAAGCTCATGCGAATTTGGCTTCAGCATATAAGGACAGGTAAACCACAACTTTTATTTAGGTAGCCCGGAAATATCTATGCTGGAATTTCTGTATATATACATATATTATATTAATTTGGGTCTGGATGAATCTTTAGCGGACATGTGGAAGCAGCTATTAAAAGTTATAAGCAAGCTTTGGTTCTACGCCCTGATTTTCCAGAAGCAACATGTAATCTTCTTCACACATTACAGGTAAATCAGGAAGTGATATTTGTGCAACAATTTATTTTGGCTGGTGTTTCTATCCATTTTTTACTATTTACTCATCGAAATAAATCAGGTCTTCTAGTTGTCGTAATTTGTGCTATTCCTCGTGTTTTTTCCGTGGTTTCCTTATGTAGTTTTTTATGTGTTGTATAATATTGTTTCCTTTTATCAAAAGTGAGTGGTATCCTGCTTGTGCAAGTGTAATGGGTCTATCCATGTCTGTCTTGTGCAAGTTCCAATGAATAAGGTAACGTCTCTAGATATGTTAGCCAACAAAATAATCATGGCTAAACTGTGTTAGCAATAGCTGTTGTTTGTATTAAAAGTTTAACAAACAGAGGTAGGAACCCTGCTTCGATTTCAAGTAATTTATTTATATGAATCTGTCAGATCACCGAGTGTATCACTTCTGTGTAAACTTCTGGATGGCCAGAAAGTACAGTACTACAGTATTCTCTATCTGTGTCTATCTGTGCTAAGCTTTGTAACTCCTAGCTATGATTTTGTACGTAGTTTTCAGACCTCGCATCGCATAGATAATTATTATGACTAGAGAAGTCCTCTCATTTGGTGTACTAGTTTAAGTTATAAGATATTCAATTATATATTATTCCAGATGTGTCAAGTTGGCTTCATATGATCACTGCTGAAAGTTATTAGGGAAGAGGGTCTTTCAAGGCCTTAAAAATGGGTGCACTTGCACACACACACACACACACATATATATTTATATATGGTGGATTCCTTTTGATAATTTTTTTCTCTGTAAGAGCCATTAATTTTTTATGCTTCATACAGTAGGTGTTATGCGACATCAGGTATAATTCGTAAAATTTATTTGATTCGATGACATGCTTTTCAGTGCGTGTGTGACTGGGATGGCCGGAAGAAAATGTTCATTGAAGTTGAAGGGATTCTTCAGAGACAGATCAAGGTCTTAATAAATATGCTTTCTCCTTTTAATGGAGTGTTTGATCTCTTTCAGCCAAGACCGGAAGTCTGACTTCTAATATTTTTTTCAGATGTCAGTTATTCCAAGTGTGCAGCCTTTCCATGCGATTGCCTATCCCCTTGATCCAATGCTTGCACTTGAGATTAGGTGAGGAATTTAGTTTTTCTTGCCATAATGAACATGTTTAATCTCCATGCTAATCTATTTCTTCATTTTTGTAGCCGAAAATATGCACATCATTGTTCTGTGATTGCGTCCCGTTATTCTCTTCCTCCTTTCAATCATCCTTCGCGACTCCCCGTAAAAGCTGGTGGTAGGAATGGTCAGTTGAGGGTTGGGTAAGTATGAAGTATGATATTACTTTTACTGTTCCTATTTCTTACTGCCTTCTTGGGATTTGAAGTAAACAAAATCTTTTTCCTAATTGGATGTTTGTTTTATTTTTAGATATGTGAGCAGTGATTTTGGTAATCATCCATTATCCCATCTGATGGGCTCAGTATTTGGCATGCATGACAGAGAAAATGTTGAGGTTTGCAAATTTAGTTTATTTCATTTGTTCAATTCACTGCTAAACATATAAAATTTCTTTGCTTGTACCCGGAATAAATAAGACGTGTACTTTTTAGGTTTTCTGCTATGCTTTGAGTCCGAATGATGGCACAGAGTGGAGATTGCGCATCCAATCAGAAACAGAGCACTTTGTAGATGTGTCAGCTATGTCGTCTGATATGATTGCAAGGCTGATTAACGAGGATCAAATACAAATCCTTATCAACCTTAATGGTTATACCAAGGTTTGATCAGAACTGCTAACTTCATCATTTTAAACTAGAATTATATTAAATTAATCCTATTGCAAACATTGTTAGCTAATGTTGCAGCACACTAGCACAGTGGTGAAATAGCAAAATCCAAAAAGTGAGGACGATTAGGGCTTTTTTGATTTTATTCTACATTTAACCATCTCAACATCGCCCATATAAACAACTAAGTATGATAAATAAAATATGACGAAACAGTTATTTCATAATTAAATAAAATAATAGATGATTTTTTTGTAACTCCTAGATTGGATTATCTCTAGTTACTCATTGGAGTTGATCTAATTTTTCTGAGCTCAAATTCTGCTGCTTTTTTTAGTAGATTGTTATGGTAGTAGAGTGGTTAGTGTTTTGTCTTCATGGTTTCTCTCTGTCTGATCTAAGTTTCTGATTTATGTCGAGTTTATTTTAGTTGTTGATTTAGATTTCTGGCCATTTTAATTTTGCAAGCGCCTTTAATTCTGTAGGGGGCTAGAAATGAAATATTTGCCATGCAGCCTGCTCCGATCCAGGTTTCATACATGGGATTCCCTGGAACCACGGGGGCAACCTACATAGACTATTTGGTCACGGATGAGGTTGGGCAGTTGCTGTTTATATCTTTCGAATTTTTTTAAAATAAATTTGTTTCATTACATCAGTTTTAAGATGCCCCCCACTTTGTCCCTGTGGCAGTTTGTTTCACCTAAGCAATTCTCTCATATATACTCTGAGACACTTGTCCATCTCCCTCACTGCTACTTCGTAAATGATTATAAGCAGGTTAGTATCTCAATCTCAAATTCTTATTTTGAGAAACTTGTCCCAAAATAAGTTCAATACAGTATAATATAGAATATGACAAATGTGTTCTCTGATTTAAAGATTATGTTCAACTTATGCTGACTCAATTTTTTATGAATTTCTTTTACTTGAAGAAAAACCTTGATGTACTGGATCCGACCTGCCAACCAAAGCGATCAGATTACGGATTGCCGGAGGACAAATTCATTTTTGCTTTTTTCAATCAGCTGTATAAAATTGATCCTGAAATTTTCATGACTTGGTAATGATGTTACAAGAGTTTTGACAGTGTTCTTTTGTGGTATATACTATTTGGTGTTGTACTTAGTCTGGCAACAAATGTTTCAGGTGCAACATTCTCAAACGTGTTCCTAACAGTGCACTTTGGCTCCTTCGATTTCCAGCTGCAGGGGAAATGAGACTTCGTGCATGTATGTAGCCTTTATAGCTCTAGTTGTAAATTATTTGAATGGGGGTAGAATTTACCTTTCGTTAGGTGTATGATCGTCCGTCTACTGTGCTTGACATAATTGTATCTCTGTTTGTTTTTATCTTTCCATGATTCTTTTTGTCTTCTTTTTTCATTTTTTTGGGGGTTGCCTGTAGGCTAAATTACTTAACCAGGTTGGTCTTGTATGTTCAGATGCTGCCGCACAGGGTGTGCAACCAGACCAAATTATTTTCACAGATGTTGCAATGAAAGGCGAACATATAAGACGCAGCTCTTTAGCCGATTTATTCCTTGACTCGTATGTTACAACTTTATTTACATTAAAAGGCTTTAACATTACGTCGAGTCATGAGTGGTTCTCATAATACCAAGCATTGGGTAATTATTAATTTTTTTCCCAAGCAGGCCTCTATGCAATGCGCACACAACAGGCACAGATGTTCTTTGGGCTGGTCTGCCAATGGTGACCCTTCCCCTTGAGAAAATGGCGACTAGAGTTGCTGGTTCACTGTGCTTGGCCACTGGACTTGGAGAGGAGATGATTGTTAGCAGGTAAAAATGATTTCATAATTAAAGTTGTCGTCGTATATATTCTTCTACTTCTGTCTTTGGGTTGTGGGGGAGTGTTGAGTTGTTAAAGTTTAATTTATGTTTTTTATAGAACATATTCTTTTTCTTCTAGCACCCCATACAAATTTCACTTCTAGCATCCCATACGAATTTCAATTTTTGTAATTAGAAAAAAAAGTAGGAATCTCCTTTCTTGGCGGAGGAACGGGATCACCATGTAAGTAGTACATGATTGAGGTACTGACTTTTTACCTTTTAAAATATGATGTCCCTTGAATCATTGGGAGGATATCACCCCTTATCTACTCATACTCCCCCTATTAATCTCTCTGTGTGTGCCTGTGTTTGGATTTTGTTGTTTCTGTGGCTTCTCTTGGAGATTGCCTTTCCATACTCGATTTCTCAAAACGGCTGTTTTAATTTTTATTCCTCATTTGTTGAACTTGTGTTGTAACTTCAGTATAAAAGAGTACGAAGACAAGGCGGTAGCACTGGCACTAAATCGGTCAAAGCTCCAGGATCTTACCAACAGACTCAAGGCATCCCGCTTGACTTGCCCTTTATTTGATACGTCACGTTGGGTGAGTGAAGAGTATTTAGTTGCTTTGTGTGTGTGTGAAATACAAAAACTAAGCGATGTTTCCTGATGGCATGCACCTAAACATCTTACTCTTTTAAAATTACGGTGAATGCTATTGTTACTCTTGTAGCAAGCAAAGCTACTGATATAAAATTTTGACAATTTATTGTAGGTGAGGAATCTTGAGCGAGCATATTTTAAGATGTGGAATCTGTATTGCTGTGGCCAACATCCTCAACCCTTCAAAGTAACCGAGAATAATTCAGAATTTCCATATGACCAGTAGCACTCTAGGAGATAGAGAAGGGAATGTAGATAATTTTTAAAGAGAATATAAAGCTATCTATTGTCTTGAAGGTTAAGTTTGGTTGGTGTGGATAATGTTGTGTACTATATACGGGTTTAAACCCTATCAGCCTGAAAAAAAGGGTGCTGTTTTCCGTGCTATCAAATACTCCCTCCGTCCCAAATTAATTGCTCAGTTTTGACTTTTTAAAGTCAAATTGACCATTTTTAAAAATAATCTTTTTACTATTTTTGTTAAAATATAGGTGAAGAGATTATAACCAAAAGAAAGTATATACAATTTATTACTAATCCTAATTTTTATAATTTTAGAAATATATTTATATATGCTTAATTATTAATTCTAAAAAAAGTCAATTTGACTTAAAAAGGTCAAAATTGAGCAGTTAATTTGGGACAGAGGGAGTATCTCTTATTTCATTGTTCTCTTGCGTGGAGCGTTGAGAGCCTGCTCGTATTAGGTATTGGTTATTAGTACCCGAGGGAGCGTGCGACTTCATTGCCTTTAAAGTGGGTGCAAACCGACTATTTCCATTGTGTGCCTTATGGCCGGCTTAAATTAATTAAAGCATTCTAGGGAAAACTTTATAGAATTTTTTGCGAGGCGGCAGTGTGCTACACATGTACTTTGAATACCTGTTTATACACAAGTTGAATTACTAACATAAGATCCTCCTCCTCTTTTCCTTTTACACTCTGAAGCCAGGAAGAAATCCATAAAATAGTTGGGTGAAAATTGGTTGTCAAACTCATGACTTGTTAGTTAAATGCATAAATCACCACCCTTATGAGTTATGACTGATCCTGTACCATGATGGAATAGATCTAGTTTCCATAGAAAACAACCAAAAAAAAAGCAAGTGAATAATCTCAGTATTATAATGATTATTAGATTATAATACAGCATAAATACACCACCCAGTGAATCCACATAGTTAAAAACATGTAAAAAAAACAAACATATTTCTCATCACATAATCTTCTTCTTCTTCGTATTCTATTTATTAAGCGGGGAAGGTCCAAAGTTCAACAACTGCTTAGACTCCTTCCATGGCTGCACCACCACCTCCGCATCAAACTTCTTCAGAGCCCCACCCGAATTGGCCGCTTCAATCTTCAAATAATACTTGATCCCCGATACCACCTGCTTCTCCGCCTCCACCACCTGCCGGAACTCCAGATCTCCGACGCCGATCACAACGCTCCCCATCAGGTGCTGCTGACGGTTGAACTCATCCACCGCGTATTCCCCCATTTCCTGAACCTCTTTGTCCCTTTCCACATCTTCGACCTTCGTTCTTCCTCCAAATGAACCACCTCCAAAACTCTTAACAGGAGCGGCGGAATACCCAATTACAACAAGGGTGAGTGTCAGAAATACTGGTAATGAAGTTTTCGCCATGATTATAGCTGTAATTTTGGTTACTGAGAAACTAAAAACTTAATTTTATAATTTATATATAGACCAGACGACTGAGATAAAGGAAGATGGGGGTGTTTGGACACGTAAATTTAGGTGTAGGGGTGGCAGCACCAACGGCGTGCCGCGTTTTCTGAAAGCATGGGCGGAAGACGTCAGTTTTTGACGGGATTCTGCTTCGTTTATTTGGATGAATCTTGGTGCGCTATATTTTTTAACATTCCATTTTTGACCTCGAATTATGATTGTTATTCCCTCCATGATGCCTTCCAACTATAATAAATATTTTTGTTCATTAAAAAAATATATATCTAAAAGAATAAAAATTATACCAAGAAAGCGCAAGCTTGCGTGTCTAAGGGTAAGTTCGAGAATGACTTATTTTAAGACGAGTTATAAGTTGATATTTAAAAAGATTTATAAATCATTTAAATTAAAAATTAAGTTAAAACGAGTTGTGAAGGTGTTTATCTAAAATAATTTATAAGTTAGAATGAATTGTAAAAATATTTAAAATAAAGGAAAAAGAGTCCTTACATTTATCAAACTTACTTACTTTTAAATGACTTATAAGTCTTTTCTTTGATTAGTAATAGTTGAGTTAAATAAATTAAACTAGGGCGCAGATGAGTTGAGTCCATTATAAATGATGTTGGATTGTGTTATTCAAATTCAAGTATTTAAAGAAAGAACAACCAATTCAAGTGAGTCGAGTTTAAAATAATTATTACTTAGTTATGATAAGTAATTATTTAATTAATTAAATAATTATCCAAATGAGTAGAGTTTAGATAAGTGATCCTGAAATTTGTGAATTTGAGTGCCACCCATCTTGCTGATTTTGAATTCGGGTTTAATTTGCCATCCCTAACGATAATTTGGAATTATATCTCAAAGACTTTTTATTTTATTAATAGCTTCATTTTCATTTTTGTAGCCAATGCCAAACGTGGTTTAACCGGATGACGTTTTAATTTAGCGATTAAGACTAAGGTAGTGTGACTTTTTATGAATTATATTATACCGGGTTTAAAAAAAAAACTAGAGAATCTCATTTTTAGATGAATGATGCAAACTTCGTAATAGACCGTAAATATAATTTGGTATGAGTTGCTGATACAGGTTTTAGGGGGTGTTTGATAAATCTGAATGAAATAATTCTGTATGTTTTAAGTAATCTGAAGAAACAGAATTCTGAATACTGAATGAAAAAGTTGTTTGATAATTGACATGTTTGAAACATCTGAATAACATATTTTTATTATTTTACCCCTCTGGAAAAATTTAAAATTGTTGTAAATTTATTTAATATTACTTAATATAATAATAGTTAATATTATAAAAAATATATATATATAAAATAATTTATTTTGCCGTCATTCAGCGCCAAAAAAATTACACTTGGTCATTTAGCCCAAAAATCTAAACTGAATGACTGTCCGATTCATTCATTCAACCATTCAGCTCCATTCGACTCTAAACAAACACCCAATTTATCTCTCCCATCGGGTAGTTAACTTTTTAAAGTGGGTCAAAGAGGTTAAAATTTGTATCATTGATGATTTCATTGAGAGCCCATACTTACAAGTCGGAGAGTATTATGTTTTATAAACATAGTATCAAATGGTTTTTAATAAAACAACTTTATCAAATTAAAAATTAGCAAAAATGCATAAAGAAATTAAAGAATAACCACCAACTAATATTAAAAAAAATATTATAATTTCACTTAAAACTCGCTCTAAAAAATATTCTGATAATTGAACATGAGTATTTTATAATTTCACCTATTTATATTTTAATCTTCAATAAAAAATAAAAAATAAAAATAAATAAAATTATAAATCACACATCTGATTCATAAAAGAGCTCTCCTAAAAAAGATGTGAAAGGTTAATTACTTAATTGGCGAAAGGGCAGCAACTCACGTGCCTAGCCACTAGTATAAATAATTAATGTGAAAGGTTAATTACTCAGATACGCCAAATTAAATTATTATTATTTTTTATTTTCAAATTTATTATAAATAACCTTTTATGCGCTGTTTGCCTGATTGGCTCCCAGTTGAAACCACTGGAAAGAACAACAAATGAACCTCTAAACCAAACCTTCTTCCCAAGTAATCTTTTTTTTAATTTCCTTTAATTATTTAAAAATAATATTTTATTTTAAAATATTAAAAATACTCATTTTATTTTAAAATATTAAAAATTGGGATTGAGTCAAACTGGGTCGGGTTTGTTTAAAATTTAATAAAAATGGATCGGATTAGAGTCAAATCGAGTAGAAAAAACAGAAACGCCAAAAAATCTTCTTCCCAAGTAACAAAAGAACCTCTAAACCAAACCTTCTTCCCAAGTAACCTTTTTTTAAATTTCCTTTTATTATTATTATTATTATTTTTGAATATTAAAATTTCATGCGTCGTAAGTGTATATATAATCATGACATATTATCTAAGAAATACTTATTTTAAATATTATTATTTTTATTTTAATGATGTGGAGTATGATGATTCTAAAATCGCTCGTGTATGCATGGAGGTGTAATTTTTTTTTGGGAAACGGGTTTTTAAATTATTTTAAAAGTGACTTTAAAATTTGAATACAATTAATTAACTTCCACTTGAATAATTCTCAACGATGACAAAGTTCGGCCATTTACTTGTTTACTTAGACATTTGCATGTGTAGCAAACAAGGCAGTCTTAATTAATTAATTAATTCTTCTTCCGTTTCTTAATATAGATTGTTTTATAGTCATGCATAAGTATTAAGGTAATGATTATATAACATTAATTATAATATCAATTGTCTATATTATTCTTGTATTGGAATAAGATATTGTTATTTATTGGATAAAAAATAGTGAGAGAACCAAAGTTGTATTTAATACTTGGAATAATATTAAAAATTAAGCAATTAATACTTACTTAAAATTTTAAAATGATTTATATTAAAGAACAAAAATATTTTTTTAAAACGATTTATATTAAAAAACGAATCAAATATATATTTAATAGTAGTAGTAGTAGTAGTAATTTTAACTAATTTTGCATTAAATTCCATAAAAATCTGACACAAGTATTGGTTAAAACAAAAATGATGGGACTTAAAAATGAGTTAATTCTAATCATTAACCTGCTTCAAGGTTTTAATCCCTTCTGGTCTTTGATTGGAGGGGACTTCTGATCTCGTTTTTTTATTAGTGAAACAAAATACAAATTGTATACTCCATTTAATTACAAATTTTTTAGAGTTGTGCATAAATATTAAAAAAATAATTGTATAATATTAAATATAATATCAAATATTTATATTGCTCTTATATTAGAAAATTTTTTATTATTTATTGAGTAAAAAATAGTGAGAGAACCAAAATTATATTTAATACTTGGGATAATATTGGAAACTAAGTAATTAATGCTTACTTAAAATTTTCAAACGACTTATATTAAGAAACAAAAATAATCCTCTAAAACGACTTATATTAATGAACGGAGGGAATACTTAATTATTAAGTAATTACTTCCTCCGTTCCTAAAAGATTATCATTTTAGAAGAAAAATTTGTTTGAATTTATTTCTCGTTTACAACTTTTTTCATTGTTCTAAGAAATTCTCTCCCTTGTATTAATAGTTTTCAACTTCTCATAAAGAGGTAGCAATGAAATTTCAAACAAATTTTAATTGTTAAATGATACTCCCACCGTTCCTAAATAAGCGTCGTTTAAGGTTTTTGCACATGGATTAAGAAAGTCATTTAATACTATCATTTAATAATTAAATATGTGTGAAATTACATCACTACCCCTTTATGGAAAGTTGAAAACTATTAATACTAAGGGTGAAAATTTCTTGGGACAATGAGAGAAAGTAGGGGTAGTATAGGAAAGTAAATAATTTATTCTCCTAAAAAGTTATAAACGACAAATAAATTGGAATAAAATTTTTCTTCTAAAACGTCACTTATTTAGGAATGGAGGGACAGTATTAAATGACTTTCTTAATTCATGTGTAAAAACCTTAAACGATACTCCCTCCGTTCCTTAATATAGGTCGTTTTAGAGAAATATTTTTGTTCCTTAATACAAGTCGTTTGAGTATTTCAAGTAAGCATTAATTGCTTAGTTTTCAATATTACCACAAGTATTAAATGTAATTTTGGTTTTCTCACTATTTTTTGTCTAATAAATAACAAACTCTTCTTCTAATACAAGGACAATATAGACAATTAATATTATAGTTAATACTATACAATCATTACCTTAATACTTGTGTATAACTCTAAAACGACCTATATTAAGGAATGGAGGAAGTAATCTTTTAGGAAGGAAGATAATATTATACTAGAGAAAAATTTATAGAAATAGAAAATGAATTAATTGTCTAAAGAATCGTGCATTGTGGCTAATGGTGAGGCAACATCTGTTGCATGGCCAATAAATAAATGGTCAAAGGAAGAAAAATTGGGTTGCATATGAATGTGTGAATCAAATGATTGAAGATCATGCACGTTAGATTTCATCAAGTGGGATTATTTCTTTATTTAGTGTTAGTATTCAATGAATTATCATGCAACTACGTTTATGTTAATAATTAACTTACAGTATATATGTAAGTTATTTGTCTTGTTTGGCCGGATATATAGAATGATCCTTAACAAGTTATTGTTATAAATTAAAAATTCACATATAACATTTATATTATTGAAAATAAGAAGAAATGATCATGATTTAAAATTAAAATTTAATTAGGGACGCTAATCACAATAAGAGTTTAACTTTATTAACTAAAATTTAGGATTTATTAACACGAGTTAAGAGTTTATTAGCTCAGTTTTAACCAGGATTTTCTAGTTAATAAACCCTAAACTCTGATTAATAAATTTTAATTCCTAAACTCTGGTTAATAAACCTTAAATTATGGTTAATAAACTCTTAACCCTAATTTATAAACTCTTAATCCTAGTTAATAAACCTAAACTATAGTTAATAAAGCTAAACTCGTATTCTGATTAGCGTCCGCTATTATTAATATCGGATGATATGTGTGTGTTTTTAACCGTTAGTAGTGGAAGACTGTTTTGATTTTTTTAATTTCATTCATTGATGTTTAAAATGGATGATAGAGATTATATATGTCATGTAAAGATCAATAACAAATACATATTATGTATCATTTCTTTTTCTTTCTTATATATATATATATTCACACAAGCATAGAAGATTTTATTCGATTACTAGTGTTTGTATCATAATGTTTGGAACATTTGTACTTTTAAATACAGCTTACCATTTTTAGTGTATTGCATTTTAAGTCCTAAATAGTAGGTATTATGTTTGTAATTAAATTATGTTTAAAATAAATAAAAAATGAAATACGTTTAGGGTTTCAAACGTAGCAAAGTCTCCAAACATACATATATAGTTATTGTGTCTCCACTGCCGACAACATTGGGGGCATGCATATTTCTATGTTTGAAGCTGCAGAAAGAAATTAAATTCAGTGTATTTATTTGAAAGAGAAGATATGCCATTTAGGTTGTTGGTGATCAAAAGGTATGAGTAGTAAATAAGAGCAGGAGAATATAATGGTGGGCGGTGGGAGATTGGATTGGATTGGATATATATATATAGAGAGCATATCTTTTGTTCTTATTTTTTCTGTCATCTCACTTAAATTTTGACACCTAACCATTTACTTAACATTAATTAACTCTAAAATTAAATATAAGGTCAGATGTCAAAATTTAAATGGAAAGACACAAGGAACAGGGAAATGAGGACAGAGAATCTGCTCTTATTTAGATATAATGATCATAAAAATTAATTAAGAAAACAGAGTGATGGGAGAACAGCAGTATAGTATTCCCTCCCTTAATACACGTTGTAAGACCCCAACTTATTATTAATGAAATTGAATTTCCTCTATTTATTATTTTGAAATAGTAAGGATTGATTTGATTAATGTGGTTAGTTATGGGTAAAATGCGCAAATATTTCAAATAAGCAAGTGGTTATAAAATATTCATTGTTGTGGGAAAATATTAGTTTGGTCGTTCGTGGAATATTCTTACTGTCGGGGAATATTCGTACGACGGCGCAACCTTGTGTGGGCTCCATAACGGAAAGCGATTGGATGAAGAAAACGATAAGTATAAGTTGTTTATAAATAACGTCGTAGTTGTTACCGTTAATACTGTTGGAATATCCGATGGTTAAAACACAGTAGCACACGGTATTGCACCAATTATTGATTCTTACGTAAGAAGGCACTACTCAATAATGGTTACAATATTACTGTTCAATATTTTATTTTATTGATTCAATAATTGCTACGTTGATATTTTATATTATTGTTATTTTAATAATTGTCACTACATAGTATCATGATGTCAACATGATACTGCTTTGTGGGGTAAAACTCAAGAATGCTCAGGAGAATATTTTCATGAAAAGATACTGGATGAAGCGCAAATATCATGATATTTCACTAATTTCATGGAGTATAAAAGCCAAAACTTTAACCAACTGAGTATAATAAAGAATGGAATAACAAAAGAAATTATCAGGCATGCGATAGACCGCACAGACAAGTTATTCCAATAAAATAATGAATAACAGAACCAGGTCATGCGTAAACGCACAGACATGATATTCTAACAGAATAATAAATAACGGAACCAGGTCAGGCAAAATTTGCACCGACAGGATGTTCCAACAGAATAATAAATAACAGAACTAGGTCATGCTTAAACGCACAGACAGGATGTTCCAACAGAATAATAAAGAATGGAATAACAGAAGAATTTCACCATGTATGCGGTACTTCGCATAGAGGGGTTATTCTAACATAATAATAAAGAATGGAATAACAGAAGAATTTTACAATGTATGCGGTACTTCGCATATACAGGTTATTCCAACAGAATAATAAGGAATGGAATAACAGAAAAATTTCACCAAGTATAGGGTAGTTCACGTATACTGGTTATTCCAACAAAATAATAAAGAATGGAATAACAGAAGTTCTCTTCATGAATACGAAAGAAATAATACCCCTTATGAGTACAATAAATAATATCCCTTACCTTATAAAGAAGAGTAATTCGATGGGTAGGGCGGAGATATACTTGAAGAAAAATTGCACAACGCTCAAAGCTTTCTTAAACTCTAAAGAAATACGCTCAAGATTATAGAAGAAAAATTCTCTCTACAGTTTCTCTCTCTAGAGTTTCAGTGAATTCGTAAGAAATAATGAATGAATGAGTTTTTATTTATAGAAGAATGGATTGAATAGTAACTAATTCCTGAACGGTCCAGATTGATTTACTTTTAAACGGACGGTCCAGATTGGTTTACAATAAAATATTCTAATAAAACAAAATCTTTTAAATAAAATAAAATATATTCTATTTATAATCTAATAAAACGAATAACTTTATAAAAGTATTCTGTTTTATATAAAAAGATTTTACTATGCAAACACTATACAGGCACTATACAAACACTATGCATAATAGAATATAATATATATTCTAATTATTGTCTAATAAAACAAATAACTTTATAAAAGTATTTTGTTTTATATAAAAAGATTTTACTATGCAAAACACTATACATAATAGAATATAATATATTCTATTTATAGTATAATAAAACGAATAACTTTATAAAAGTATTCTGTTTTATATAAAAAGTTTTTCTGTTTTATTACATTAATAAAACTAATAAAACAAAAATTCATCATCATTAATATAATTCACACTATTAATCGATCAGGTCATTCCCAGGAAAGAGGGGGCTTTCCAATAAGGATTTTTTCCTATTGGCGTGTAATTAGGTGACCAAACCTCTCCTTGGCAGAACTTCTAGACATCGTTAATATTGCAAATAATAATATTAATAACTTCGTCGCCTCAATTATTAATTTAATAATATATAAAATATCGACAATAATTGAATCAATTAACGTGAGATACTATGCAAAAATTACTGAAGCAATAATTGAACAAAACTGAGTGACTTCTCACGTAAGCATCAATAATTAATATCGTGTACTACTATGCAACCACGCGTATTCCTGTACTTTTAACACCGGGTGTTTCAACAGTTAACGATAAAACTTCCACTGTTATTTTCATAAAATATTTTTGTCGTTTTCTCAATCCGACAATAATTCTGTTGTGGGGTCCATCAATGATTGTGCCGTCGTACGAATATTCCCTGTTAAAATAAATATTCCCCGACCAATCGAACAACTTGCTTACTTTGCAAAATTTATAAATATTATCCACAACTATAACATTATATCAAATTCACACCATAATATTCAAAAAAATATTTCGAGAAATTTAAATCTTTATTCATAAACTTTGGGGTCTTACATGAGCTGTTAAAAGATTATGACCACACCATTCAATACCATCCTGGAAAAGCAAACATGGTAGCAGACGCGTTGATTAGAAGATCATATGCAGGAACGAGTGCGATGATGTCAAGTATACGCATAGAACCAACTTTATTCGATAAAGTTAAAGTTGCTCAAGCCACAGACCTGGAGCTAATGCGTATGAAGAAGAAAGTACAAGAAGGTGTTATTCTAGCAGCAAGAATCGATGAAGAAGGAATACTTCGAGTACACTCCAAACTTTGTATTCCTAACGACTCTGATTTGAAGTACAAGATCATGATGGAAGCACACAATACACCGTTTGCAATCCATCCTGGAAGTACCAAAATGTATTGTGATCTTCGACATACATTTTGGTGGAACAATATGAAGAGAGAGATTGCAAAGTTTATCTCGAGGTTTTTAACTTGTCAACGTGTAAAGGCGGAGCATCAAGTGCCTAAGGGTCCATTGCAACCACTTGAGATTCCGAAATAGAAGTGGGAACACATTACCATGGATTTTGTTACGGGACTTCCCACGGTTTCTCAAGGCATAAATGTTATTTGGGTTATTGTTGATAGATTAACCAAGTCTGCTCATTTCTTGCCGATACGGGAGACTTATTTCCTTGAACATCTTGTTCATATGTATGTAAATGAGATTGTGAGATTGCATGGCATGCCAGTATCCATAGTTTCGGATCGTGACCCAAGATTCACTTCACGATTTTGGGTTAGCTTGTAAAAAGCTATGGGCACGGATTTACGATTCAGTTCGGCATATCATCCTCAAACGTACGGATAATCAGAGAGGACTATTCAAACTCTTGAAGATCTATTAAGACTATGTGTCCTAGATTTTAAAGGAGTTGGGATAAGTATTTACCATTGGTGGAATTCTCCTACAACAATAGTTATCAGGCAAGTATAGGTGTGGCTCCATTCGAAACATTATATGGACGAAAGTGTCGCTCTCCAGTATGTTGGGATGAGGTGGGTGAAACAACATTGTTGGGACCAGAGTTGGTACGTATGACTACACAAAAGATCCAAATGATTTGACAATGTATACAAATTGCACAGGATCGACAAAAGAGTTATGCGGATCTTCATCGAAAGGACGTGGAATTTAGTATTGGGGATCATGTATTGTTGCGAGTTGCCCCATGGAAGGGAGTTACAAGATTCGGGAAGAGAGGAAAGCTCAATCCATGATTTATTGGTCCATTTCGGATTCTTGACCAAGTAGGAAATGTAGCCTATAGACTCGCGTTACCTCCAAGTATGTCTCGTGTTCATAATATTTTTCATATATCTGTGCTACGTAAATATGTGAAAGACCTGAACCACGTTATTGAGTTAGAACCGGACGAGATAGCCGAAGACTTAACGTATGAAGAGGTACCTATCAAGATCTTGGATAGGAAGGAGCATGTCCTACGCACAAAGGTCATACCACAAGTCAAAGTTTTGTGGAGGAACCATGCTATTGAGAAAATGACCTGGGAGTTGGAAACGAAAATGAAAGCGAGGTATCCTCACCTTTTTGAAACACCAGGTACGTACGTCAATTTTGAGGACGATATTTCATAAGGAGGGGAGGTTGTAAGACCCAAACTTATTATTAATGAAATTGAATTTCCTCTATTTATTATTTTGAAATAGTAAGGGTTGATTTGATTAATGTGGTTAGTTATGGTAAATTGCGTAAATATTTCAAATAAGCAAGTGGTTATAAAATATTCATTGTTGTCGGTGAATATTAGTTTGGTCGTGGAATATTCTTATTGTCGGGGACTATTTGTACGACGGCGCAGCCTTGTGTGGGTCCCATGACGGAAAGCGATTGGATGAAGAAAACGACAAGTATATGTTATTTTTAAATAACGACGTAGTTGTTACCGTTAATACTGTTGGAATACCCGGTGGCTAAAACACAGTAGCACACGGTATTGCACAAATTATTGATTCTTACATAAGAAGACATTACTCAATAATGGTTACAGTAATTACTGTTCAATATTTTATTTTATTAATTCAATATTGCTACGTTGATATTTTATATTATTATTATTTCAATAATTGTCACTACACAGTATTTTCCAATATCAGAGCAATAATTCATTTTATTTGAATAATATTATTAGATAATATTATTGGCAATGTCTAGAAAGTTCTGTCTAAGGAGAGGTCTGGTCACCTAATTGCGCGCCAGTAAGGAAAAATCCTTAGTGGAAAGCCCCCTCTTTCCTAGGAACGGCCTGGTTGCCAGTATTGTGATTCTGTAATATTATTTGTGAATAATTAATTATTGATTTATATGATAAGAAAAATATTCATTTTATGTGGATATGGATGGAGAAAATTTTAAAGTGACAATTGTTGTAAAATTGATATTTTATCTTTTCTGATAAATAATTCATTTAAATATATTATTATATTTTAATAATATAATAATGGTGATATTTTTACAATGAATGTGGGATATATGAGTATATGAGGAAGAGTATTTTTGTTACTAAAAATATTTAAAATAATGTTTTTCATGTTCGTGGACCCCATTTCTTGACTGAAATTTGATTATAGCCTGTAAAATCGTCCATATGTGGATTTTGGTCAACTCCGGCTTGGAATTTGGAAAAACTTTCTTCTGTAAAATTGTAGATAATTAAATTTCTTATGGAATGGACATAAGATGCGAATTTTTCTGATAAAAAGGCTATTTATTATGAGGTAATGAAGTTGCAGAATAATTGATTTTTGAAGTTTTAAATATTTTTTAAAAGAAAAACGTTTTTTTCATTTGTGGGCATGTGTTAAATGGTTGAAATCAGCTGGTAAGGTGTGCGTAGGAATATGTTTTGAAAATATTACTCCCCCCGTCCCATAGTTATAGGCTAATTTTCTATTTTAAGATGTCCCAATATATAGGCTACATACTATTTATAAAATTTAGTTGGTTCATTATTTTACTTTTATGCCCTTATAATAAATATTCAACCATTACTCTTTTTTTAAAGAAACAACCTTCAATGTCATTATTTTTATCACCACATTTAATATTGTTGTATTCTCAATAAAAGAATTCAATTTTTTAGGCTTTACTAGTTTAACATATTTTGTGTATAAAAGACAATTGTACCAACAATCAATGAAGTTAAGAGTTCTAATGTGATAAGTAAGGAGTAATTTATTTATTTATTAATTCCATATTAAGGGGTATATGTGGAAAATTTCTGTTAAAATTATCACTTAAACTAATTTTCTTAAACTATGTGCCAAAAGAAATCAGCTTATAACTATGGGACAGAGGGAGTATTAATTTATTAAATTTTCTGCTTTGGTGTTCTAAGCATTTTCCTATAAATAGGGTGCTTAGGTTAGAATTGAAGTGGTTATCATTTCTGGCATGTTGACTCCCTCCACGTTTGTTGTCACCGCTTCGATGACTGCTACCGTTGGTATTATCGACTTGTCGGCTGTTCTCTCTTGGTTGGGTTGACTCATTATCGCGTTCCAATAACTGAGCCCTATTCACAACATCTGAATACAAACACAGTTTATGAGAGATAAGGTATTGACGTATCTCGGGTTTCAAACCTCTTAGAAACATCCGCGTCATTCTCTCCTCATTATCCACCAAGTGGGACGCAAACGAAGACAACTCGGCAAACTTAGCTTCATACTGCGCCACGGTCATATTGTTTTACTCAAGCTTGATGAAGTCTACCTCCTTCATGTGACGAATACTTTCAGGAAAGTACTTGTCGTTGAACAACTCTTGGAACTTCTCCCAAGACATCTTCAGTGCGTCAGGTTGAGTACGCTTTACAGATTCCCACTAGTAATCTGCCTCTACACGCAACATGAAGGTGGCAAATGGAACCTTTTGCTCCTCGGAGCATCCCAAGACATCAAATATCTTGTTGATCTGCTTTATCCACGTCTCCGCCTTAAGTGGTTTTGGCTCTCCAAAAAACTCTGGTGGTCCCAGCTTCTTGAACTGCTTAGCGGTGATCGTCCGAGAGTTGTCAGTGTTTCCACTTGCATTTTGGACAGGATCCGCCTTCGCCTGATTTTGCATGAATTGCATAAAGATTCTGACCATCCCATCATTCACTATTTCATCGGTGTTATTGTTTACATGAGGATTATTGTCTTCTTGTTGCACATTCTCCTGGGTATTAATCGTTGGTGACTCAACGATCTCACGTGCTTCATTGCTTATCTCAACATTTTCGGATGCCATTTTCAAAAACTGCAACAAAACAAATGTTAATTAACATATCACATATTATCCCTATACTCTGACCGACCAATTAAATACCAAATAAACTTAGGTAGGTCATATTAGCGAAGGAATTCCCCGTCTCTCCTCTTCTAGTTCTTATCTCACATCTCAGCCAGGGATCATATCCCTAAGCTTTGATACCAACTGTGACGCCCCCAAAATAGGTATACATCACCTATTCTGAGTCGCCAATACATGGTACAGAATACAAATACAAACTTAATTATACAACCGTCGTGTAATATACGACAATACATAGAAGTCAAAATTTTAACCAACTGAGTATAATAAAGAATATATGAAACTACAAATGGATTTTCACCCGCCATGCGGTAATCCACGTATACAAATCATTTCCACAATTTAATAAGGAATGAATACAAAGGATCATTCACCATGCATATGGTAATCCATATAGACAGGTTATTCAAACAGAATAATAAAGAATGGAATAATAGAAGGATTCACTATGCGTGCGATAGACTGCACAGACAGGTTATTCCCAACAGAATAATAAATAATGGAATCAGGTCCAGCGTAAACGCACAGACAGGATATTTCGACAGAATAATAAATACGGAATAATAAATAATGGAATCAGGTCTGGCGTAAACGCACAGACAGGATATTCCGACAGAATAATAAATGCGGAATAATAAATAATGGAACCAGGTCCGGCAAAATTCGCACCGACAGGATACTCCAACAGAATAATAAAGAATGGAATAATAGAAGAATTTCACCATGTATGCGGTACTTCGCATAAACAGGTTATTCCAACATAATAATAAAAAATGGAATAACAGAAGAAGATCACCATGTATGTGGTACTTTGCATAAACAGGTTATTCCAACATAATAATAAAGAATGGAATAACAGAAGTTCTCTTCATGAATACGAAAGAATAATACCCCTTACCTTAAAAGAAACTGGATACTGGAAAAGTGAAGTAGCAGAATACTTTTCTTCTTTCTCTCTATAGTTTCTCTCTCTAAAGTTTCAGTGAATTTGTAGGAAATAATGAAGGAATGAGCTTCTATTTATAGAAAAACTGAAAGTGGCTCTTGGTCTTAACGAAGGGTCAAAATGACTCTTGATAATATTTAAGAGACAACTACTATTTGCGAAGGGGCAATTAACTCTTGAGACACAGAAGGAGCAAATAACTCTTGAAACGCCGAAAGGGGTAAATAACTCTTGAAAAACTGAAGGGACAAATAACTCTTGAAAAACTGAAGGGACAAGTTATTATTAAAACTTTAAATTAACGATCCATATTGATTTACTATTATAATTTCAACCAACGGTCTGAAAAATTAGCACATCTCCTCATGGAATAATATTATACCCAAAAATGATTTGGACCGAAAAGAAATATATTTTTCAGGTGAATAGGATCCCGTGAATAGTAACTCGTAAATAGTAACTCGTTAATAGTAACTTGTGAATAGTAACTCATGAATAGTAACTTGTAAATAGTACTCCGACACGAAAAGTACCCCGAATACCCGATTGAATAATATAACCTCCAGACATCAATTATTATCGAAATAAATATCGATTTCCACTAACACAAATAATTTCAACACAATGGAGCTATCAAATTCATCTTTAATCAACACAATCTTATTTATCATTAATATCATAACTCACAATATTTAACAACCAAGTCGTTCCGAGGAAAGAGGGGGCTTTCCAATAAGGATTTCTCCCTATTGGCGCACAATTAGGTGACCAAACCCTCCTTGACAGAACTTCTAGACATTGTAAATATTGCAATTTAATAATATGAATAACTTTGTCGTCTTAATTATTGATTTAATAATATATTATATATACAGATGATACTGACAATAATCGAATCAATAATATGAGAGATATAATGCAATAATTACTGTAGCAATAATTGAGTATAACTGAGTGACTTATCACGTAAGCATCAATAACCAATACCGTGTGCTACTATGCAACCACCCGTATTATTGTACTTTTATTACTGAGTAGTTCAACAGTTTTAACGGTAACACTTCCGTCATTATTTTTATAAAAAGATAATTCTGTCATTTTCTTATTACGACAATGCTTCCATTATGGGGTCCACCAATGATTGTGCCGTCGTACGAATATTCCCTGTTAAAACGAATATTCCCTGACCAATCGAATATTATATAACCACTTACTTACTTTGCAAAATTTATAAATATTACCCACAACTATAACATTATATTATATCCACACCATGATATTCAAAAATATATATCGAGAGAAATTTATCATTATTCATAAAAGTTGGGGTCTTACACACGTGGTTTTAGAATTTTGTACAAGAATTAATGAAATAATTATATAATATTAAATATAATTTCAATGACAAAATCAGAAAATAATTTCAATGACAAAATAATTTCATTCAGATTCAGTTCATTCAGTTTTAGTTTTAGATTCAGATTCATTCAGTTTTTATCAAACACCCTCTTAATCTCTTAGTACTTCATTTGTGCGGCAGTTCATCAATAGAGTAACATACAACAGTCATTCGGTCAACAGAGCAACGTACAACAACGACTCCAAGTCTCCAAATTCGTAACAGAGGCACAAAGCAACTTAGTGTTTAGATTATTTTAATTTTAGTTTTTAAATTTCACAAATTTAACAATTGCTTTGGAAATTTTTTGTAATTATTTATAGATTTTTAATTTTTTGTACTTTTATAAAATTGGGGCTTTTTACTTCTTAAAGCAACACTACAACACTGCAACCCAACAATAAAAAAAACTCCATTAAATAAAAGTTTTTCAAGTATGTGTTCTATTCTATTTTTATTTTCTTTAAATTTTTGTATTTTATTTTGTAATGTTACTTATTAATGGTTTAATTGAGAAAAAAGAACATAATAAATTAAAAGAGAAAACATAATTTTTTTTTAAAAAAACTAAAAACGAAAAATGGTAAATAAAGATCCAAATAAATTTATAATATGCATAGTATAATGTTTAATATTGATATTATTTTGATTTTTATATTTATTTTTTTCCATTTGGCTATACATTAGTTATTAATAATATACAACGATGGATATTGTACTATTAAGCGCGATATTTCTACAACTATTAAAAATGAGGTTATCATGTAACAATTTCAAGCAATGAAATCTCAAAAATGTTATTGTAAATAATATTTGAGGATTATTTAGTTTTATAATTCATTTTATTAAATTTTTATTCTTAAGAATTTTTTTTCCCGAATGTGACACCGCTGAACTTCGCGGCTGGATCTTCCCCTAGTCAAATTATTAAATTAAACCCATAAAAAATCTATTACATCATATATATATATATATATATATATATATATATATATATATATAAATTTTGGTAGGGTCAAATTACTAAATTATATCCATAAAAAATTTATTACATCATATATAAAAAAATATTCAATAAAATCAATTGACCCCACACTTATACGTGTAATTTCACCTCTGATAACGCCCATATTTCTATATCAATATTTCTTTCATCTCACAATTAATAGTAACGTAGTGTTTTTTTTAAAATTATTTTTTAATGTTTTTTATAATTAATAAACGACACTCTTTTTATAAAACAAAAATAATATAAAAAATATATATACGATAAAACCATATATGGACAAAAGAAATTATTAAAAGATCCGACATATTCTTTTGTTACTTCTGCAAAATAAAATATTAGTACAATAATATGAAAATAAGCAACAGTCCAACATGTCATAACAAAGATCCAAATAATAGAGAGCATATAGAAAAGTTCCAAATGCCCTTGGGGCCAAACCCACCCCACTAGCATAATAAGACTAGTCCCACCCACTAGTTTGCTCTCAAAATCAATTTAGTTTTACATAATTGAATGCACTCCCTCTCATGTCAGGTTAAGTATAAAATGATATTTTTATAACTTCTAAAACTAGGGCAGTAAAATTAAACAAATCGAAATGTCCGCGAGCTCGACAATACTTTGCTAAAACTCGTTAACGAGTCGAGTTCGAACAAGATTTTTAACTAATTTAAATAAACGAGTCGAGCTCGAGCAGTGTGGTCTTCGACTCAAACTCGACTTGTTTAGGCCCGACTTATTTAAACTTGACTCGTTTAATAATAATTTAATTAAAAACTTATTTTATTTATATAAAATATATAATACAAAATATTTATTTTTTCAAGAAAGTGTAAAATAAAATAAATAAATAAACGGGTCGGGATTAGGCTCGAGCTCGACTCGATTTGCTTAAATCCTTCTCGAACTCGAGTTCGGCTCGTTTAAATTCCGACTTAACGCATTTAACTTTTAAACGAGCTTGAGTTGGGCAAGCCAAAGTCTAACTCGGCTTTGTTCGTTTACAACCTTATTTAAAACATTATTATTATAAAGAGATATATATCTCATGCAACAACGTGAGATATGCCCCACCTCCTCTACGGCCGTGCCCTCACAAAATAAAATCAATCTCTTTAATATTATTTCATAATTATTTACTTTTCACTAACTTAAATAATGGATCAACTACACATATTTTAGTTGAAGTACTCTAGGTTGATTTTCAACTTTGAGTACATGAGAACTTGTTTATGTAGATGGATTAAATAATTTAGTTTAAGCAAAATGATACTTGGCTAAATCAAAAACTTGTTTATGTAGAAACTCAAACTCACTCTCCCTGTCATTTTTTCCATTTTATTTTAAAAAAAATGAAATAAAAAGGGTATGAGCATGTGGCCATCAACTACTATCAAGGAGACACTAACTATTAGAAAAACATTAAATGGGCAAATTACAATAACATATCCAAAGGTTTGTTCAAATTTCAGTCCTCACCTACTTATTTTTTAAGCAATTACAGGAAACTCTCATGTCCAAATTTTAATTCTGAAATGCAAAATTTCCCTCAAATTTAAAAGTATTTCTACCCATTTTTGCCATGTTTGTTGTGGGAAGTATTTCTTTTCATCGAGGTCTTGTACTCTAGTCTTGGTGGGTGAATATTAACTCATCTATTTGAGAATAATTTAAGTATTTTGACAAGTCAAAACTAATTTAAGCAAGGTACAATTACTCTTCAGACAGAGTTGTAAATATTTTGGCATGTATTCTATTTTTGGGGAGATTTGTTATTATTAAAACCTAAAAAGAGGATATTGTTATATGAGTAAACTTAAAGGGAGTCTCATGTAATTATCCCTAAAAGGATACTCAGAATCAACAACAGGGCAATTAAATAATACATCAGTTCCAAAATTAAAAATATATTTTAATTTTTTAGTATCAATTCGTGAATTTTTAAAATTCAAAATTAATATAATTTTGTTCAAGTTTTGAAAATGACAAATATGATAATTAATAGTATTTTATAGTTAGTTTACAAGTGTTATATTTGTTTGTATTAAAATAAAATAACTTTATATCAATTTTGAATTTTAAAATTTCGTAAATTGACTTTAAAAAATCAAAATATATATCTAATTTTGAAACCGAGAGAGTATATATATATATATATATATATATATATATATATATTGTTAACGCCAAGATCTTTCTTCACGTCCCAATCACGAAAGACGTCCTGATCCTGCACAGTAAACACAACAACACCACAAGCTTGACGGCCGGACCGCCGGGGGATAGCTCAGGCGTGAGAGTAAGTATGTCTGTTTACAAGGTTAACTCAAAAGGCAAAAGTCTAGTGTAATGTGAGTATGAATTGTGTTAATCTATGGTTGTGTGTGTAATACATACCTTTTACCATGAAGACTTACTCGGTGGGAAATAATATCTTTGCATGGAATATTGTGCCACCTACTACCATCTGACATATCCCCATGATCTGATGGGTTCTACCGGCTGCATGAAACATGTACATTGCTTTTTGATGCTGTTCACCTCGCCGGCCGGCTATAATCCCATCCACATTAATGTATGGCAGGTATCTTGGTCAACTGTCATACTATATCATCATTACAAGTCAAAGTAATAGATATTAAATGACCCAATGGGCTGACCCATTGACCCAGCCCGGTTTCTATAGGATTAAATGAAGTCAATATAATGATTGGGCCCAATGAGCCCAATATCTTAATTAATAAGTGAATCCAATGTACCCGGCCCAATATAGGAGAAATATCATGACCCAACATTACCCCCTAGTTTTTTAGTTAAACATGATGTTTAATAGAAAACTATAAATGGTTCATGATAACAGAATTTAATAAAGGCCCAAAAGTGAGAGATAGTTGAAGCATACCTACTTTGATGTGTAAAATAGGCTAAGAGATGGCAGGATGCCCAGGATAATAGGCCCATTCTGATAAAGGATTTTAATTTGAACAAGATGGACCGATACAGGAAACTCGATGGTTAGGCCCAATCGGGTGAAATATCCAAAGGTCATCCAAACACGCCTCATTCGAATTCTCATCATTACTGATAATTAATGCGCCGGCCTTGATTCCTGTGTAACCGTCAGTATAAAAAAGTAAACCTTACCAATTTGACGGTTTTACCTGCTAATTTGAAATTCAAACCTTTGAGCTTTCTCTTGCTTCTCAGAAAATTCTCTCTAGCTCTCCAGATCTCAACAATGGTGAACCCACACCAGAACCCTTCAAGCTCCTCTCAATCAAAACCTAACCCAGAAAGTTCGAGTGCCAACCCCATCCATCCTGTTGACTTCTTCAAGGATGAGGAACAATTTCCTCATGCCAACACTAAATCCATCATCACTGAATCGGAGGTATGCTTCCTCCGAACTCACTATCGGATCCCAAAGACGTACGATGTAAGGGCTCCCGCTTCTGAAGAGCGCATGTACCAGCGACCGGATGGTTGGGTCGCCATGCCTGCTACCCTTCTTGAAAAGGGGATTCGCCTACCCCTCCACGCCTTCATCGTTACCCTCCTAGGGTTCATAGGAGTGGGCTTCGCACAACTCGTGCCCAATTCCTACATCCACATTCTGGCATTTATTGCCTTCTGCCACGAGTTAGAGATTACTCCCTCCGTGGACATGTTTTTCACCCTCTTCTCCGCCGGCAAATCCCGAGAACCAGGGTTTAAAATGATAAGCAAACAGTCTCCACGTCCGAACTCCAAATTTGAGAGGAGGCCTCTGATGAGCACTCCCTCAAGCAACAAAGGATGGCACAAAGAGTGGTTCTTCATCAATGGACCAGAAATCTCTTCTCTTCCAGATTGGACTACTTCAGATCGAATTTCTGCCGACTTCGGAGATATTCCCGGAGCACGCATAAAGGAAATGGGAGATTTCTTGATGAAGATTCCTCCAAAAGAGTGGAGCTTCACTCTTCTGACCAAACAAGCCTGGCTGTATGATCATAAATGTAAGTTCGACAGACTTTGTGGCATAATTTCTTGAGATATTTATGTGATGTGGACTTTAACACATAGTTTTTTGCAGTGTCTCTGATCAAGCCAACTTCTTCGGAAGTAAAAGGTTTAGAAGACTTTCTGGCGGGAAAGACTTCGGAGACCCATGAGGAGCTTCCTGTTGAAGGCCCTTCTCAAACAAATCCATCCGCCTCCGATCCACCAATCATCCTCCTTCAAAACGACGAGCCCGAAGCTGAGGAGCCTACCCATCCTGAAGAAGCTCTCAGACCTCGTCGAAAAAAGAAAGCTGTCAAAAAGGTCAGGACTACCCCGCGCGAGGTTGATCCTGAAAGTGACGAGGACATTCTTCCCGAAGCAAATCCATAAACGATCCTTCCTGAAGAAATCCCTCAACCAACTCCTTCAACCGGGCCCATTATTATTGCACCTTCCAACCCAAACCCGAAGAAGAGGAGCTTATTGGATATACCTCCCCAAGACAGGGCAAAGGTTCTTCGTGCAAAGAAGATAAGATCAAAAATAACTCCTCTGATGGCAGAAGAACTTCGTGTCCCTCCTCCTTCAACATCAACTAACCCTTCATCTACAACACAAACAGCCGAGGCCCATCCTGTCCCCTCCTCGGTTCCCGAGCCCCCAACTACAACAGAAACAATCGAGGCCCCTTCTTCTGCCCCTTCCTTGAATTCTGAGCCTCCAACTGCTCGATCTCCTCCCCCAGAGGCGATACCTGCGAACCCATCTCCGGTTCGCAGTCAGCCTGTGCCTTCCCCTCCAAGACAAACGACGACCGAATTTCAGCAGGATGCTATGGGTTCGCCTACCATATGGCCTCAATTCAATGCCAACTTCCCCTTCCAACTGTTCGAGGCCTTCGTTCGCGAGACCGATGACCATCGATTCGGCAACAGTTCGAACGGGGATCTGCTTAATGAAGGCATGAGCTATTTGGCAAAGGTAATTGACTCTTTCCTTCCTTTTCGTACTTATGATTGTATTTCGTGTACCTGGAACTGACTGAATAATATTGAACGTGTGTAGGCAAATGCTGTATTCGGGCGTCTGCGTCCAAGATCTCTCGAGGCTGAATCCGAGGAGGAAAGGCTGAGGAAAGAGAACGCCATATTAAAATCAACCTTGGCTCGGGAAAGGACTCAACGTGAAGGTATCCTTCATACAAATGAAGGTCTTCATAAAGATTTGGCCCGAGCTAAGGAAGATTTGAAAACCTCCAATGAAGAACTGAAGTTGACTAAGGTTCAACATGCTGAGATCACCAAGATGAACGTTGATTTGGTTCTGAGGAGTGAAATAAGAATGAATGAGATCAGTAATTTGAAATCTGACGCTAAGGTTCTGACCAAGACAATCCATGATCTGGAAAATGAAGGAACCCGTCAGATGAACATTCGGCAGCAGCTTGAGCAAGAAAACCGAGAACTTAAAGCTCTCCGGAACCTAGGGCCTCCTTTGACCGATGCTCTTCGCAAAGAAATTTGTGAAGAGTATCGGAATTCGGATGAAATAAGTGGAGAGATAATGAGGATCTTTTCGGAAAGCTACGCACTCTGCCGAAGTCGTGGTAAGGATAAGTTGTTCAAAGCCAACTTAGATCCACACTTGCTCGACTCTTCGGATGACGAGGGGGCTGCCTGAGATAACATCTTTTGTAATTTCCTTATTTTTGTAAGTAAGTCGAATATTAATGAAAAATGATCTTCTTCCTTATGACTTCAGTGTACTTTTGTTCTGTCAATATTTCAATAAGGATTAATACGGACAAATGTATGTAAAAGAAACCCTTCCGAGGGTTGAAACCAAACTGTCAATTAACAATTGAGCAAGTCATATAACAGATAAAATGAGGTTATATATAACAATGCATTCTGAACTCAACACTTAGAGAAAATTTAGGTGATAAAGTAAAGGGATACTTATTTAGTTACCGAAGTGTGAGACGGGTTTGCTTTACTGAAGGTTTGTTTACCCCGAAAGGCCTAACAGAACCAAAAGATGACACTTGCCTACCACAAAGGGCCTGACAAGGTCTAAGTGGCGACAAATGCCTACCCCGAAGGGCCTGACACTGCCAAATAGTGGCGACAAATGCCTACCCCGAAGGGCCTGACACTGCCAAATAGTGGCGACAAATGCCTACCCCGAAAGGCCTGACACTGCCAAATAGTGGCGACAAATGCCTACCCCGAAAGGCCTGACACTGCCAAATAGTGGCGACAAATGCCTACCCCGAAAGGCTTGACACTGCCAAATAGTGGCGACAAATGCCTACCCCGAAAGGCCTGACACTGCCAAATAGTGGCGACAAATGCCTACCCCGAAAGGCCTGACACTGCCAAATAGTGACCACCTGCCGAATAGGCTACCATCGAATGGTCAGCAAGTCCTCCCGAACCTCCTAACTCCCATGAACTACGCAGCAACAAAGACAAAACTTTTTGAGGGAAAAGATGATCTTTTATTGATGATGATGTAGATATTTACAGACTTTTGATGTATTTGACAATAAATCTACTGAAAATATTTTCTGAGCCTGCCAGCGTGCCAAGTGTTTTTGATTACTGAGCCATCTAATGCTTTCAAACGATAAGTCCCTGGCTTCGGAACCTCTGTGACTTCATAGGGTCCTTCCCAATTTGGCATTAGCTTTCCCAAATTCTGAGGTGTAGACGCTTCGACTTCTCTGAGAACAAAATCTCCTACTTCAAATCTGCGAAGTTTTACCCCCTTATTGTAATGCTTGGCCACTCTTCGCTGATAAGCTGCCAATCTGATTAAGGCTATTTCCCTGACTTCTTCCAATAGATCAAGATTGGTCTTTAGTCCTTCCTCGTTGTAAATCTCGTTGAAATGACTGACTCGAAGACTGGGGGATCCGATTTCAATTGGGACTAAGGCATCAGTACCATAGGCCAATCTGAAAGGGGAATCTCCTGTTGTAGTCCTCGGAGTAGTTCGATACGCCCATAAAACACTTAATAGCTCTTCTGGCCATCTGCCTTTAGCTTCGTCCAGTCTGCGCTTGATCCCGTTCAATAGCGTTCTGTTGGTCACTTCAACTTGTCCGTTTGATTGAGGATGAGCCACTGAAGTCTTTCTGTGCTGGATCCCCAATTCTGTTAAAAAGGCTTCAAACTTTGATCCAACAAACTGACGGCCATTATCTGATATTACCACCTTAGGAATTCCGAAACGGAATACGACTGACTCCTTCATGAATTTCAAACATTCCTGTTCCGTTATTGACCTAAGTGGCTTTGCTTCAACCCATTTGGTCATATAGTCTATGGCAACTATAACAAAACTGACCTGACCTTTTGCTTTCGGTAGCGGCCCCAATATATCAACCCCCCAGACAGCGAAGGGTATAGGAGATAAGATTGAGTATAGCTCTTCTGGTGGCTGATGCGGTATTGGACTGTTGAGCTGGCACTTCTCGCACTTCTTTACATATTCGGTTGCTTCCTTGAAGATTGTAGGCCAGTAGTATCCCTGACGAAGTACTTTATAGGCTAATGACTTAGCAGCCATATGGTCGCCACAAATGCCTTCATGCACTTCTCGGAGAGCGTATTCGGCTTCTGATGGAGTTAGACATTTCAATAACGGAGACGAGAAGGCCCTTCGGAAAAGATCCCCATCAATCAGAACAAAATTAGCACTTTTATACTTGACTTTCTTAGCGAGCATCCGATCCGAAGGTAAGACGCCATCAGCCAAATATTCTATGTAGGGAGTCAACCAACAGTTGGTTCGGTCAATGCACGTCACCATTTCATGATGAACACTAGGATGTTGTAGAATTTCCAAGTATACTGATCCTTCAAAAACATTAACATCCGTAGTAGCCAGCTTGGCAAGTGCATCAGCAATGGAATTGTTGCTTCGTTCGACCCCCTGAAATTCATATGATGAGAAGTATTGAAGCCGATCCTTTAATTCTTTCAAATATTTGATCATCCGGGGACCTCGAGCTTCGTATTCCCCAGTAAATTGTTTCACGACTAACTGAGAATCACTGAAAATGATTATTCTCTGTACTTCTAGACTCTTCGCTAGTCGCAAACCAGCCAATACTGCCTCGTATTCAGCTTCATTATTCGTCGCTTTAAACTGAAAACGGATAGCCTGTTGCACTCTGAATCCCTCTGGACTTGTCAAAATAACCCCCGCTCCACTGACGTCCGAAGTTGAAGACCCATCCGCAAACAGCGTCCACGAACTCTCTTTCTGATGAAGGACGACAACTGCCCTATCAGACCCTTCAGTTTCGGTCACGGATTCATCAGCTTCAGAAAACGAACATTCGATCATAAAATCAGCTAAAGCTTGCCCCTTGATGGCGGTTCGGGGATGATATTCAATGAAGAATTGAGATAATTCCATCGTCCATGCAGCCAATCTCCCTGATACCTCTGGTCTGCTCATAATTTTCTTCAAAGGTTGATCCGTGTATACTATTACCAGTCTACCCTGGAAGTATTGCCTAAGCTTTCGACTAGCAGTTATTAAAGCGAAAGCAAACTTTTCAATGTTTGGGTACCTGGTTTCAGCATCTCGAAGGACATGGCTCACATAATAAACCGGATGTTGATTACCCCCAACTTGGCGTACCAAAACAGCTCCTATTGCCATCGGACTAGCTGCGAGGTATAAATATAGAGGCTCGGCAGGGACGGGTTTCACCAGCAAAGGCGCCGAAGATAAATAGGACTTAATGCCTTGAAAGGCGTCTTCACATTCTGAAGTCCATTGGAAAGTTTTTGAATTCTTCGGCCCCTTCAATGTGTTGAAGAACGGTAAACACCTTTCTGCTGACTTGGACATAAACCTCCGCAAAGCTGCAATCCTTCCAGTCAGACGTTGAACATCTTTAAATGACTGAGGAGTCTTCATGTCCAGGATCGCTTGAATCTTCTCCGGATTGGCTTCGATTCCTCTTCGGCTGACAAGATAACCCAGAAATTTACCAGAACCCAGACCGAAAGTGCACTTAGTCGGATTCAGCCTTAAGTTGTGTTGACGAATGGTCTGGAAGCATTCTTCTAAATCGTCCAAATGTTTATGTACCAACATGCTCTTGACAATCATATCATCTACATAAACCTCAATATTCCTGCCCAACTGATGTCTGAAAATATGGTTCATCATTCTCTGGTATGTTGCTCCGGCATTAATGAGGCCAAAAGTCATTTTCTTATAGGCATATACCGAACGATGCGTAATGAACGCCGTCTTCGGTATATCCTCTTTGCACATGGAGATTTGATGATACCCAGAAAATGCGTCCATAAAACTTAATAGAGCATACCCCGAAGTGGCGTCAATAAGTTGATCAATGTGGGGCAGCGGGTAGAAATCCTTCGGACAGGCCTTGTTCAGATCGCTATAATCAATGCAGACTCGCCATTTGCCATTATGCTTCTGGACTAGAACCACATTAGCCATCCATTGCGGGTAGTCGATTTCAAAGATGAAATCAGCTGCCAACAATTTTGCAATCTCCTCATCAATGATCCGTTGACGCTCCGGTGCAAAGATCCTCCTCTTCTGCCGTACTGGCTTCTTTGACGGGTCCACCTCCAATCGATGCTCCGCAATATTCCTGCTTACTCCCGGCATGTCCTGAGGTTCCCATGCAAAAATATCGACAAAACACCTCAGGATCTCTATGAGGTTCGTCCGGAGAGGTTCCGGCAAGCCCGAACCTATTTTCACTGTTTTGTTCTCTTTGCCCGGAATGAGCTCTACTTCTTCTGTTTCTTCAGCTGGTGTGACCAACGGTTCTGAACTGCTTTCGGTGAAGGGTTCGACCTCAATCGCCATGGTCTGCTGCTGCTTTGATACCCCCACTCCCGAAGTAATAACGGCATTTCTATAACATCTTCTGGCCAGGTCTAGATCTCCTTTCACCTCACCGACCCCATGGGCAGTGGGAAATTTGATTTTGAAATGGGGTATTGATGTTATAGCTTGCAAAGCAATTAAGGTAGGCCTCCCCAAAATAGCATTATAAGCAGAATCAACATGCACAACATAAAATTTGCAGATAATTTTTACCTGTTGGGGGGCGGTTCCAAATATTACCGGTAACTCAATAGTTCCGGCCACCTTAACCGGATCATTGCTGAAACCATACAGAGGAGCCTCCTGGCCTATCTCCATCTTCTGTCCCTCCAGATTCATTCTTTGATAAGCATGAGCATATAGGATGTCCACAGAAGACCCGTTATCCACCATCATTCTTTTCATATCCACCGAACCCACCTGTGCAGTCAGTACCAATGATCCTTCGTGTGGTTCGATGGCTTCCGAAGGGTAATCCTCATCAGTAAAAGAGATTACCGTGTTCGGATAAGGTCTATCGGTTTTCGGGAAGGTACCCGTCACCGACATGACCGAATCCAAATGGCTTCGGCGCTTCCTCCCAACTAGCTTTCCAGAAGTTCCCCCGGTGATGACATCGATCACATGCCTGGCTGGTTGTCCCGTAGCCGGTAACGTCAGCTGAACTGGTTGAGCTGCCTGGACGGGTGTCTGACCTTGCTGTTGATTATCTCTGGCAGCTATGTACTGAACTAAAGATCCCCCCTGTATCTTTCTTTCGATAAACTCTTTTAAACTGGCACAATCGTTCGTATCGTGACCTGAGGCTTGATGATAATCACAATACTTGCGAGGGTTACCTTTTCCGGGCTTGATGTTATCTCGGGGCGGTTCAAAGATAGGTTGGTTTTTGATTTGGTCCAAGATAACAGCCCTATCTGTATTAAGTGCTGTGTAAACTCTGTTTACCCTTTGAGGTGGAGCGGACGAACGTCCTCCACCCTGCCTCCAGTTGTTGTATCTCTTCGATCCGCCTTCGTGGCGGTCTTTATTCCCTTCATTTCTCTTCTGATCCGCATCGGCCTTATCCCCATCTGTCTCTTTGAACCGATCCGAAGGACGTTTGAGACTGTTCATGGCTTCTTCTACCACGATATAACCTTCGGCTTTGTCAAAGGCTTCGGCGAGACTCTTCGGATGGTTAAACATAAGTTTTTTCACCAACTTTTCCGACTTGACCAGATCTAAACCATTCTGAAACAGTCCTACAGCCTGTAGATCATTCAGATCTGCCACTTGGCCGACTGCTTCACGGAATCGTTTCACGTACTGGCCCAAAGACTCGTTAGAGGACTGTCGGACTTGAGCCAATGAACCAGTTGGCTTTCCTCTTCTTCTGTTGCTCCCAAAACGAGCATGAAATTTGCTGCACATATCTTCCCAGGACGAGATAGAATCCGAGGGTAGGGTCCCCATCCACTGTCGGGCATCTTTTCTGAGCGTTGTGACAAACGTATGACATTTAGCTGTATCGCTAAAGTCATAATAGTCCATAAGTCGGTCGAATGCCTGACTATGGTCGTAAGGGTCCCCCGATCCATCATAGCTTTCGATGTGGGGCAACTTCTTGGTGGGATCAGCCTTTTCACTAAGAATTTCCGCAGAAAAAGGGGATGCCTTCTTTCCCGGAGTGTCTTTGGTTTTCTGAACTTCGGCAAGCTGCTTCCGAAGCTCCTTCAATTCCTTAACCAGATATTCCACGCCTTCTGGTTGTGACGATGCCTCTTTCTCTGGCAATTCTTTCTTTCTGTGAGCAGATCGGATCTTCTCAACAGATCCTTCCATTCTAGAGGGACTTCTCCTATGACGAGTATCTACAGGGCGGGGTACCCTCAGTAGACTCTCGGGAGTATGTCCTCTGGATATACTTCGTCTTTGACTTCGGGCACTATGGCGAGAATGTGCGATGACAAGTGCTCTCTTTGCATGCTCCGGAGTGCGATCTCTGGATCGACCTCTTCGTTGACTTCGTCCCTGTTCTCTGGACTCGACAGGAAGATATACTCTCTTTGATCTCTGAGGAGTAGGGCTACGAGACCTTCTTCTTTCCCTAGTTCGACCTAGAGACTCTCGTACTGAGTGAGCAGGTTCTTTTCCGCTTCGATGCCCTTGCTCTTCGGATTGGACATAACTGAGCTCCTCGTCTCTTAATTCTGTCACTCGAGCCATTTGTTCGGCTATGTCCTGACGTTGTTTCATAAGTGCTTCCATGGCTTTATCTGCTTCGTCTGCCATCTTTGCCAAACGGGAGGCTTTTGCGTTTTGGTCATCTCGGTTTCGAGTTCTAGGCGAGGTGCCTTCTACTCGTTTCCGACCATGACCAAGCTCTCTCTCCGTGGGGAATATAAGCTTACACTTTGCTTTGCCTACCGCCCTTGGTCGAGAATCTTCATGTGAACGTTTGGATGCTGTGCTAGCATGGACACTTATAGTTGGTCCCAAACGATCTTTGGCAGATATTCGCGGTGCTGAATCACTGACAGCCATCGGCTGTCCTTCGGGTGTAGATGTTCTACTCTTCCCCATGAAAACCGGATAGAATAAAACAAGATGAGTGATTGAAAAATACTCAGGACACTAGAACTCAGCCCTCCTTCTAGCGCCAATGTTAACGCCAAGATCTTTCTTCACGTCCCAATCACGAAAGACGTCCTGATCCTGCACAGTAAACACAACAACACCACAAGCTTGACGGCCGGACCGCCGGGGGATAGCTCAGGCGTGAGAGTAAGTATGTCTGTTTACAAGGTTAACTCAAAAGGCAAAAGTCTAGTGTAATGTGAGTATGAATTGTGTTAATCTATGGTTGTGTGTGTAATACATACCTTTTACCATGAAGACTTACTCGGTGGGAAATAATATCTTTGCATGGAATATTGTGCCACCTACTACCATCTGACATATCCCCATGATCTGATGGGTTCTACCGGCTGCATGAAACCTGTACATTGCTTTTTGATGCTGTTCACCTCGCCGGCCGGCTATAATCCCATCCACATTAATGTATGGCAGGTATCTTGGTCAACTGTCATACTATATCATCATTACAAGTCAAAGTAATAGATATTAAATGACCCAATGGGCTGACCCATTGACCCAGCCCGGTTTCTATAGGATTAAATGAAGTCAATATAATGATTGGGCCCAATGAGCCCAATATCTTAATTAATAAGTGAATCCAATGTACCCGGCCCAATATAGGAGAAATATCATGACCCAACATATATATATATATATATATATATATATATATATATATATATATAGAGCAAGGATCAAGTGCATATCTCTTATCTTACTCACCCGTGCTTACCCTCCTTTAGGCGACAATTTTGATCATACAACCGTCGTTTATACTTTTAGCGACGCTATATGTTGTCCGTCGCTAAAAGTATAGGCGACGGTTGTAGGACCGAAACCGTCGCCTAAAGGAAGGTAAGCACAGGTGAGTAAGATAAGGGGTATGCACTTGATCCTTGCTCTCTCTCTCTCTCTCTATATATATATATATATATATATATATATATATATATATATATATATATATATATATATATACGGTCTGGATCTTAAGCTCACCCCTTATCTAACTTACCCGAGCTCACCCCCTATTTAGCGACGGACCCGACGACGGTTCGGTCATACAACCGTCGTCTATACTTTTAGCGACGGACAACATATAGTGTCGCTATAAGTATAAACGACGGTTGTATGATCGAACCGTCGTCGTGTCCGTCGCTAAAAGGAGGTGAGCTCGGGTAAGTTGAATAAGGGGTGAGCTTAAGATATATATATATATATATATATATATATATATATATATATATATATATATATATATATATATATATATATGGGGTTCCATCCACAGCAACCGGTTGTTGGGAGCAACCCATTTTTGGCCAGCCGTAACAGCTTGTACCGGCCTTAGAATTTTTTTTTTATAAGCCGTAACAAGCTGTACCGGCTGGCCAAAAAGAGGTTGCTCCTCAACAACCGGTTGCTATGGATGGAGACCCTATATATATATATATATATATATATATATATATATATATATATATATAGTCCGGATCAGGTCCGGACTCCCGGATTTTGTTAAAATTCGGACTTTTTTTTTTTTGCTTTTTTTTTTTTGAAACAACTAAAAAAAAAAAATTTATGGAATTGGAAATTTTACATTATACAGTGTTTTGGGTGTGATTTGGATGCCTATAACAAAATATGTCTGTACAGTCTGGGCAGACTGTACATACATTGGTTGGTGTAGGTATGAAAAACACACCCAAAACAATGTATTATGGAAAATTTTCAGTTCCATAATTTTATTTTATTTTTAGTTGTTCTATCAAAAAAAAAAAAAAAAAAATTTGGGTCCGGATTTTCTCCCGTCCGGGAGGTCCGGACCTGATCAAATTTCTATATATATATATATATATATATATATAGGGTAAAGACGAGCAAATCCACCCTTTTTTTTGGTCCTATATATTCAAGTAAAAAATAATTCAGCTTTCATAATCCTCAAATGTTTCTTGCCTTCTCAAGGAGGATGACATTTACATTTATCTGCTTTCATCATTTATGGTTACACATTTTGCAGTGACTTCATTTCCATTTGTTTCCTATGACAGACTTCTTTTTCCAGTATCCCATTTCTGATCTATATATCTATAGTTCTTCTATACAAAATGATTTTATTTATGTGGGTCCCACCACCCTTAAAAATCATAAAAAAATAAAAAAGCTAGATTCCCATTTTCTCATCCCTCTGCCTCACAAACCTGCCCCTTTTCTTAAAAGAAAAAAGATTTGTTTCTTCTTCTTTCTTTCTTCCTTATGGTTTTAGAAATGAAAGGTCTCAAAAAGTAGAGAGATTCAAAATAGAAAGAAATTAAAGCATCTCATTTCACTTCTACCAAAAACAACCAAAAAAAACTCTCTTTCCCTATCTCAATTAATTTTTTTTAAAATCCCAGCAAGACACGTTGCGTTTACAATAATTACATACATTATGAAAAAAATCTCTACAACACCTATGTCGACACTAAAATTCAAAAATTTACTATGTAATGTTACCACCAAACATTAATTATAATTGAAAAGTAAAGCCAAATTTTAAATAAATAAATCAACTATTTACCACTAGTCCAACTGATGATTGATCTCAAATATTCAGATCCGGTTAGCATAAAGTTTATTTTTGGGTAAATTGATCAATTGACCAATAGAATACTAACACACATAGATCCTCGACTGTGTGTCAACACTCTATTGATCAATTGACCAACTTACTCAAAAATGAATTCCATGTTAACCACTTCCCAAATATTCACTTGTAACTAAAATGGAATAGTATTATATTTGTAAAATACTAGATATAGTCATATAGAAATCCAAAAACAGTTCTCCCTCCGTTCCTAAATAAGTGACGTTTTAGAAGAAAAATTTTGTTCTGATTTATTTGTCGTTTATAACTTTCTAGAAGAATAAATTATTTATTTTTCTATATTACCCCTACCTTCTCTCATTGTCCTAAGAAATTCTCACCCTTAGTATTTGTAAGACCTCAGTTTTTATAAATAAAGATGAATTTTCATAATTATTATTTTTGAATATTATGGAATAAATTTGATATAATTTTATAGTTGTGGGTAATATTTATAAATTTTGCAAAGTACGCAAGTTGTTATAAAATATTCGTTTGGTCGGGGAATATTCTTTTTGTCGGGGAATATTCGTACGACGGCACAATCATTGGTGGACCCCACAACGGAAGTATTGTCGTAGTTAGAAAACGACAAAATTATCTTTCTATAAAATAACGGCGGAGGTGTTACCGTTAAAACTGTTGAACTACTCGTTAGTAAAAGTACAGTAATACGCGTTGTTGCATAGTAGCACACGGTATTGATTATTGATGCTTACGTGAGAAGTCACTCAGCTATACTCAATTATTGCTACAGTAATTGCTGCATCATATCTCTTATATTATTGATTCAATTATTGTCACATTATCATCTGTATAATATGTTATATTATTTAAACAATAATTGAGACGACAAGTTATAAATGATTAATAATTGTTGAAAGATTAAATATGTGCTGATTAAAAATAAAATGATTTCTGGTAATTTTTATTCAATCCTTGATGTATATAAAGAGTCTATTATTAGACGTTTGTGGTAAGTTGAATTATTTATGGGGGGCCATATGTCATCATCTAAGAGTCTTTTTCATAAATAGTAATTACTTTCGTAAATAGTAATTACCTTCGTAAATAGTAATTACCTTCGTAAATAGTAATTACCTTCGTAAATAGTAATTACCTTCGTAAATAGTAAATACTTTCGTAAATAGTAATAAATCTTCTATAAATAGAGGCCTAGGGCTTCATTATTTTTCACGAATTCGCTCAAGCTATAGAGAGAGAAAGTATAGAGAGAATAAGAGAGAAAGAAGAAGAGTATTCGGTTATTACACTACTGCAGTATTCAATCTCCTAAATAAGGTAAGGGGTGTTATTCTTTCTTCTTGAAGAGAACTTATGTTCTTCCATTCTTTGTTATTCTGTTGGAATAACCTGTAAAAGTGGCATACCCTATACATGACCTGTATACGCGGTACACCCTATACTTGGTGAAATCCTTATGTTATTCCATTCATTATTATTCTGTTGAAATAACCGGTATACGCGGAATACCCTATACTTGGTGACATCCATTTACTATCCTGTCTTTATATTTCTGTCGGAATATCCTGTCTGTGTGTTTTACACCGGACCTGGTTCCATTCTTTATTATTCTGTTGGAATATCCTGTCTGTGTGTTTTACACCGGACCTGGTTCCATTATTTATTATTCTGTTGGAATATCTTGTCTGTGTGTTTTACACCGGACCTGGTTCCATTCTTTATTATTCTGTTGGAACATCCTGTCGGTGTGAATTTCACCTGACCTGGTTCCGTTATTATTATTCTGCTGGAATAACCTGTCTGTGCGGTCTATCGCATGCATGGTGATTTCTTTTGTTATTCCATTCTTTATTATACTCAGTTGGATAAAACTTTGACTTCTATGCTCCATGAAATTAGTGGAATATCCTTGATATTTGCGCTTCATCCAGTATCCTTTCATAGAAATATTCTTCTGATCATTCTTGAATTTTACACCACAAAACAGTATCGTGTTGACAAATTTGAACGTTAATAATTCCTGGATAAAATAATTCTTGAACTTGTTTTATTGAATTCTTATATCATTGTCATCATCCTCATGTTTATATTTTGTTGAAAGTCATCTGTGGCCTGTAGTGCATAGATGGACTTGGTATGATTATGACCAGGGATTATTCGGTGTAATCATGACCGTAATGTTACAAATGATGTAAAAATTAAAAATCCTCATTGGCCCGTAGTGCATTGATGGACAGTTGTTGGCATGATCATGACCATTGATGAATACACAAATATTCTTGGCTGTAGTGCATGAATAATTGTGGTCGTGATACTAAAGAATATCCTTGGCCGTAGTGCGGGGGTGATTCGATGATGTGGAATATTTATTAAGCTGAGTCTCAGCTATAACGATGATGAAAAACCTTTTAAATCATAAAAGATAGTAGATTTTTTTTCTACTTGACTCTTTTAATGGATTGCTGGTTCCGCTGTAGTTAAACTTGATGTTTATTGTATTTTATCAGTTTAACACTGTTGAAGGCTAATGATAATTTATTCTGCATTATCTTAGTCATAATATTTCTTACTGGGCTAGTTGAGCTCACCCTTTCTTTCACTGTTCTCTTCAGGAAATGAGAATATAGCTGGAACGAGTCGGGGAACGGAGTGATGGACCAGAGAATAGTATTAGTAGTCCTCACTATTCTGTTAAATAGTGTGACAATAATTGTATTGAGGACACCTTTTGAGTTTGTATGATCTCTAGTAGACAATAATTGTATTCAAACTCACAGTTATGTTTTGTCGTATTGTACACGACAGTTGTATTAGTAAGTTGTATTTGAATTCTGTACCATGTATCTGGCGACTCAAGATGGGTGATGTATACCTAATTTTGGGGGCGTCACAGTTGGTATCAAAGCTTAGGGATATGATCCCTGGCTAAGATGTGAGAATAGTACTAGGAGGGGAGAGACGGGGAATTCCTTCGCTAGTATGACGTACCTAAGTTTATGTGCTATTTTATTGGTCGGTTAGAATGTAGAGATAATATGTTATATGTCAATTAACCTTTTGTTTTGTGGCAGTATCTGAAAATGACATCTGAGAATATTGAAAATGACAATGGAGCACAGACGATCGTTTATTCACCACATATCAATAATCAGGATAATATGCATCAGGAAGGCAAAAATCCTCATGCAAACAACAACACTGACCAAATGACGAATGATCAAATGTTCAGAGGTTTTATGCAATTCATGCAGCAGCAGGCGAGAGCAACTCCTGTCCAAAACGTAGATGGAAACGCAGGAAACTCTCGGGCGGTCACCGCTAAACAGTTCAAGGAGCTGGGACCACCGGAGTTTAAGGGAGAGCCAAAACCACTTATGGCGGAAACATGGATAAAGCAGATGACCAAGATATTTGATGTCTTGGGATGCTCCGAGGAGCAAAAGGTTCCCTTTGCCGCCTTTATATTGCGCGGAGAGGCAGATTACTGGTGGGAATCAGTAAAACGTACTCAACCTGCTGTACTGAAGATATCTTGGGAGAAGTTCCAGGAGCTGTTCAATGATAAATACTTTCCCGAAAGTATTCGCCACATGAAGGAAGTGGAGTTTATTAAGTTGGAACAAAATAATATGACCGTGTCGCAATACGAGGCAAAATTTGCAGAGTTATCACGGTTTGCGTCCCATTTGGTGGATAATGAAGAGAGAATGGCGCGAATGTTTTTAAGAGGTTTGAAGCCGGAGATACGTCAACATCTTATTTCTCATAAACTGTGTTTGTATTCAGATGTTGTTAATAGGGCTCAGTTAGTGGAGTGCGATAACGAGTCAACTCAACTAAAAGAGAGCAGCCGGCAAAATTATAATACCAGCGAGAGTGGTCATCAAAGCGGTGACAACAAGCGTGGAGGGAATCAGCAGGCCAGAAGTGGTTACCACTTCGGTGGTAATCAGGGCCAAAACAATAAGAATGGACATTTCAAAAAGAGGAGATTCAACAATGATGGAAAGACGTCAGCACCAGCACCCGTTGTTAAGGAAGGAGAAAGACCACCTATCATATGCTTCAAATGCGGAGGGGAGGGACACATCAGTCCAAATTGCGCGATGCCGTCCAAAGCATGTTATAATTGTGGAAGAGAAGGTCATTTGGCCCGATTTTGTCGTTTACCAAAGACCAATTCAACTAGGGTGGAGGCACCAAAGGCCGTCCCAGAAAGGTCAAAGCCGGTAGTGCAAGGGAGAGCGTTTGTTGTGACCTCCCAGAAAGCAAGGAACCCGAATGAGGTCATCACGGGTAAGCTTATCATAAACTCTAACGAAGTCTATACTTTATTCGATACCGGTTCTACCCATTCTTTTATTTCTCCTACTTGCGCTCATCGATTAAATTTGACTCCGGAGAAATTGGACTTTGACTTATCTGTAGAAACTCCGTTGGGAGAAACCTTTATTACATCCACTGTTTATAAGTCTTGTTTGGTTCAAATCGGTACCCTCACATTACCTGTAGATCTTATTTCATTGAAAATACTTGCATTTGACGTGATTCTAGGGATTGATTGGTTAACTACTTATCATGCAAAAATTGATTGTTTCCATAAGGTTGTTAGCTTTCATATTCCTAATCAACCTATTATGCGAATTCAAGCGACCAAACCATTAAAATCAATCACAATCATCTCAATCCATAAAGCTATTCGTTTATTGAAAAACGGATGTCAAGCTTTCTTAGCTCATGTCACAGATTTAAACAAAAATACGTCAGTTTTGAACGATATTTCTATTGTTAATGAATTTCCTGACGTATTCCCCGAAGAACTTCCAGGCCTACCCCCAGAGCGTGAGATTGAATTTTGTATCGACCTTGAACCCGGTACAAAACCCATTTCTAAAGCCCCATATCGAATGGCTCCTATTGAACTTCAGGAGTTAAAAACCCAACTGCAGGAATTGTTAGACATTGGCTTTATTCGTCCTAGTACTTCTCCTTGGGGTGCTCCTGTTCTATTCGTGAAGAAGAAAGATGGGAGTATGCGACTTTGTATTGATTATCGGGAGTTGAATCATGTCACCATCAAAAATAGGTATCCATTGCCACGAATTGATGATCTATTTGACCAGTTGCAAGGAGCCAAATTCTTTTCAAAGATCGATCTTCGTTCCGGGTATCACCAATTAAAGATTAGAACCGATGACATTCCAAAGACGGCTTTCAGAACTCGGTACGGGCATTATGAATTCTTAGTCATGTCCTTTGGATTGACTAATGCTCCTGCTGCCTTCATGGATATGATGAACCGAGTATTCAAGGAATATTTGGATCATTTTGTGGTCGTCTTTATTGATGACATCCTTATTTATTCCAAAAGCCGTGAAGATCATGAGCAACACTTAAGGCTGACACTCCAAAAGCTTCGTGAATATAAGCTTTATGTCAAGTTGAAGAAATGCGAGTTCTGGCTTGAGGAAGTAGCATTCCTTGGGCACGTGGTATCAAGTCGTGGAATATCTGTTGACCCAGCAAAGATTGAAGCTATTCAAAGCTGGGAGCAACCTAAATCAGTGACCGAAGTACGTAGCTTTCTCGGTTTAGCTGGTTATTATCGAAGATTCGTGGAAGGATTTTCTCGAATCGCTACTCCATTGACTCAGCTGACTCGGAAAGATACAAAGTTCGGTTGGAGCGAAGAATGTGAGAAGAGTTTTCAAGAACTCAAGAGGAGACTCATTTCAGCACCTGTTCTGACAATACCGTCTGGCTCGGAGGGATTTGTCATCTACAGTGATGCTTCGGGCAAAGGGCTGGGATGTGTTCTCATGCAACATGGAAAAGTCATAGCCTATGCCTCGCGACAACTCAAAGAATATGAGAAGAATTATCCTGCTCATGATCTAGAGTTGGCAGCTGTTGTCTTTGCACTTAAAATTTGGAGGCATTACTTGTATGGGGAGAAAGTGGAGATCTTTACGGATCATAAAATCCTCAAATATTTCTTCACTCAAAAGGAACTCAACATGCGACAACGACGTTGGCTTGAACTGTTGAAAGATTATGATCATACCATCCAATACCATCCTGGAAAAGCAAACGTGGTAGCTGACGCATTGAGTAGAAGATCACATGCAAGTACGAGTGCGATATTGTCAACGCAAGGGCCCATTTTGTGTGACTTGCAAAGGATGGGGATAGAGTTAAAGACTTCAGGGACGCATGTGACGATGGCGAATATACGAGTAGAACCGACTTTAATCGATAAAGTTAAAGTTGCTCAAGCTACAGACCTGGAGCTGATGCGTATGAGGAAGAAAGTGCAAGAAGGTTCTATGCCAGAAGCAAGAATCGATGAAGAAGGAATACTTCGAGTCAACTCTAGACTTTGTGTTCCTAACGACCCTGATTTAAAGTATAAAATCATGATGGAGGCGCACAATACACCGTTTGCAATCCATCCTAGGAGTACCAAAATGTATCATGATATTCGTCATACATTTTGGTGGACTAATATGAAGAGAGAGATAGCGTTGTTTATCTCAAGGTGTCTAACTTGTTAACGAGTTAAAGCGGAGCATCAAGTACCAAAAGGTCCATTGCAACCACTTGAAATTCCAAAATGGAAGTGGGAACACATTACCATGGATTTCGTTACCGGTCTTCCAAAGGTTTCTCAAGGCATAGATGCGATTTGGGTTATTGTTGATAGACTGACCAAGTCTGCTCATTTCTTACCGATACGAGAAACTTATACACTTGAACGTCTTGCTCGTATGTACATAAACGAGATTGTAAGACTGCATGGTATGCCGGTATCCATAGTTTCTGATCGAGACCCAAGATATACTTCAAGATTTTGGGTTAGTTTGCAAAAAGCTATGGGCACAGACTTACGATTTAGCTCGGCATATCATCCTCAGACGGACGGACAGTCGGAGAGGACTATTCAAACTCTCGAAGATCTATTAAGACTCTGTGTCCTTGATTTCAAGGGAAGTTGGGACAAGTTCTTACCATTGGTGGAGTTTTCCTACAACAACAGTTATCAAGCAAGTATTGGCATGGCTCCATTCGAAGCGTTGTATGGAAGAAAGTGTCGTTCTCCAGTATGCTGGGATGAGGTGGGTGAAGCAACGTTGTTGGGACCGGAGTTGGTACGTATGACTACGAAAAAGATTCAAACGATCCGACAACGTATAAAAACCTCACAAAGTCGACAAAAGAGTTATGTTGATCTTCATCGAAAGGACGTGGAATTCAATATAGGAGATCATGTGTTGTTACGTGTTACTCCATGGAAAGGAGTTACAAGATTTGGAAAGAGGGGAAAACTCAATCCTCGATTCATCGGTCCATTTTTAATCCTCGATCGAATAGGAACTGTGGCCTATAGACTCGCTTTACCGCCAAGTATGTCTCGTGTTCATAACATTTTTCACATATCCATGTTACGAAAATATGTGAAATACCCGAACCACATTATTGAGTTAGAACCGGACGAAATAGCGGAAGATCTGACGCATGAAGAGATTCCTGTTCAAATCTTGGATAAGAAGGAACATATTCTACGCTCTAAGGTTATACCTCAAGTCAAAGTTTTGTGGAGAAACCACGATGTTGAGGAAATGACTTGGGAGTTAGAATCTGAAATGAAATCAAGGTATCCTTACCTCTTTGACATACCAGGTACGTACCCTAATTTCGAGGGCGAAATTTCATAAGAAGGGGAGGTTGTAAGACCCCAATTTTTATAAATAAAGATGAATTTTCATAATTATTATTTTTGAATATTATGGAATAAATTTGATATAATTTTATAGTTGAAAGTAATATTTATAAATTTTGCAAAGTACGCAAGTTGTTATAAAATATTCGTTTGGTCGGGGAATATTCGTACGACGGCACAATCATTGGTAGACCCCACAACGGAAGTATTGTCGTAGTTAGAAAACGACAAAATTATCTTTCTATAAAATAACGGCGGAGGTGTTACCGTTAAAACTGTTGAACTACTCGTTAGTAAAAGTACAGTAATACGCGTTGTTGCATAGTAGCACACGGTATTGATTATTGATGCTTACGTGAGAAGTCACTCAGCTATACTCAATTATTGCTACAGTAATTGCTGCATCATATCTCTTATATTATTGATTCAATTATTGTCACAGTATCATCTGTATAATATGTTATATTATTTAAACAATAATTGAGACGACAAGTTATAAATGATTAATAATTGTTGAAAGATTAAATATGTGCTGATTAAAAATAAAATAATTTCTGGTAATTTTTATTCAATCCTTGATGTATATAAAGAGTCTATTATTAGACGTTTGTGGTAAGTTGAATTATTTATGGGGGGCCATATGTCATCATCTAAGAGTCTTTTTCATAAATAGTAATTACTTTCGTAAATAGTAATTACCTTCGTAAATAGTAATTACCTTCGTAAATAGTAAATACTTTCGTAAATAGTAATAAATCTTCTATAAATAGAGGCCTAGGGCTTCATTATTTTTCACGAATTCGCTCAAGCTATAGAGAGAGAAAGTATAGAGAGAATAAGAGAGAAAGAAGAAGAGTATTCGGTTATTACACTACTGCAGTATTTAATCTCCTAAATAAGGTAAGGGGTGTTATTCTTTCTTCTTGAAGAGAACTTATGTTCTTCCATTCTTTGTTATTCTGTTGGAATAACCTGTAAAAGTGGCATACCCTATACATGACCTGTATACGCGGTACACCCTATACTTGGTGAAATCCTTATGTTATTCCATTCATTATTATTCTGTTGGAATAACCGGTATACGCGGAATACCCTATACTTGGTGACATCCATTTACTATCCTGTCTTTATATTTCTATCGGAATATCCTGTCTGCGTGTTTTACACCGGACCTGATTCCATTCTTTATTATTCTGTTGGAATATCCTGTCTGTGTGTTTTACACCGGACCTGGTTCCATTATTTATTATTCTGTTGGAATATCCTGTCTGTGTGTTTTACACCGGACCTGGTTCCATTCTTTATTATTCTGTTAGAACATCCTGTCGGTGTGAATTTCACCTGACCTGGTTCCGTTATTATTATTCTGCTGGAATAACCTGTCTGTGCGGTCTATCGCATGCATGGTGATTTCTTTTGTTATTCCATTCTTTATTATACTCAGTTGGATAAAACTTTGACTTCTATGCTCCATGAAATTAGTGGAATATCCTTGATATTTGCGCTTCATCCAGTATCCTTTCATAGAAATATTCTTCGGATCATTCTTGAATTTTACACCACAAAACAGTATCGTGTTGACAAATTTGAACGTTAATAATTCCTGGATAAAATAATTCTTGAACTTGTTTTATTGAATTCTTATATCATTGTCATCGTCCTCATGTTTATATTTTGTTGAAAGTCATCTGTGGCCTGTAGTGCATAGATGGACTTGGTATGATTATGACCAGGGATTATTCGGTGTAATCATGACCGTAATGTTACAAATGATGTAAAAATTAAAAATCATCATTGGCCCGTAGTGCATTGATGGACAGTTGTTGGCATGATCATGACCATTGATGAATACACAAATATTCTTGGCTGTAGTGCATGAATAATTATGGTCGTGATACTAAAGAATATCCTTGGCCGTAGTGCGGGGGTGATTCGATGATGTGGAATATTTATTAAGCTGAGTCTCAGCTATAACGATGATGAAAAACCTTTTAAATCATAAAAGATAGTAGATTTTTTTTCTACTTGACTCTTTTAATGGATTGCTGGTTCCGCTGTAGTTAAACTTGATGTTTATTGTATTTTATCAGTTTAACACTGTTGAAGGCTAATGATAATTTATTCTACATTATCTTAGTCATAATATTTCTTACTGGGCTAGTTGAGCTCACCCTTTCTTTCACTGTTCTCTTCAGGAAATGAGAATATAGCTGGGACGAGTCGGGGAACGGAGTGATGGACCAGAGAATAGTATTATTAGTCCTCACTATTCTGTTAAATAGTGTGACAATAATTGTATTGAGGACACCTTTTGAGTTTGTATGATCTCTAGTAGACAATAATTGTATTCAAACTCACAGTTATGTTTTGTCGTATTGTACACGACAGTTGTATTAGTAAGTTGTATTTGAATTCTGTACCATGTATCTGGCGACTCAAGATGGGTGATGTATACCTAATTTTGGGGGCGTCACAGTATTAATAATTTTTAACTTCTCATAAAGGGATAATGATGAAATTTTACACATATTTTAACTATTAAATAATAGTATTAAATGATTTTTTTCACTCTTTCCAACATTACACTAATCATGTTTGATATCCACCATATGACAAACAGTCCCGGTGTAACAGGGTTGTTGTGTAGCATCAAAAAGATTAAATAAAACCAAAAAATAAAATTTAAAAAATAGGAAATATAAGTTCTTCACCATTTTAAACCTTCCAATATCTTTCCTTTCCTATCATCATCATTACATCATTAGGAGGGAGGGCCGGAAAAAAAGAGGGCTAGGGTATTTTAATAGAATAGTTCATTTTTTTCAAGTATATTTCTATATTTACGAGAAATATATATAGTAATGGTATGATAATAATCAATTAACATAAATTATAAATAATAACATAGTACGAAGTTCATGTTATTCAAAAATTAAAATTATATACCTAATTTTGATTTTGATTTTGATTTTATTTAAAAATTAAAATTATATAAAAAATACATGTATAAATAGTGCTCCCCTAATATATATATATATATATATATATATATATATATATATATATATATACGGTCCGGATCAAGTGCATACCCTTATCTTACAGGTGCTGTTTGTTTACATCTGATTGCCTCTTAATGGACTGCCTCTTATTCGCTAAGAGGCATGATGTTGTTTGTTTTATTTTTTGTTAACTCTGAATGCCTCTTAATCGGTAAGACAGAAAATGAAATCTTAATAATTAAGAAGTACCTCTTAATGAATTTTTTTTTGCTAATTTTTTCTTATATAAATATATTAAACAATATTATGCACTCATTTTTATTAAATTGAATATTTAAAATTATTAAATAAAATTTTATCCTTTAAAATGGTAAAATAGTGTCATTAAGAGACAACTTACTTTTAGTTATCAAACAATTTTTTAGATTTAGACCTCATAACCATTCAGATGATCTAATTTATTAAGACATCATAATCATTCAGATCTTAATTCTCAAATTTATCAAACACAACCTCACCCCCTTTAACGACGAATCTGACGACGATTTGGTCATACAACCGTCGTCTATACTTTTAGCGACGCTATATGTTGTCCGTCGCTAAAAGTATAGACGACGGTTGTATGACGGAAACCGTCGTCGGATCCGTCGCTAAAGAGGAGTGAGAACGGATAAGTAAGATAAGTGATATGTACTTGATCATTGTTATATATATATATATATATATATATATATATATATATTTGTGTGTACTATGGCTCAAGCCATTTTGATGATCGAGACGCTTCATGGACCATTTCATTTTCAAGGAGAGAGAGACAACTCGCTTGACGTTTAAGGCCCGGCATTACATTACTCCCCCACCGTCTATTACGGAGTTTTATCCCAACCCTTTTTCTCTTTACTAATACCACTACCCCGTTATACTTTCAAATTGAGTGTTCAATTTTCTTTTTTGGTATTTCCCAAAAATACACACCCCATCCTGAATATAGACTTAAGACGTGAAATCATACTTCATGTTTCATCTCAAATGTATATTTTGAATATCAAGTACTTTTTAAAATTGGACCCGTTATTATAAAGTTAATTTCATGATAAGTTGATTAATTGATTAATATAATACTGACACACGAGAGAGATCACATCCTGTCTAGATATCAACATAATTGACCAAAATTAACTTTATTTTTTTAATCTCAAATGTATATTTTGAATATCGAGTACCTTTTAAAATTGGACTCTTTTATCTTGGTACAGAAGAATAAATTATAAAATTATATACCCAACATCATGTAGTTGTATTTATAAAAGGTCAAACAGACGTAACCTTTCTTTTTTTTATCTTTCTTCCTTGCTTCTCTCTCCACTTTTCCCCATTTTTACTCACTTTTTCTACCCTTTGGCTGGCTGCTAGCTTTTCTGCAATAATCTGCCTGTCTGTCTGTCTGTCTTTCTTACTTTCCTCTGCTCATTTGAGTGAATTACAAGAACAAAAACCATCACCACATTAATTTTCCAATTCCACCCTTACCAAATTTCCTTCCTGATTTGTTCCAAAGCAAGAACTTTTTTTTTCAAAAGAAAATTCTGTTTTGTGCATAATTCTTGTTCTGGGTCCTCTTCATAATGGAAAAAGAAGGAAACACATTTCCACCCACGTGGAATTCCACTCTATTTGGGATGGAAATTCAAAACAGTGAGCTGAATTCAACTTCAGAACAAATTCCCAATTGTTTTTTCAATCCAAATTGGGAAAATCCAATTGATCAGAGCGATCCCTTTGAGTCTGCTCTTAGCTCAATTGTCTCTTCCCCAACAACATCTCATCCGGGAATTTCGGGTGAAAACATTGTTCTCAGAGAATTAATTGGTAGACTTGGAAGTATTTGTAATTCTGGGGAAATTTCCCCTCATTCTTTTATAGGTGGAAATGGAAATCATAGTACTAACACTTCTTGTTATACTACTCCATTAAATTCCCCTCCAAAGCTCAATTTGTCAATGATGGATCATCAGATCAGAGGGATGGGAAATCAGTTGCCATTTTCCACAGATCCAGGATTTGCAGAAAGGGCTGCAAAATTTTCTTGTTTTGGTGGGATTAATGGTCAAACAGGGAAGAATGAATCTGAATTCCCTCATAAGCTCTCAAGAGTTTCAAGCTGCCAGTCTTTTAAGGTTGCTGGATCTCAAGTGGGTTTTCAAGAAAACAAAGAAGGGTTCTTGCAGGAGGGAATTCAAGCTTCTGATAAGAAATTCAGTAGGTTTTCAAGATCTTCAACCCCAGAAAAAGTAAAACTTGGTGATTCAATGGAGGAATCTTCAGTTTCTGAACAGATCCCAGGTGGGGAAATTGGGATTAAAGGTAAGAGTGATGCCAATGCCAAGAAGAGAAAATCAATTCCGAGGGGAAATGCAAAGGAAATCCCATCAGTTCTTTGTTCTAAAGATGCCAAGGTAATTTAAGTTCATCACAACTTTTACATTTATAAGTTTAAATTTATCTGGGAATTCTGTGATTTAATTTCAATTTTATAGGCTGCAGCTGAAAATGAGGAATCTGATACAAAAAGAAGCAAGTCTAATGAAGGAAATAGTAATGGAAAAGATGAAGCAAAAGAAAATGGAATTCAGAAGCAAAGAAAGGACAATTCAAAGCCTATAGAGCCTCCAAAGGATTATATTCATGTTAGAGCCCGAAGGGGTCAGGCAACAGATAGCCATAGTCTTGCTGAAAGAGTATGAATTTTGCATTTTATTTTTAATTTTTTCTCACCATTATTATTGATAGAATTCAATTGACAAGTCTTTTTTTTTTCTAATTTTCTTTGGCAGGTTCGAAGAGAGAAAATCAGTGAAAGGATGAAATTCCTCCAAGATCTTGTTCCGGGCTGCAATAAGGTGCTCTTTTTATGCAATTACATAAAGTAAAAATGGGCTAGAATTCTATTAAGGAAAAATGTGAGAAAAATACTAAATTGAGCTTGAATTTTCATTTTAGGTGACCGGAAAAGCTGTTATGTTAGATGAAATTATAAATTATGTGCAATCGTTGCAGCGACAAGTTGAGGTAAATTCAGATTATCACAAGTCCATCATTATTGCAATTCAGAACTTTTAGTAATATAGCTAAAATTTGAATCGGTTATACTTTGTTCCAGTTCCTTTCAATGAAATTATCAACTGTCAATCCAAGAATGGACTTTAATGTGGAAGCTCTTCTTTTGAAAGACGTAAGTCGGTCACAATTTTTATTGTTGTATGTTGTGTGCCAATCCCATTAGAACTAGGCTGTGACTAATCTTTCATGTGTATTATGCAAATTTCCAGATCTTCCAATCTCGGGGAACTTTGCCACATAACATTTACGCAGTAGATACTTCAACACAGGCTTTCCCTTATACATACCAATCTCAACAAGGGTCTAATATACATAATAACATTCCTAATGGAACAGAAACTCCCTTTCCCATGAACTCTTTGAATGCTGCAATTCGTCGAAACACAGTATTGCAACTGCATTCAGTTGATGGTTTTAATGAAGCTGCTGCTTCTCAGGTAAAAAAAAAGTACATTAAGTTAGGAATAAGCCGTTTATAAAGTTTGTTTTTTAGCAGTAATTTCTTCTAGGATTTTCAATTGCAGGGGCCAAAATGGGAAAGAGCTTATTTTTATACAGCCTGCATACTTATTGCCTTTTAATCCGTTTACAGGTTTCTGCATTTTGGGAGGATGACCTCCAAAGCGTTGTGCAGATGGGGTTTGGCCAAAATCTACCCGAGAGCTTTCATGGTGAGTTAATTTCCTTTTGGAATGGTCCCTTTGGTTTAATACTAGTCTATTTTTGGTACTCGCCTGTATTAGAATATTTCTGAATAGCACAAGTCGGTTGAAACTTGAATTTTCTTTAACAAATCAATGTCTACCTACTTCTGCTTTTACATTAGATGGATTTTTTTTTCTCCAAAGTGAGTGGCTTTGTCAATGAAACCCATACTCTTTGATTTTTGAGAAAGTTCATCATTTTAACACCTCTCAAATGAAATCTCAGACTTTTTTGAAGTAGTTAACATCATGGAAATCATATTATCTTATCGGCAATTTTTTACTGATGCAGGCTCAAATGCCGCAACTAATATGAAAGTTGAGCTATGATCTCTACTTGTCGACATTGTTGAATTGATCTGAGGCCCCTAACTAATGAGAAGCCTCTGTATATAGAGACAAGGAGACCTGAAAAAAAAATTATATTCAGAGAAAGAGAAGAATTTTCTCTTCCATTCTTGTTTTTACTTTATAGTAATTTGATCAGTAACTGATATATATATATATATATATATATATATATATATATATATATTTTTTGGAGAACTCTTACTTCTTACATGGGCATCTGCCTTGTAATTTTAGAACTAATTACAGCAAAGTGATGTGCAAACTCTACAACCACATGTAATATATTGTACTAGAGCATGATAAGAAGTGTGTTGTAGGGTAAAGGAAGGATATAATTTTCATTCTACTTGTCTTTGTATATTTTCTTGCTATTCAGAAACTTATCATTACTGCATTGAGATACCTTGTTATAATGTTTGTTACTTTCTTCTCCCTCTCTTTCCTACATTTTGTCTCATGTTATTTTTGGGCCAGATTAAATGAAAATAAATAGATAAAATCATTAGCTTTATATTAAATTTGAATTCTTGATTTTATATTCACAATATTTGAACTATATATGTAGAGAGAATAAAATGTAACATTAATTTTTTAAAACTATACTTATTACCATGCTTTGTTATTAAAATATTATTTTGTCCTACACGATTGAATGACTGTGGACGATGCTTATTTACCTCTAGTTTCCAACTAATGGTACTTTCAGAAGAAATATTATTGAAGCAATAATAAATTATATTCATTTATTATGTCTATGGTACATTTGTTTATTGAAATACCTTCAATATAAGATGCATATGCACTAAAACTAAAAGCGATGGTTATCATAAAATTAACTTCAGGATAAGTTGTTCAATTGACCAATATAATACTGACACGCATAGAAAAATTACCTCCCGATTTACGTGTCGATACTGTGAGACTTCTTTAGTGTACAATAGAAAAAGTGAATAGAATTGAGAACATTACAACTTGTCCAATCTTAGAGAATTATAAGTTGTTCAATCGATTAATATAATGCTGACACGCAGAGAGATCACCTCCCGGTCTATGTGTCGATACTGTATTGGTCAATTGACGAAAATTAACTTCATGCTAACCACTCTCCAGTAAAAGATTCAATGAATTTGTTTCTTCTTCTTTTTTTTAATTTTTTTTATAACTACTTCTGCCTATTATTTTAATAGTACATATGATAACTGATGCAATATTTTACTGTGAGACTTCTTTACACTCTGTTTCTGAGTTTTGAACAGAAAAGAATAGAATAGAAAACTTAAATTAGAACAGAAAAGAAAAGAATAGAAAACTTGAAGTTTTCCTTTGTGTTGTTTCTAAGTTTTTAATAGAAAAGAATAGAAAATTTAAAATTGAGGACATGAGGTGTAATTTAAAATTTATTATATTAAAAGTTGAGGATAATATGAGAATTATAAAAATATTACTTATTCCAATTTCTTTTCCGTCCAAATCAGGCCAATTTTGGACGGAAAACTTTGGCAGAAAAAGTGGCCAAGTTTTCTATCCATTTCTTTTCTTTTCCGTTTATTAGAAAACTCAGAAACATAAGAATTGGAAAGAAAACTTAACTTTTCTGTGCATTTTTTTTCTTTTCTGTCCATTTTAAACTCAGAAACAGAGCGTAGTGTACAATAGAAAAAGTGAATAAAATTGAGAAGATTATAACAACTTGTCCAATCTTAGAGAATTATAAGATACCCATATCTTCTTCTTTTTAACATTTTTTTTCGAAGAAACGAAACCGAAAAAAAAAAGGTTTATTGATGCTGATTTTTCTTCTACAATGTCTGTCATAATCAGCATTATCAGCAAGAATTTGACAGCAGAGGGGATTCTTAATTGTAACCAGCTGTTAGTAGGGACAAATGATCGGTTAAGTCCAAATGTTTGATTAAGTTTTTTAGTACCATCATTTAGCTGGAATCCAAAGTCATTTGGAGAATTCCCCCTCTTGTAATTTTCCACTGCTTACTGCTCATATAAAGTAAACAAGAACTTTTTTCTGTCTTTTCATTATTTAAATCAGGATGAAGAAGAAGCATCAAAAACCCAGGTTGGCAGCAGTGTGTGATGTTGTGACTTGGCTAAGGAATCAGAAAACTTTTTGCAAAATCCCATCTGGTTTAGAAAATTAGGCAAAAATGATGGATAAGTAGAAGAATTAATAAAGTAGTGGGGTTGAGATGAAGATGAAGATGAAGATGTAGATAGAGATAGATACCCTTCCCTTTGTACATGGACAAACTTCCCATCAAAGGCTGTCAGGAAAATCCAAGCTTCCAAGCACCGACAAAACAAATCTGCATGCATTTTCTTTTTCTTTTCTTTTTTACCTTTCTTTTGGTGGCTGGCACACTTTGTTGAGTTACTCCTCCAATCTTATTTAGAAAAAAATTTCTAATATAAAAAAAATGATAATATTATTTTGAAAAGAAATCTATTTATAATAGAAATTTTATTTTGGAAGTGTCCTATTTTGAATAAGAAGAAGAGAATTGTGGATATTCTATAAATATAGTATTATGCTGAGTTGATGAAGTAAAGTGCAATCAAAAGTTATGTAACATCCTAATAGTTGAGAGAGTGAGTGAGTTTTGTGTTTGTGTGAGGGGGATGGTTTTTACAACTTTTATATTCCATGCAAAAAAAATTTGTGTAGTGGGTGAGAGGATTTTGTAATTTTTAGTATGTGTGAAAAGTTGTGTCGCGGTATTATGGAATCTCAAGTTTTAAGACATAGAATTTGGGAGGATTATTGTAATCCCATTATTTTGATATAGTGAAATTTCGGAATTTAGCCCGTAACTTTTTACTTTAAGGGTTTTTCACCTTAAGTCTTGTGTTGTTTAATCTCTCTTTATTTTATATTTTTATGGTATGGTTTTCCCAACAAGTAGTATCAATAGCTTTGTAACACCCCTTTCCGAAATAGAAAGAGAGGTTACGCACAAACACAAATAACTAATGAATTCATAATAAAACTCTAAGTCACAAAAGAATAATCTCATAACTATTAAATGTCACAAGATAAATTATAATAAATGTGAAACCGGCTCAAACCACAATATAAACTAATTATTACAACTCCAAACAAACTCATGTATCATAGCCTAAACATAATATTTTAACCATTGAAAATAAGGGATGTAAGACCCCGATTTTTTTTTAAATAAAATGGAATTTCCTTTATTTACTAGTTTGATATAGTAAGGGTTGGTTTGATTAATGTGATTAGTTATGGATGAAATGTGCAAATATTTTTAAATTAGCAAGTGGTTATAAAATATTCATTATTGTCGGAGAATATTCGTTTGGTCGTGGAATATTCTTTTTGTCGGGAATCTCCGTACGACGGCGCAGTAATTTGTGGGCCCCATAACGAAAAATGGTTGGATGAAAGAAAATGACAAAGATTGAGTTTAATAAATAACAGCGTAAATTGTTACCGTTAACACTGTTGGGTTATCTGGTGGTTAAAATACAGTAATATGCGTGGTTGCACAGTAGCACACGGTATTGCACAGTATTGTTGAATTATTGATTCGTACGTAAGAAGGAAATACTCAATAATTGTTACAGTAATTACTGTTCATTATTTTATTTTATTGATTCAATAATTGCTGCGTTGATATTTATATTATTATTGTTTCAATAATTGTCACTGCACAGTATTTTCCATTATCAGATCAATAATTTATATTATTTGAATAATATTATCAGAAAATATTATTGGCAATGTCTAGAAAGTTCTGTCTAAGGAGAGGTTTGGTCACTTAATTGCGCGCCAGTAAGGAGAAATCCTTATTGGAAAGATCCCTCTATCCTGGGAACGGCCTGGTTGTCAGTACTGTGATTCTGTAATATTATTTTTGAATAATTATTGATTATTATGATAAAGAAAATATTCATTTTATGTGAATATAAATGGAGAAAATTTTTAATGTGATAATTGTTGAAAATTAATATTTTATCTTTTTCTGATAAAATAATTCATTTAAATATATTATTTTAATAATATATTAACGGTGATATTTTTACAATGAATGTGGGATATATGAATAAATGAGAAGGAAGAGTAGTTTTGTTGCATTAAATGTTAAACACATGTTTGTGTGTTACAAAAAATGTTTAACACATGTTAAACATGTTGGTGGACACAAATTTTGACTGAAATTTGATTATAGCCTGTAAAATCGTCCGTTTGTGGATTTCGGTCTATTTCTGTTTGAAATTTAGAAAAACTTTCTTCTGCAAAGTTGTAGAGAATTGAATTTCCTATAAAAAGTCGCAAGATTCGAATTTTATGACAAAAGGACTATTTATTATGAATTATTGAAGTTTCGGTATATCAGGTCTGAATTGATTTTTGGAGTTTTAAGTGGTTTTATTAGAAAAACGTTTTTTGTATGTTTTTGGACATCATTAACATGTGTGGCTGGTGTTTTTTACCAAAAGGTGGGCTAAGGAAAATTTGTATAATTAAATTAATATTTTATTAATTTAGTCTCCTTTGGCGTTCTAGCATTTTCCTATAAATAGAGGACTAAGTTAGAACTGAAAATCACACCAGAAACAAAGTTTTCTCTCTTTTTCTCTCTATATTATCGAGTGTATTCTTGTGAGTATACTTTGAGTGTTGCTATACGGTGCTAGTTTCTGTCAGCACTATACCGAAATTCAGTCAGAAGTACGGTTATTTTGAGGTAAGAGATGTTATTTTCTTCTCAAATGATATTTTTTCTTCAATATCATTATGCCGAAATATTGGTGAACTTTTTAATCAAATTTGGAACTTGTTGTGTCGGGGTTACTATTCACGTATACGACACTATTCACGTATACGACACTATTCACGAATACGACACTATTCACCGAAAAATGAAAATTTTTCTTTTTATCCAAGATGTCTATTTTGACTACTATCTTTGATTGTATCCATGTTTTGATCGTTATTTTTGAGTTCTGCTTCAAAATCGTTTATAATAAAGTATTATTGATCTTGGATAAACTGTTAAACGAATTCCTAATATTTGTCCTTTTATCTCACTGAATTCGTTCTTAAAAAATGTTTTTCATCATCCTCGGTCCTTAATGGTAATACTTGATGAATATCTTTGGCCTGTAGTGCAAAGATGAATGATTAACTGATGAATATCTTTGGCCCGTAGTGCAAAGATGAACAGGTGTTGAGATGAACATGACCAACTGGTGATACAAATGAATATCTTTGGCCTGTAGTGTAAAGATGATTAAAGATGTATATTGATTGTTGTTACAGGGATGAAATATTGATGATGGACTTTTAAATCTTAGAAGACAGTAGAATTCATTCTCTACGTGACTCTTCTAATGGATTGCTATTTTCGCTGCATTTGTTGATCTAAAATTTGTTGTCTATTATATTCTATCAGATTTTTTTCCTGTTGAAGACTAACGATAATTTGTTGTATATTATCTTAATCATAATGTTCTTTACTGGGCTAGTTGAGCTCACCCTTTTCTTTTTGTTCCATTTTTCTTCTTAGGAGGTGAGAACAGAGCAGGATCGAGTCGGGGTATGGAGTGATGGTTCTAGGAAGATGTTTTAACAGTCCTCACTATTTCTATAAAATAGTGTTTGAATAATTGTAATGAGGACTTATTTGCCTGTGGATATTGTCTAGAAAATAATATTTGTATTTAAACTCACAGTATGTATTGTCGTATTTCACACGATATTTGTATTATTGAAGTTGTAGTTTGCTTTATGTACCATGTATTTGACGACTCAGAATGGGTGTTGTATACCTGTTTTGGGGGCGTCACAAGGGAACTCTCGTTATACTTGTCTTTGATCCCCCTAATTATCTGTCGAAAGAAAAATACAGAATGAGCTAAATGTCCAGTACGGATATAGAATACAAGAATACTAAAACGGAATAACTAACTCAATTAAATAAACGGAACTAAAACGAATAAAACTAATACAAATAAATAATAGGCTAAATTAAATGGTTGGGTGTTATTTCATAACCAGCTCAGAACAAAACAGAAATATGCTTTGCCACGTAAGCAAGTCAAATAATGCCGCACTGGCAAGTCACACACATTGGACTGCGAATCCAAATGCATGTAAAATCGGAAGGCGTGTTCGGCACAAACATCACCAATCTATATAACAGAACAAAAAACTAGGGTCGACCAATACGCCTCCTATAACAAAATCACCAAATGGCCAACTGGACTGATCACACCATCACGGAAGGTGTGACATGCCTCGATGTCAAGAGGGCATGCATGTGGTACCTCCACATGTGGTTATAGCTCAGGTATACCCTACGGTATATTTTAACAAAAAATCATGTCACACCTAAAATGTACATGTTAAATGTAAGACCCCAACTTATTATGAATAAAATTAAATTTTCTCTATTTATTATCTTGAAGTAATTAGGAGTTAATTTGATATAATGTTTTGGTTATGGGTGAAATGTGCAAATTTTGTAAAATAAACAAGTGGTTATAAAATATTCTTTTTATTGGGAATATCCGTACGACGGCGCAGTCAATTGTGGGCCCCATAACAGAATAACTGTCGGATGAAGAAAACGACAAAGTTTGAGTTTTATAAATAACGGTGTAGTTGTTACTGTGAACACTGTTGGAATACCTGGTGATTAAAAATACAATAATATGCATGGTTGCACAGTAGCACACGGTATTGCACAGTATTTTTGAATTATTGATCCTTACGTAAGAAGGCACTACTCAATAATTATTACAGTAGTTACTGTTTAATATTTTATTTTATTGATTCAATAATTGCTGCGTTGATATTTTATATTATTATTGTTTCAATAATTGTCACTACACAATATTTTCCATTATCAGATCAATAATTCATATTATTTGAATAATATTATTAGATAACATTATCGGCAATGTCTAGAAAGTTCTGTCTAAGGAGAGGCTTGGTCATCTAATTGCGCGCCAATAAGAAAAAATCCTTATTGAAAAGCCCCCTCTTTCCTGCGAACGGCCCGGTTGTCATAATTGTGATTCTGTAATATTATTTGTGAATAATTAATTATTGATTTATATGATAAAGAAATATTTATTTGATGTGGATATAAATGATGGATTTATTCATTTTATGTGGTTATAATTGAAGGATTTAATGTTGAGGTGTTTTATCAGTATCTTTGTCGGAATGGAGGTATTAAAAATCAAATCAGTATTTTTACGATATATTGCGTGAGTTATAATTTTTATCCGATCGTTGGATCGTTGTGATTTTTGGATATGTTATACATATATAAGTTGTGTATATGTTCACAAATTTTGAACAGTTAAAAATGAACGAATGATTTGTTATGAATTTTAAGAGGTGACTGATTCAGAAATTAGGTTTATAATTGATTTTGGTGGAAAATTCTAGAATTGAGTGGGCCCCACTTGTGGTTGATGAAAAAATGTGCTGAATTTTATTTCTAATGTGGTGGGTGACAATAGTAGCAGGTAAAGCCATCAGGTAACAGGTCAAGTCTGCTTCGACGGACTAACATTTTCCTATAAATAGAGGGCTAAGTTAGAATTGAAAATCACACCAGAAATAAAATTTTCTCTCTTTCTCTCTCTATATTATTGAGCGTATTTTGTGAGTATTTAGATACTTTGAAAGTTGTTGTTCCGTACAAGTTTCATTCAGCGTCACTTCCGACCTTTCATACCGAAGTACTGATTCTTTGAGGTAAGAGATATTATTTTCTTCTTAAATAATATTATTTTCTTCAATATCATTATGCCGAAATATTGGTGAATTTTTTAATCAAATTTAGAATTTGTTGTGTCGGGGACACTATTCACGTATACGACACTATTCACGAATACGGCACTATTCATCGAAAAATAAAAATTTTCTTTTTTGTCCAAGATGTCTATTTTGGCTACTATCTTTGATTGTATCCATGTTTTGAGCGTTATTTTTGAATTTTACTTCACACTTGGTTATTATGTAGTATTATTGAATTTGGATAAATCAAAATACGAGTCCCTAATATTTATCCTTCTGTCTCACTGAATTCGTTCTCTAAAATATTTGTCATCATCCTCAGTCCTTAATGGTGATACTTGATGAATATCTTTGGCCTGTAGTGCAAAGATGTATGATTACTTGATGAATATCTTTGGCCCGTAGTGCAAAGATGAACAGGTGTTGAGATGAACATGACCAACTGGTGATACAAATGAATATCTTTGGCCTGTAGTGCAAAGATTAATATTTGATGCAAGATGTATATTGATTGATGTTACAGGGATAAAATATTGATGATGGACTTTTAAATTCATAGATGATAGTAGATTTGATTCTCTACTTAACTCTTCTAATGAATTGTTGTTTCCGCTGCAGTTGTTGATCTAAAACTTGTTGTCTATTGTATTCTATCAGATTTTTCCCTGTTGAAGACTAAGGATAATTTGTTGTATATTATCTTAGTCATAATATTCTTTACTAGGCTAGTTGAGCTCACCCTTTTCCTTTTTGTTCCATTTTTCTTCTCAGGAGGTGAGAATTTAGCAGGGACTAGCCGGGGTGTGGAGTGATAATTCAAGATAGCTGTTTTAGTAGTCCTCACTATTTTAGTAATGAAAACATATTTGGGTGTGGATATTGTCTAGAAGACAATATTTGTATTTAAACTCACAGTATGTGTAGTCGTATTTTGCGCGACAATTGTAATAATAAAGTTGTAGTTGTTTTCTGTACCATGTATTTGACGACTCAGAATGGGTGATGTATACCTATTTTGGGGGCGTCACATTAAAGGTATTAAATTTTAGTGCTGAAAAATAATAAGATACCTGATAATTATAGTGTAGCCTTGTATTTATAGTGATCACACCTCCTCGTCCATGTTCGTCCTCGTATGGAAATAGAATTCTTCATAAATGAATAACATAATGAGATAGAACTGAATCTCCTTATAAAAAGGAAATTGAATAATATCTTGACATTTTTCTAAATAATTGAAAATTAAATATAATTAAGAATCTTAGATTCCTTAAATTTCTATGACTCACCGAATCATGTATGCCAAATAATGGATTCGATTAGCATAAAGTTTATTTTCTGATAAGTTGGTTAATTAATCAATAAAGTATTGACACGCAGACGAGTCACGCCCCAACAGTTGGAATGAGTGGAGGAGACCTTGGATTAACTTCAACCAAAAATTAGTTGGGAAGTATTTAAGATTGATTTGAATGGAGAAGCTAAAACAATCATTCCAAATACTCTCTTGTAGAGTTCAATTTATTTGCTGCTTTTGTTTTGAAAGTAAGTTTGTCCCATAGTTGCTGAAGGGAGGTAGCCCCTCCAATATTTAGTAGAGATGTGACACGTGTCATGTGCATGTAAATAATGGATCAATTCTTTATTTATTTTCATTTTAAACAAACAAAAATATTAGGATTGTTTATTATTAAAAATCAAGAAAATAAATTAAATGTACTTTTAGAAAGAAGTTGAATCCATAAGGAAAATTTATCGGGAATCCACTAGAAAGGGTTCTTTTTTATTAATCAAAAGAGTTATTTTACAATGGAATATTGCATGCCCAAGAGGCCAAGAAGGGCCCGATTACAACTCAAAAAGAAAAATGCTAAATGAAATTAAAGATCAAGCCTGAAATCTACTCAATCAAGCCTAAATCATACTAATGAACCATGGCATATAAAATCTTCCCACCAACTAAAATCTAAAAACTTTGAATTAACTACAAATTATCACAATCCTAGCATTCCACGTTTCTAATAAACATATTTTGTACCCACTAAACAATCAATTCAAAGAAACATACCCGTATCATTAAGTTTTCTGTCGAATGGTGATCCAGATAACATTGCACTAATTCCTCATTATATGTTGCAACGATCATACCCGGAGAACCATGAGGAGGGTTCTACTAATTTAGTTGACTCCTCATCACCATTATAAAATGGCTCGAATTCGTCTCTCCATCGCTGATCAGCTGTGGTGTCCAGTTCCACTGCATCATATTTCGCCATGTCCGAGTCATCATAAACAGGTCCTACTTCTTTGGCCATATCATAAACAGGTCCTACTTCTTTAGCCCTATGGGACTCCGCAAGTAATTGATTCAAAGTACTAACATCTTGTTCATGCTTCCTCTTCAATCGATCAATCTGTTTGTAAGCCTTCTCAGTTTCTTGCACAGCTTCTGCAGCTTGGTTCTGAAAATTTTGAACATTATTACGGAAACACCGATAGTAAAACTTTTTATGAGTTACCGTCGAAAAATCACGTCATCAAATAAGTAAGAAAAAAACTCCATCATATCATTCCACATTACTAAAGAAAAAAAATGGACTGCAAGCCGCTAAATGAATACTATAGGTCTGCAAGTTATAAAATTCTGAAATCAATAGAAATGATACATGTAGCAAACTAGAATTCCACACGAAAATTCCCTTGCATTATATAATTTAAACACATTTTAGTATAATTTAAAATTTACGAATACAAAAAATTTCTATAAATATAGTAAACGCATGCGACTCTTACAAAACATGCAGCCATTATATAGCCTGATGCAATAAAAGGATCCATTGTACTGCAAGTTAGTGAAATTACCCACCAACATGGCTTCATCTCATGCAACAAACTTCAATGAAACCATTTTGCTTTTTTATTATTTATATTTTTGGCATACACCAAGAATTAAGATCAGTAAAGGATGAATGATGAAAGAATGAAAACGATAAAAAAGACAAATCTCGAGTTCATAATGATAGAACAGAAACCTCAAGGAGAGCAATTAAACAAGCAATCAATTCAAACTTACTTGGGCAGTAGCTACATCTTCTTCTGCTTCTTTAAGTCGGACAAGTAGTTCACCAGCAGCTTGTAGAGCTTCAGCAGTATCCCTCAGTTGAGCCTGAAGACCTTTGTTCTCATCCCTAAGATACCGCCTCTCTTTTTCCCTTTCCACTTTTAATGCTGAAATTTCTGCAGCAAGGGTGTTTATGAACTTAGATTCAGCACCCCTTACTCCAGCCTTGACAGCTGCTTTCTTAACATCTTCTATACCATCCTGAATCTTCCTGTGCCTATCAAGCAACTGAATATGTTTCTCCTGAAGATCTGCATATTGTTCGATCATGCGGGCATGGCCCTGCATGGCCATCTGCATTGATACCTTCAGCTCTTCTGAGCATTTCTTCTCCATGTCTAATTCTTCTTTTTGCTTTTCAGCAATCATACGACTAGCTTCAAGCTCAGCTCTGAGTTCTTCTGCAAGAGAAATCCACTTGCTTTCTGCTTCAGTCCATAGAAACCTCTCCATTTCTAGTTTCTGTTCAGTTCTCTCTCCAGTTGACTCAGGAATGGAGCACAATGAGGGAGCCATAATTGGCTCGCATGAATAAGTCAATTGCAGGAGAGGACTTCCTCTTTTAGCAGACTTAGGTGTAGCGTCTGTATAATATTGTAGTTGGGTTCTTAAGTCTTGAATCTCTTCAACAAGTACATCCCTCTCACCCATATCATAGAAGTTCCGGTAACGTTCCAGCTCATCTTGAACTCTTTTTAACTCAATTTTTGTGCTTAAGAGTTCTGGATGGTTTTTGTATTTATCCTTCAAAATCTGCAAAAGCATCATGATAAGATGCAAATTTTAGAAAGGGGACAATAGATTTAGAACTGGAAAATACTCTTATGTTAAGTTAACATAAAACCTAATTCACCTTATTCTCATCTTTCAGTGATACTAATTCGTCCTCCATAAAATCCTCGGAAGATAAAATTCCATCCATCAGGCTTTCAAGGCGAATAATTTTATCTTCCCGCATTTGCCCAATTATGGTATTGCACTCCCTCTCATGTTTATACTGTTGGACCTGATATTCGTAGCCATAATAAAGTGTCAGATGGGTAAGAAGGAAATGTCATGTTTCTTGTTTTGCAATGGAAACAAACCTACCAGACGGTTAAGTTGCCTAATTTCCAAATTTTGCTTTGTGCAATACTCCTCTAGCGCCATCTCTCTCCTAATAGCCCCTGCCAGGACCTTTTCTACTGCCTGTAATATAATTAAAAAGTTCAACATATATAAGAATAGTGAAGATGAAAATAAAATACATAAAAATCCTGTTGATGCCTTCAGACATACCTTGGGAACTTGCTTAATTGACTTCTCTGCTGATTGTGACCCATCATCAACAGTGACTAACTGCAGATTTGAACTGTCATTTGCATCTTTGAGTTCTTGGGAATTTCTGCTATTGCACTTGCTGCACAAAAAGGTCATTGGAACTCCTCCCGCAAGTTCATTATCTTGAAGAAGAGTTTGGACACCCACATCAACTTTGTGAACTTGTAAAATTGGTTTTATATCCCCGGGTTTGTAGGAAAACCTGAAAGATGACCGCCTCAAACCTGAACTCTGACGATGACTATCAAGAATATCAAGCCCACGCTGGAGACTAGCAGCCAGGTGTTCACTTGGTCGATTATAATTTTTAAATGTTTGAGTAGACTGAGTATTCAAACAGCTTTTTGAGGGCTTTGCAAAAGATAGATGTATGGTCTCTGGGGTCAGGTTACTGTCTCTAAGATCTTTCTGTGAAGCAGTTAAAGTTGATGAAGTTCTAAGACTTTTTCTGCTGCTGTTACAAAGTATTGGTGAAACACTTGGAGTGGGAGACTTGATAACTGGGGATACCTCGCATGCCACTATGCTGAGATTAGAAGGATCTGCAAAATCACTTGAGCTATTCAAAGGACATGGTTTGACTTCTCTTGCATCATCTGCAGAAACTTGGCTTGTTGAACAACTGGGGATAACCATCACTGACGTTCTTGAAATTTCTTCATTCAGCAAATTACTGACACAGGGTGGAAGACAATCAGGATCGGGCTGCCTAGAATTTTTTTTCTCAAAACTTTCAACTGAATGGGTCAAATTTTCTTCAGAATTTCCCTCAGTGCAATGCTGTACTTCAGTCTTTAAACAACTAGGTGTATTCATACCAGATTCTCCACCATGAAAAGGTATAATCGCATGTGTCTCGACCTGTTCAGAAATTTCTTCTTCCATATTCACATCAGTATCCTCAGAACCCTGTCTTTTGATAGAATTAATTCCAGATGTGATCTGCTGAGATTCCCCGGTTCCCTTTTTAGATACAGTATCAGGTTTTCTTCCATCAACCTGTTCATCAATTGACATCCTTTCAGATGTATTTTGAAGTCCTTTTGTAGAGGCCAAGAGTTTTGAATCAACTAACTGTACCCCTTCAAGTTTCTTCCCATCCATGGTGTTATTTTCTTCAATGCCTGCTAGAAGCAAACCAATTAGTTCTGCTTGTTCAACAATTTCCATCTCTTCATCACCGTCATCATCAACATGAGGCAACGTTATAGGACGGCTGAGGCTAAATTTAAGAAGATTCAAGCTTCTACGAGCATTCCACCCTGTTGAATAGCCTCCATTTGGTTCAGTTTGGTTTCCCTTTTCCTTCAGTCGAAATAGTTCATCCTGTCATATGCACCGAGTCAGAGAATAGTTTTTTCTTGGAAACCACATTTAACAGCAGAAGTAATTAAAATTTTCTGATGGGAAGTAAAAACAAGGCAAGGAGAATAAACCTTAAGCTGCCGTATCACTTCTCTTAAGACGTTAACATCGTCCTGCACTTCTTCATTAACAACTGCCTTATTTTTGATTGCCTTTGCACGTTGGGCGAATCTGAGTGTACTGAAAGTCTCACTCTTACAGCTGCATCGTTAATTAAATTATGTAAATTTTATTTCAGAAAAGGTGATAACATGAACAAAAACACAGTATAGAGTAGGTTCTGTATAGTACCTTTGTGCCGGAGAAATGGCACAAACCATTGCTAGTTTTGCGTTTCCACCAAGAGATTCCTGCAGTAAGAATGTCAACTTGGAATCCCTGTAAGGAATATGCCTTTGCTTTCCTGTTTGGGTAACTTCTGCAAGAATGTTTATCAAGTTCCTGTACATATCACACATTGCAACACTTAGCACCGGATGAAAACCACATGACCATGCAAAGAAAGTCCTAATGATATATGTGAACTTGTCCACTGGGTATGTATTTACAGAAGGTCTAACATATACTACAAACTGAAATCATCATTAGCCACGACTAAATAGTTCAAACAACAAACCAATGGAAAACCCTACCCGAGCTGGGAAAGTGAACGATTAATATTCCCTGCTTCCTTCAAGCGTTCTCCAGCTGCTCCTGTTAGCTTTTGTCTTTCCGAACCAGCAAGATCAACAAGATTTATTCTACTTGATTTGAAGCAGCTCAACCCATCTGCCACACTCTACAAATTGAAACTTAGATTAGACAATATTGAATATTTAGCAGAAAAGGTGAGAGTAAACATAAAGAACCAGCTATATTGTAAACCTACTATAATATCTTGAAGAACCTTGCATTTTACTGGAAAAGGGAAAAAATCATTATCTAATTATCTCAACATAGGAGTTGACACTAAGGTTCCTTTCAAATCCAGTATTCTAACCTTGCATCGTGATTCAACAACACAAGTAAACACACTGTGTGAACGAGAACTCTCAGCATTTATGCTTGTTGCACCAGTCCTCCTATTTGACAAGCCCTGAATCATTTATGCAGAGTTAATGATTGCAGTGTCCAAATAACTATGCATCCAATGAAGCATCATTTATAGAAAACATCAATAGTCATACAAAATAAGATATTACATGGAACACTAATCCATGAGCCACGTATATTCCTTTCGATAAGTTGTCTTGAGTAGAGTCACAAAATGCATATTATAAGATGAGCATAAAAGCTATGCGAACCTTCATAAGAAGTCGTGTCACATCCTTCATTGTGCATACACACTCCTCCCTTAAATTTTCAACGTAGACACCAGTTTTGACATCTTCTCTTATCTGTAAGGGAACTCACAAATCCGTAACAGAAAAAGAAATTTAAGACCACAAGATTGCCAATGGTATAAAAATCTAAGCAAAACAATTAATACTCCTTTACCTGGAGGTTCCTTTGACTTGGGTCCAATAAATCGGTAATTTGTTCATTATAAATCTGCACATTAAAACTTCAAAGAATTAATAGGGAGTTTTTTGTTCATAGTAAATCTGTGAATACGAACTATAAAGAATTTCGTAAAGTGAAGAATTAATTTAAGTATGTCTATTACATATAAGGACTAGACCCAATCACTTAACCTCAAGAAAAGAACACCGGCACTGATATCGGAGTTGTTTGTCGGCATGTTTATTTTGCTCCTAAAGACAATGTGAACATAAGAAGTCTGAGATACAAAATCTAATCATTAAGAGTTTGATAATAAAGCAAACAGAATATCACCTCGTCTATGCAGGAAAAGAGTCTCTGAAAAACACGGGGTGTCAACCCTTGTTGATCACTTGATAGGTTTTCTTCCAACAACACATTGGCTGGTCCCCATATTGTATATGTCTTTCCACTCCCAGTCTAATCAGTTCAATATTAAAATATGTGTTATATGGTTAGCAAAATTACAATTACATATGAGTGTGTGTGAGCATGTGTAGCATAGCCATATCTTTACAGAGAAAGAAACAATGTCAGGCCAGAAGATACCGAACAATGTCAGGCCTGAAGATACCTGTCCGTATGCAAATACAGAACTGTTGAACCCAACAAGACAATTTTCAACAAGAGGAGCTCCCACAAGTTGGAATATATCCAGCTGCAAATGCCATATTAAACTAAGATTCTAAGGATTCTACATTTAACCGGACCTTGTTCAATAAGAAACGAACAAGTACTACTAAAATCAATCTTGCCTGTGTTGATTTAACATCCGCAACAGAGTCAAATGTAAATGTCTGGCCAGCAATTGACAAAGAATCACCAGAGCTTTTCTGAACTATCATTTCTCCTTCTTCCTCATTCGGGGGCCGCATTCGCACTATGACCTAATTCAAGTGACATACATAGCAAGAATGAACAAATTTCCTACCATTATAGTACATCTTTTCCTATGAAAATAGGTAGCTAATGAAGTGATTCTAGACATCACAAGTTTCCCGCTTACTCCCACTGAACAAAACCCATTACTCAAGAATGTTTTACACAAAAATATAAAGATTCAAAAACATGTCAAGTTTCCATTTCCATCAGTCAAATAAAGAAAGCAGAATTCAGATTCAATTATGCAATAACCCTGTACTTTCCTAAGCTTTTGAGCAATTTCTCAGCAATCATAAGGCTCAAGTTAAGTCAAATTGACTCAATTAAAATTCAAAATTTAAGCGTGACTAAAGGATCTACACATTCAAATATACACCTTTTCCCACCATTTTCTCAGCAGCCAATTAAAGAAAGCTGAGAATCATATAAGGAAATAAAAATTTAAAAAAAAAGAAAAAGAAAGGCAAGTAATCAGCAATTAACAACGCATAAAATATAAAGCAACACTCAACTAAAATTAATTTTTAAAAAATTGAGGCTTTAAAAAATACACACACCTCAACTCCTGAATCAGAAGAGCCAGGGACTACTCCATCATCGAGAACAGCATCGACGCTGAGCTTTCGTTTCAGAGGATTCGGAGGTCTAGGCGGAAGCGGGCTCTTCAACTTCCCTGCGGCCGACAATGGCTTCCTGGCGACGGAGGGAGAATGCGATGAATCCGGCATAGCATTCAGATCCACCGGCGGAGCATTCTCTTTAGACAATTTCTGTTTTCGACCTGATCGTTGCTTCAACGAAATAGGGTTCGGTGAAGATGCCGCCGGCGTGTCCGTCGGGTGATTCTCCCTTAAGATTGTGTTTCGTGGCTGCATAAAGTGCTTCATTTTATCTGCAAACTTCAAGAATTCAAGAGATAAAAAGGAAAGCGATGAAGATGGAGCGAGAGAAATTAGGGTTTGGTCAGACAAGGTAGCAAGAGCAGAAGAGTGAGAAGAGAGAGAAATGTAGCCGTTGGCGTTGGGAGGGACATACTTTTGAATTGGATTGGGGCTCACAGGAAGAACGTCATAATTTCACATGGGTATTGGCTCTTTGTTTATTTGTTTGACAAAAAATTAAAAATTAAAAATAAAGCCTTTTTTTGAACTGTATTGGATCTAGAGAGCGTTACTTTGGAGATGAGCTAACTAGTACTTTAAACTACTTTATCAATTTGAATTTAATAAATAATTGGGCATATGTCCAATTAAGTTAGTCTAGTACTTCCCTCTGTCATTAATTATATGAAGTTTTAGAGTTTTTTATTTATTTTTAATTATTTGATATTTATTTAAATTTAAGAGAATTAATAATAATTTTTTTAAAATTATCTCTCATTACTCATCATCTCTAAGGCTGTAAAATGAGTAAAAAATTCGGGCTCAATTCGTACCCGCTCGACTAAAAGTTCGATTCGAGCTCGACTCGAAATATAAATGAGTCAAATATGGCAAGTTTTAAAGTTTGATAATTTACTCAAACCTTCTCAAATTATAATTTTCTATTAATACTCGGATCATATTCGTTCGAAAAATTCAAACTGCTCGAGCTCAATTCGAGATCGTGCTCGACTCTCGATAGCTAAACGAGCTTCAATCAAACCTTATTTTATACTCGATAAATTTTATGAATCAAATCTGAGCAACTCAATACTCGATTTGGCTCGGTTCATTTACACCTTTATTTATCTATTCTTATCCCAATAAAACTCTCCTTAATCCCAAAAAAAGATTTAAGGGTATTATAGACAATTGAGTACTATATTTGTGATGCTCCCAAAATAGGTATACATCACCCATTTTGAGTCGTCAATAATATGGTACAGAAATAACTACAACTTTATTAATACAACATAAAAACTGTGAGTTTAAATACAAATATTATCGTCTAGACAATATTCACACCCAAATAAGTCCTCATTACAATTATTGGTACATTATTTTACAAAAATAGTGAGGACTACTAAAATAACTTTCTAGAATCATTATTCCACACCCCGACTAGAACTCGCTACATTCTCGCCTCCTGAGAAGAAAAATAAAACAAAAAGAAAAAGGGTGAGCTCAACTACCCCAGTAAAGAATATTATGACTAAGATAATATATAACAAATTATCATTAGTTTTCAACAGGGAAAAATCTGATAAAATACAATAGACAAAAAATTTTAGATCAATATTCGCAGCAAAAATAATAATTCATAGAAGAGTTACGTAGAGAATGAAATCTACTATAATCTATGAATTTAAAAGTCCATCATCAATATTTTATCCATTTAACATCAATCAATATTCATCTTAAATCAAATATTCATCTTTGCACTACAGACCAAAGATATTCATCAGTCGGTCATGTTCATCTCAACACCTGTACATCTTTGCACTACGGGCCAAAGATATTCATAAGAAAATCAATCATCTTTGCACTACATGCCAAAGATATTCAGTAATACCATCATTTAGGACTGAGGATGATAAAAAATATTTTAAAAAAAAACGAATCCAGTGAAACAAAAGAACAAGTATTATGGATTCGTACTTTAAATAATCTGAGTTCAAAAATACTTCATAAATAATCATAGTGAAGTAAAATTCAAGAATGATCAAAACATGGATACAATCAAAACTAGTATCCATAATAGATATTTTGGACAAAAATAAAAATTTAATTTTTCAGTAAATAGTGTCGTATATGTGAATAGTGTCGTATTCATGAATAGTGACATATACGTGAATAGTGTCGTATACGTGAATAGTAACCCCGACACTAAAAGACAAGAATTTCACAAGAAAAATCTTACCAATATTCTGGCATAATGATATTAGAAGAAATAATATCATTTTAAAAAAAATATATCCCTTACCTTGGAAAGACAGTACTTCTAATTGGAATACTGGATATAGTGTTGAAGGGGACTTGCATTGTAAGACCCCAACTTTTATGAATAAAGATGATTTTTCTATAATTATCATTTTTAAATATTATGGAATGAATTTGTTATAATGTTATAGTTGTTGGTAGTATTTATAAATTCTGCAAAGTATGCAAGTTGTTATATTATATTCGATTGATCGGATAATATTCGTTTTAGCAGGGAATATTCGTACAACGGCGTAATTATTGGTGGACCCCACAACAGAATTATTGTCGGATTGAGAAAACGATAAAAATATATTTATGAAAATAACGGTGGAAGTTTTACCGTTAATACTGTTAAACTACTTGGTAGTAAAAGTACAGTAATACGCGTGGTTGCATAGTAGCACACGGTATTGATTATTGATATTTACGTGAGAAGTCACTCAGTTGTACTCAATTATTGCTACAGTAATTGTTACATCATATCTCTCATATTATTGATTCGATTATTGTCACAGTATCATCTGCATAATATGTTATTTTATTAAATCAATAATTGAGACGGTAAAGTTATTCATATTATTAAATTGTAATATTTACAATGTCTAGAAGTTCTGTCAATGAGAGGTTTGGTTACCTAATTGCGCGCCAATAGGGAGAAATCCTTATTGAAAAGCTCCCTCTTTTCTGATAACGACCTAGTTGATAAATATTGTGAGTTATAATATTAATGATGAATGTTATTAAAATTAAAGTTGTGCTCAGAGTTGAATTTGGAGACGCGGACGTGATATTTGAGTCTGAAACGATGAAATTAGTAAAAATAGACTATAAACACAAAATTTTCTGAATTTTACTATTTGGTCAAAAAGTCAACAGTTGACTTTTTCGGAAAAAGTCAAACTTCGAAATTTCAAAATTTATATTTTTGATAAAAAATAGTTTTATTGTGTTAGTGAAAATCAATATTTATGTCGATACTAATTGATGTCTGGAGGTTATATTGACCAATCGGGTATTTAACCGAATAAATGAGCAATTGATTGCTATTATTTCACATGATTATAATTATTTGTTCATATGTGTATACTATTGTTTCACATTCTTGTTACTATTAGGGGAGTTGGCGCAAGATTGATAATACTTGCATGACTAAGTTAAAAATGGAGGTATAGATGGAGGTACTATACTGTAATTCGTATTTTCATATGTCTAGAACTATTGATTCACATAATTTACTATTGAATCACATTATTTACTATTAGGGGAGGTGGTGCAAATTTGAAAATACTTGCATGACTAAATTAAAAATAAAGGAAAAATTGAAGGTAATGTACTGTAATTTTTTGAACCCCAAAACGTGCAATTATTGAAACTATTATTCCATTCTTTATTATTATGTTGGAATAACCTGGTTATGCGAAGTACCGCATACATAGTGAAATTCTTCTGTTATTCCATTCTTTATTATTCTGTTGGAGCATCGTGTCTGTGTTTTACGCCGGACCTGGTTCCGTCTTTATTATTCTGTTGGAACATCATGTCTGTGCTTTATGCCGGACCTGATTCCGTCTTTATTATTCTGTCGGACCATCCTATCTGTGCGTTACACCAGACTTGGTTCTATCTTTATTATTATGTTGGAATATCATGTCTGTGCGTTTTACGCTGGACCTGGTTCCATCTTTATTATTATGTTGGAATATTCTATCTGTGCGTTTTACGCCGAACCTGATTCCGTCTTTATTATTCTGTTGGAATAACCTGCATGTGCGGTCTACCGCATGCTTGGTGATTTCTTTTGTTATTCCATTCATTATTATACTCAGTTGGTTAAAGTTTTGACTTCTATACTCCATAAAATTAGTAGAATATCTTTGATATTTGCGCTTCATCCATTATCTTTTCATGAAAATATTTTTCTGAGCATTCTTGAATTTTACTCTACAAAGAAATATCATGTTGACAATTTGGACGTTCCTGGATAAATTAATTCGTGAACTTGTTTGTATTGAATTCTTATATCATTGTAATCATCCTCATGCTTATATTTTTTGAAAGTCATCTGTGGCTTGTAGTGCATAGATGGACTTGGTATGATTATGGCCAGGAATTATTCGGTATAATCATGACCGTAATGTTATAAATGATGTGATAAAAGTCCTCATTGGCCCATAGTGCATTGATGAACAGTTGTTGGCATGATCATGATCATTGATGAATACACGAATGTCCTTGGCCCGTAGTGCATGGATAATTATGGTCGTGATACTAAAGAATATCATTGGCCGTAGTGCAGGGTTGATTCAATGATGTAGATTATTTATTAAGCTGAGTCTCAGTGATAAAAGTGATGAAAAACCTTTTAAATTATAAAAGATAGTAGATTTTATTCTCTACTTGACTCTTTTAATGGATTGCTTGTTCCGCTGCAGTTAAACTTGATGTCTATTGTATTTTATCAGTTTAACATTGTTGAAGACTAATGATAATTTATTCTGCATTATCTCAGTCATAATATTTCTTACTGGGCTAGTTGATCTCACCCTTTTGCTTTCATTGTTCTCTTCAGAAAATGAAAACGTAGCGGGGACTAGTCGGAGAACGGAGTGACGGTCCAGAGGATAGCATTAGTAGTCCTCACTATTCTGTTAAATAGTGTGACAATAAATGTAATGAGGACTTATTCTGAGAGTGGATATTGTCTAGAAGATAATATTTGTATTAAAACTTACAGCTCTTTTGTTGTATATTAAAGATTGTATTTATATTCTGTACCATGTATTTGGCGACTCGGAATAGGTGATGTATACCTATTTTGGGGGCATCACATGCACCGTATAGCAACACTCAAAGTATCAAAATACTCACAAGAATACGCTCGATAATATAGAGAGAGAAAACTTCAGTTTCTGGTGTGATTTTCAATTCTAACCTAAACACCCTATTTTATAGAAAAATGCTTAGAACACCAAAGCAGAAATTTTAATAAATTAATAATATAATTTTCTCAAATTTCCTACGCCCACTTATTTGGCCCAAAACATCAGCCACCATGTGCCAAAACATTAAAAAAGTTTTTCTTAATTAAAATATTTTAAACTTCAAAAATTAATTATTCTAGAACTTCGGAACTTTAATAATTCATAATAAATAGTCATTTTATTAGAAAAATTCGAACCACATGTTCTTTCCATATGAAATTCCATTTTCCACAACTTTTTAAGTTTAATTTTTTTCTAAATTCCAAGTAAAAGTTGACCGAAATCCATAAACAGACGATTTTACGGGCTATAAACCAATTTCGGTCAAGAAATGGGGTTCACCGACATGTTTAACATGTTTTAAACATTAATTGTAACAAAAATACTCCTCCTCTTCATATACTCAAATATCCCATATTTATTGTAAAAATATCACCATTATTATATTATTAAAATATAATAATATATTTAAATAAATTATTTATCAGAAAAGATAAAATAACAATTTTTCAACAATTGTCACATTAAAAATTTTCTCCATCTATATCCATAGAAAATGAATATTTTCCTTATCATATAAATCAATAATTAATTATTCACAAATAATATTACAGAATCACAATACTGACAACCAGGCAGTTCCCAGGAAAGAGGGGGCTTTTCAATAAGGATTTCTCCTTACTGGCGCACAATTAGGTGACCAAACCTCTCCTTAGATAGAACTTTCTAGACATTGCCAATAATGTTATCTAATAATATTATTCAAATAATATGAATTATTGATCTAATAATGAAAATACTGTGTAGTGACAATTATTGAAACAACAATAATATAAAATATTAACGTAGCAATTATTGAATCAATAAAATAAAATATTGAACAATAACTATTGTAACAATTATTGAGTAATGCTTTCCTACGTAAGAATCAATAATTGATGTAAAACCGTGTGCTACTGTATTTTAACCACCGGGTATTCTAACAGTATTAACGGTAATAACTACGCCGTTATTTATAAACAACTTATACTTGTCGTTTTCTTCATCCAATCGCTTTCCGCTATGGGGCACACACAAGGCTGCGCCGTCGTACGAATATTCTCCGACAGTAAGAATATTCCACGATCAAACGAATATTATCCGATAAAATGAATATTTTATAACCACTTGCATATTTAAAATATTTACGCATTTTACACATAACTAACCACATTAATCAAATCAACCCTTACTATTTCAAAATAATAAATAGAAAAAATTTAATTTTATTTATAATAAGTTGGGGTCTTACAATATTTAATGTTTTCCAATCATTATCTTAATTCTTGTGTCCACCTCTAAAATATCAAATAATTAGAAACGGAGGGAGTATAACATAAAATTGCTCATACAGTTCATGTACATTCACATGCATACTTTGATAACCCATGTGAGTGTATATGCATGTGAGTGTATCTGAACGATTTTATGTGATAGTAAACTTACTATTTTAATTGAGAAATTATGTGGCATATCTTAATTGGACAGTTGATTGAATCCCATAATAATATTTTGTTTTATTGTTATTTTAATTATATCATGTTTATTTATTCATAGAGAATTGATATTTCCACGAGCTAAAGTGATACAGTAGACTAACTATAGTATTTAGTAGTTCTTTATGTCCAAATTACTCCAACTTGATAAATAACTAAACATCTAGTTGTTTACCATTAGCCGTTTGAAGAAAACTTTTATTTATTAATATTATTACGATAGTAATAATAATAATAATATTAATATTAATTAGAAAATTGTTAGGAAATAAGTGAGAAAAATTATTTTTAGAATTATCTGCCAAGAGAATACAGTAATGCAGAAAAAGATAATGACATAGTCAATTAATCCAGAAATTACATAATGCAAAATGAAAGTTGTTTCTAAGAATGAGTTCTGGGCATCAGGTTAAGCATAAGAATGAAACACCAACACAAGTGTTTAACTTGTCTGACCAAACACCAACACAAGTGTTTAACTTGAGAACCAATAAAATCAAAATACAAGACTCTTGAGGACAAATTGGACATAATAATTAAATCATATAGTTAGTCTACTACACAAAAAGTTAATAAATTACATCAAGCACACCCTTGATGTGTCATAATAATTAACAACGCTCGTGCATACACATTCATGATTAACAACGCTCGTGCATACACTTTCGGTGTATTAAACTTTAAACTTGTATGTATAAGGAAGTAGGGTTGCAACCTGACAAGCACCCTAACAAGCAACAACAAATGACCTTTGAAGGTCATGAAAAGAAGAATGTGAAGAAGGCTTACCTGGTAGTTTTTTGGAACAACGCCAACAAACTACTTTATTTAAGTTTATAACACTTCAAAACAAATAAAAGCAATTGATTTTTAATATAAGAATTGTTCTATTTATTATATTCTGTCAATAAATAACAAATTGCTAATGGTTATAAATAAATAAAAAAAAATCCTATGTTGGCACACTGGAAAAGCTCTAAAATTAACATTGATTCGTAGAATTAGTAGAACACAACTCATCTTGAACAACATGAAGTTTGCTTTGATCCATCAGCGCCATTGTTTACGAGGCTTACCCTATTAACAGACAACTCGGCTTTGTATGACTCAGAATTTAAGACTTTCCGGCTGACATTGCTATATATCTCCCGAACGACAATTTCAAAAGCCTTTTTTACATTGGTAGAATCCAGTGCTGATGTTTCCATAAAGAACAAACCCTCTTCCTCTGCCAGCTTTACACCTTCTTCCACACTTACATCCCTGATGTTCTCTAAATCACTTTTGTTTCCAATTAACATCCTTGCTACAGTTGTATCAGAATGAGCTGCATGATTATTAACAAAGTTGAAAAATATGAGATTTTCAAAGCTCGTAGCAATATATAAGAATAGGCATTACAGTAGCGTCAAAATAGACAGAACATATATACATAATGCTTAGCTTAGAGCATCATTGGAATCATATAGGAAACGCTGATGATTAACACAAATCGGAACTTTATAAAGAATAGTTTACATGACTGATATTTTAAAATGATTCTACAAATATAATGGGAAAAACGATATAAATAATATCGCTAAAGAATATCTACGTAGAGTGCAATTCTTTCACACCAAAGATCAAATAATACAGCTTAATATATGGGGAAAGGGAATATGCGACTTGCATAGCCAAACTTGACTATAGATACACTCATTCATTAATGACATCTTCGTATTTTCATCATTCATCATTTCCATTATTGGCATTCTAGTCATTTCACTATTTTATTACCAAATACTACGTCGTTTTGTACCTTATCTATAGCCAAGCTTAGCCGTGGCAACACATATTCCCTTCTCCCTTAATAATTCAAACTTGGAAGCTCAAATGTTTATGTTTTATTGGTGCAATTGCTTCACTGGTGATTTGTTAGTTTGATATTTTCCTAAGATATTATGTTATTCTCTTATGAATCTAAGACTAAAGAAGATGAAGACCAATTATTTTAGGATTGTGCAGTATTCTACAAAGTCTCTTTCCACTCATCAAGTTATTACCACTCCTGATAGCTTAACAAAGATAAAAAAGTATGTCATTCTCCACCTCAAGTAAATTAAGACCTGAATATGATGAATAGGAAGTGGTCTTGTATTTTGATTTTATTGGTTCTCAAAATCAAATTTATTTTTAAACACCTACAGTGGTCGATCTTGAATCGGTCGGAGTATGAAAAAAGATTATGGTACTTGTTCTGTTTGAAGACATTAAATTTTGCTAACCAAAGCCATGAAACCAATAATTAAAAAAAATGAGGACATGAAGGTATCAAAATTTTTGAAGTATCTTTCTAAAATAAATAAAGATTCATAGACTGAGGCACAAACTTGAAGACAGAGTTATATTCATTGAAGAGGTCTGAATATTTTGGAATATACTGAGTTAGGGTGTGTTTGATTAGCTCTTTAACGCCTCTTAATTGGAGTGCCTCTGATTTGGTTAAGGCAAAACACGTTTGGTAAAAAAAAAAAATTGTCTCTTAATGCTTCTTAATCGGTTAGACACAAAATTAAAACTTAATCATTTAGAGAGACATCTGAATGAGTTTATATTTTTTTTAGACAAAAATACACTCTTTAATATTATTAATTTCCTTTTGTATCCATTTTAATCCTTTTTCTCTCTCTCTCTCTTCATTAAGATCCATCACAAGCTATCCGCTGATCATACCCTTCACAATAATCAGTTTATCATTCAAGAAATTCATGCTCCATAGATCCTGAAAATGGATTCACAACCTTCCCAATTAAGAAGGTTTTCAATTGACGCCGCACGAATATGATTTGATTAAAACCCAAAATCAGATTCTTAAATAATAAGAAATCAATTGACCCAACAAATGATCAAAACTCAAATCAGAAAGAAACCCATGTCCGAAAATTTTCCTAAAACATTTCTCCTTTCTCCTCTATTTGTTGTGAAATCCGTTGTCTGCAAACACCATAACCTCTATACCTCAAGATCTAGTCGTTACCGTTGCAACAATGGTCCTAATGATCACAACCAATTTGATGTTTGGCTCATCACCTGTAATAGATCTTAAACATGAAGGGGCCCAATAATTTTGTCTTTTGATATTCAAAACAATATGATGGATCTCTTTGAACGAATTATAAGATGGTGATAATGAAGAGAGAGAAAACGAGTTGTTCTTTTTTTGTTTTATTTTTATATATTTTTTTCTTTTGTTCAAATGGTTAAAATGGTAAAATATTGTTATTCAAATATTTTGAAAAAAAAAATTATCAAACAACATTTTTTCATTCAGATACAATTCTATTCAAATGCTCTATATTATTCAGACGTCTAAATTGTTCAGGTTTTAACACTCAGTTTTATTAAAAACCACCTTATTCATACTAAATTTAGATCCTTATATGGTCATATATAGAATATTAGGAGGATTATTATTAGAGGGCTATTATTTGGTTCCCAAGTTGTGCCTCTAAAATCTAAATTAGAACTTAACTACTAATCCAGTCTGTCCCAAATTGAGAATCATGTTTCAAAACAGCGAAGGCAACACAGACTTTAGGTCGTGCCAAAGGCACACTAAGATTTTACATTTTTCAATTCTTTTTCTTCTTTTTTTCCCAAATTACTTCTGAACTCTGATTTTATTTTCTCAAAAAACACAAAGAACATATTAGGTAACTATTTCAGAACAAGAAGCAATGGTTTCTATCTCAAGATCCAGTTGAAAACAAGATATAATGGGTCTAGTATTGATTTACAATTATTCAATTCAAATCATAACTGAAAATTATTCTCCAAAAAATGGTAAACAGACATGTATAAATTTCAAAAACATTCCAAGACAAAACAGAAAACAAAGGTCAAAAACTGAATCCAATAACAGAGAACGCATCCTATTTTTTCTCTATCTTCTTTTCCTTTACTATATTTGTTTTAGATATATAACGAAATTTACTTCACATCTAAGCTATAGTAAAATTTATCGTATTTGGACACAACAAATCCCTTCTATCTATTGATTTTCAACTGATCCACCATAATCTATAGAAAAAGTTTTTCAGGTCCTAAAACTAAAGCTTAACCATACATAAAGCAACTAACTTTAAACTTAAAACTACTATTACTGTTAACGCCAAGATTTTTCCACGCGCTTCAATCACGTAACACGCGTCTATATCCTGCACAGTAAACACGACAACACCAAAAGCTTGACGGCTTCGACCGTCGGGGGATAGCTCCGGCGTGAGAGTCAGTACAGGCGATCACAAGGTTAACAATGGAGGATAAAATCTCTAGTGTATTGAGAGAGAGATTTAGTTGTTAGTGTGTGTACCTTTTTCTTGAAGACTTCCTTGCTAGGTTATACTCTCTTGCCCGGTTTACCGTGCCACCCACTACCGTCTGACACAGCCCCCCCACTCCTCAGTGATTTCTGTCGACTGCATGCAGGTTGTCACCTTTTTTCTCCACTGTTTATGCCGCTGACCAGCTATAATCCCATCCACATTAATGATCTGCAGACTTTTGGTCAACAGCCTTCCTTTTTCATCATCACAAGTCAAAGATAAAGATATCAAAATATCTAATGGGTCATCCCACTGACCCGACCCAATCTGATCTCGTAAGGACTTAACAGGAATAAGATGATGACTAAGCCCAATATCTTTAAGACTCAGTAGTGAAGACCCAATGGACTAGTCAAATAAACAAGCCCAATCCATTCGGCCCAATAGAGAAAATATCGTGACCCAACATTGCCCCCTAGTTTTTTATTAAACAGGAATATTTAATAGAAAACTATAAACGGTCCATGATATTATAGTATTTACTAAAGGCCCATAATGAAAGATAATTGAAATGCACCCGGTGTGATCCATAAGACGAAACAGAAAGTGACCGGAGGTCCAACGTGAAAGGCCCAATTTTGAAAAAAGCCTGAGACTTAATCCGGACGTTACCCATTCAAATTCTAAATCATTACCAGCATTTAATGTGCCGCCCTCGTGTACCGTATAACCGTCAGTATAAAAGGTAATTTCCCCCAATTTTGACAGTTTTACCTACCAATTTGAAATTTCAGACTCTTGAGCTTTCTTCTTCTCTCTCGATCTTTTCTTCCCTTCTTTGCAAAATCTCAACAATGACTTCTCAAGGTTTTGAGCAAGGTTCGCCTCTTCTGGTAACACCAATTAATGCTGTTCCACCAAACCCAAGCCCCAACAAAGAAGCTTCGAGCTCTAATCCCAAAGGTGCGAAAACCAGCAAGAAACCACCTCTAAAAACCCCCCCTAACTCCTTCTGAATTCTATAGGAGTACAGAACGCTTCTCACACGCCAACACTCCTGTCGTCACTAAAATTGATCTGAAAAGGATTCGAAGTCGATATCATATTCCGGATACTCACATGATTAGAGTCCCTAGGTCCGGTGAGAGAATGTACCAACGGCCAGAAGGTTGGACGGCCGTTCCTGTGACCATTCTCGAGAAGGGGGTTCGATTTCCTCTTCATATCTTCGTAGTAACCATCCTAGAGTTTTTGGGTGTTGGGTTCGCCCAACTGGTGCCAAATTCTTACATACACATCTTAGCATTCATCGCTTTCTGCCATGAGCTAGGTGTCGAACCTACACTCGACTTCTTCTTTACCATCTACAAGATCAGCCAAACCCGAGAAAAGGGGTTTAAGGTTTTGGGTAAACAATCGCCGAAGGCAGGAGAGAAGTTTGAAAGGCGATCCCTAGTAAACACTCCTTCGAGTAATAGGGGATGGCATGAGAAGTGGTTTTTCGTCAAGGGACCTGAAATCACCTCTTTACCGAACTGGGCCACAGATGAAAAGATTTCTACCGACTTCGGAGACATTCCTGAGGAACGTGAGGCCGAAATGATAGAACTTTTTGACAACTTCCCGAAGGAGGAATGGAACTATGGACTTCTCTCCAAGCAGGCGTGGTTGTACGACCACAAATGTGAGTATTAATCTATCTTATATATATACATAAATTTGGAGATTTATATGATGTGAATTCTGACATAGGACTGTTTACTTTATGCAGTATCTCTGATCAGACCGAGTTCCTCAGAAGTAAAGGAATTTGAAGATTTTCTATCTGGAAAATCTTCGGAAGCTGCCGAAACCCCACTGCTAGAAACTGTACCCGAAGGTAACCCTATCCCTGAAACACACATTGATGAACCTCAAATAAACGAACCAAAACCTGATGAATCTCCCCTACCAGAAGAGACTCTTCAACCTCGTCGGAAGAGGAGGGCCATCCGAAAGCCCCGATCAACCCCCATTCTAACCTCTTCTGAACCCAACCCAGAAACTGAACCAATTACCAACTCAGTCCCCCCTCGAGGAGGTTTGCTCGATCTGCCTGTTCATGATCGAAAAAACCTTCTTCGAGTTAAGAAGTTAAGAACTAAAGTAATCCCTCTGACAGCTGAAGAGCTCAGAGTGCCACCTACTTCAACTGCTCTTCCTCCCGTAATTCCAGTTGAAATTCCAGCTTCTGACGATGAGGAGCAGATCGAAGCTGTTCCAGCACTATCTAGAAAAAAGAAAACATCCTTCTGAGAGCCACCCAAGCCCAATAACCATTCCCTCACCAGTACATGAGCCCATTCCTTCTTGGTCTCCATCCCCCGAGAATATATATATGGATCCTTCCCCCACCCGTGACCAAACTATGCCTTCTCCCCCAAGGCGTTCTTCAAATGAGTTTCAGAATGATGCAATGGGAACACCGACCATGTGGCCTCGGTTTAACGCCAATTTCCCATTTCAGCTCTTTGATGCCTTCGTTCGGGAGACCGACGATCACCGATTCGGTAACCATTCGAACGGGGATCTGCTTGATGAAGGCATGAGCTATTTGGCGAAGGTAAGTGACAGTTTTCTTGGTTTATACATTTCTTTCCTTGCTTAAGTATCTGAAACTGATTGGATACTGTTGAATATATGTAGGCAAATGCGGTCTTCGGGCGTTTACGTCCTAGACATGTAAATGCTGAGGCCGAAGAGGAGACCATGAAAAGTGAAAATAATATGTTGAAGGCGACGTTGGCTCGGGAGAGAAGTCAATACGAAAGTCTTCTTCATACTAACGAGGGCCTTCGGAGAGAGTTGGCTCAAGTCAAAGAGGGCCTGAAGGCGTCTGAGGACGAACGGAAGGCAACTGAAGAGGAATTGAAGGCGACCAAGGTTAGTCAGCAATCATTGACTGATATGAATGTCGGCCTGGTTGAAGAGAATTTGGTCTTGAAGACCAAAAATGAAGAACTCGCCACAGCCAACCGAAGCTTGGCGATACAACTTGGTGAAGTTCAGGCAAAGGCTCAGGATGATAAGGAAGTATACAAGGCCAAACGTCGTAAACTTCATCACAAGATAAAATCGCTTAAGGAGAAAGGTCCTCTTTTTGACCGAAGAGCTGCGTAAGCAAATACAGACTGAATACCGATCCTCCGATGAGCTGAACGCAGAAATTTTGAAAGTATACTCTGAAGAGTACAAAGTCTGCCGAGATCGAGGTAAGGGAAAGCTGGTTGCAGCTCAACTAGACCCGGTCGGCCCTTCTTGACTCCGAAGACGAGGGTGGTGCTTGAATAGGACCTTACTGCTTTTTTATGTTAGAAGTTTTGTAAAGAATTTTTATTTCCTGTGTATGTAATCGTTTTACTATTAATGAAATTTTAATTTTCCTTTTCATGATTTCTGTATAATGTGTTTCTTGTCAATAATTCAGTATCAATCATCTTGAATGAACTTAACTTAGATTACGAATCAGGTAAGTCATGTAACAGTTACGTTAAGAAATGATACGAACTGAATTTAATGAACTGAACTGAATGAAACGAACTCTCAACACTTGAACAAAATAAAGTAATGCATACTTATCGTTTCTGAAGTGTGAGACAGGTCATGTATAAGGTGAATTCGGCTGATCCTCTTTGCACCATCAAGATCTTGTTTACCACTCGGGATAAAACAAGTATATAAGGGCATTTGTTTACCACTCGGGGTAAAACAATTTTATAAGGACCATGGAATTTGTTTACCACTCGCGGTAAAACAAATTCATAAGGACACACCTGACAATAAGGCTGTCATCGAATGGCCAGCAAGTCCGACCATACCTCCTTACTTCGGTGCAAATTGATTTACCACTCGCGGTAAAAACAATATTAAAAGGACCATGAAATTTGTCTACCACGCAGGGTATAACAAACTCATAAAGACACTCATGCCGATAAGGCTACCATCGAATGGTCAGCGAGTCCACCCCGTCCTCATTACACCGATGAAGTTTGCCTACCACGAAGGGCCTAACTAATTCATAAGGACCACCTGCCAAAAAGGCTACTATCGAATGGTCAGCGAGTCCCCCCGTCCTCCTTACACCATTGTGACATTAGGGCCAATAGGAAGATCAATTTGTGAAAAAGTGAATCTTTTATTGATGACGGTCCAATATTTATAGACTTCCGATAAACTGACTCGATCTCTACTGAAAATATTTTCGAAGCCTGCCAGCATGCCAAGTATTCTTGATTTCGGATCCGTCTAATGCCTTCAACCGATAAGTTCCCGGCTTCGGTACTTCAATTACTTCGTACGGCCCTTCCCAATTCGGCATCAGCTTTCCCATGTTCTGAGGCGTAGACGCTTCGACTTCTCTGAGGACGAAGTCCCCCACTTCAAATCTACAAAGCTTAACCCCCTTGTTGTAATGCTTGGCTACTCTCCGTTGGTAAACTGCCAATTTAACCAAAGCTACCTCTCTGACTTCTTCCAACAGATCCAAGTTGACCTTGAGTCCTTCTTCATTATAGATTTTTTTGAACTGACTAACCCGAAGACTTGGAGATCCAATCTCGACTGAGACTAAGGCATCAGTACCATAGGCCAATCTGAAAGGTGAATCCCCTGTGGTAGTCCTCGGTGTAGTCCGATAAGCCCATAACACGCTGAGAAGCTCCTCTGGCCATCTTCCTTTAGCTTCGTCCAGTCTGCGCTTGATCCCATTCAGTAGCGTTCTGTTGGTCACTTCAATTTGCCCATTCGACTGTGGATGAGCCACCGAAGTCTTCTTGTGCTGAACTCCAAGCTCTTTCAGAAATCCTTCAAATTTTGATACCACGAACTGGCGTCCGTTGTCCGATATCACCACTTTAGGAATTCCGAAACGAAACACTACGGACTCCTTCATGAACTTCAAGCACTCTTGCTCCGTTATCAACCGAAGTGGCTTCGCTTCTACCCATTTAGTCATATAATCGATAGCAACTATGACAAAACTGACCTGACCTTTAGCTTTCGGCATCAGACCCAGTATATCTACCCCCCAGACAGCAAATGGTATAGGAGATAAGATCGAGTATAGCTCTTCTGGTGGCTGATGTGGGATCAGACTGTTGAGCTAACATTTTTCACACTTCTTTACATACTTTATAGCTTCTTTGAAGATTGTAGGCCAATAGTATCCCTGCCGAAGCACTTTTTAAGCTAATGACTTAGCAGCCATATGGTCGCCACAAATACCCTCGTGAACCTCCCGAAGAGCATACTCAAGCCTCAGATGGAACCAGACACTTCAACAATGGTGACGAAAATGCCCTTCGATAAAGATCGCCATCAATAAGAACGAAGTTGGCACTCTTGTACTTGATCTTCTTTGCCAACATTTGATCCGAAGGAAGGACGCCATCTGCCAGATATTCAATGTAGGGAGTCATCCAACAGTTAGAACGTTCAATGCACATCACTGCTTCGTGCTGGATACTCGGCTGCTGCAAAAGCTCCAAATAAACTGATCCATTGAAAATATCAGCATCCGTAGTGGCCAACTTCGATAATGCATCAGCAATGGAATTGTCGTTACGCTCTATGCCCTGAAACTCATAAGAGACGAAGTACTGAAGTCGGTCTTTCAACTTTGCCAAATACTTGATCAACCTCATCCCACGAGCTTCATAATCTCCTAATACTTGCTTGACGACCAGCTGAGAGTCACTGTAAATGATCAGCTTCTAAACTCTTCGTCAGTCGAACTCCTGCTAGCACTGCTTCGTACTCGGCCTCGTTGTTCGTTGCTCTGAACCCGAATCTTATGGCATGTTGTACCTTGAATCCCTCCGGACTTGTTAAAATAATCCCTGCTCCATTGACATCCGCGGTAGAAGACCCATCTGCATACAGCGTCCATGAATTCTGACTGTGCTGAAGAACTGCAACTGCTCGATCGGACGCCTCAGCTTCTGGCAGCTCAGCATCTGCTTCGGAGAACGAACATTCCACCATGAAATCGGCCAAGGCTTGACCTTTGATAGCAGTTCGGGGATGATATTCAATAAAAAATTGGGATAATTCCATCGTCCATGCTGCTAATCTCCCCGAAACTTCTAGCTTGCTCATCACCTTCTTCAGCGGCTGATCCGTGTAGACAACCAGGAGCCGACCTTGAATGTATTGCCGAAGCTTTCGACTAACAATTATCAAAGCAAAGGCAAATTTTTCAATGTTTGGATACCTGGTTTCAGCATCTCTTAGGATATGACTCACATAATAAACCGGATGTTGCTTCCCCCTTGTTTCCCGAACCAAAACAGCTCCTACTGCCAACGAATTAGCTGCCAGATATAAATACAAAGTCTCGGCCGGAGCAGGTTTCACCAATAAGGGAGCTGAAGACAGATATGTCTTTATGCCTTGGAAGGCGTCTTCACACTCCGAAGTCCACTGAAACGTCTTCGCATTCTTTGGTCCCTTCAGTGTATCAAAAAATGGCAAGCACCTCTCTGCTGACTTGGACATGAACCTCCTCAAAGCTGCAATCCTACCAGTCAGACGTTGAACGTCTTTGAACGACTGAGGAGTCTTCATGTCGAGAATAGACTGGATCTTCTCCGGATTGGCCTCAATGCCTTTTTGACTGACCAGATAACCCAGGAACTTCCCTGCACCGAGCCCGAAGGTGCACTTTGCAGGATTGATCCTTAACTTGTGATGGCGGACAGTCTGAAAGCATTCCTCTAGGTCGTCCAGGTGTTTCTGAACAATCATGCTCTTCACTATCATATCGTCCACGTACACCTCCATGTTCCTTCCCAGCTGCTTCTGGAAGACAAAGTTCATCATTCTCTGGTAAGTGGCTCCAGCATTTATCAGGCCAAAGGTCATCTTCTTATAGGCATACACCGAACGGTGTGTGATGAATGTTGTCTTCGGAATGTCCTCCTTGCACATAGATATTTGATGATAACCTGAAAAAGCATTCATAAAGCTTAGTAGTGCATACCCCGAAGTCGCATTTATAAGTTGATCAATGTGAGGCAGAGGATAGAAGTCCTTCGGACATGCTTTGTTCAGGTCCGTGTAGTCGATGCAAACTCGCCATTTCCCATTCTGATTCTGCACCAACACTACATTTCCACTCCGGGTAGTCGATCTCAAAGATGAAGTCAGCAACTATCAGCTTGGCAATCTCTTCATCAATGATCCTCTGACGCTCAGGTGCAAAGATCCGCCTTTTCTGCCGAACTGGCTTCTTTGATGGATCCATATCTAGTCTGTGCTCGGCAATCTTTCGGCTGATTACAGGCATGTCTTGTAGCTCCCATGCAAAAATGTCCGCATAGTAGCGAAGAAGTTCCATAAGGTTTGTCCGGAGAGGTTCCGGCAGACCCGAACCAATCTTTACTGTTTTGTCTTTCTTTCCAAGGACCAGCTCGATCTCCTCTGTCTCTCCTGCAGGTATAACCAATGGCTCTGAACTGCTTTCAGTGAATGGTTCAATCTCTATCGCCATGGTCTGCTTCTGTTTGCTGACCCCTACTCCCGAGGCGATCACAGAATTCCTATAACATCGTTTGGTCAGGTCCAAGTCTCCTGCTACCTCCCCAACTCCATGGGTTGTGGGGAACTTGACTTTGAAATAAGGGACGGAGGTCACTGCTTGGAGAGTAGTCAAGGTAGGTCGTCCCAATATGGCGTTGTAGGCCGAATCTACATGCACAACATAAAATTTACATGTTATTTCTACCTGTTGTGGAGAAGTACCGAAGATGATCGGTAGCTCAATAGTTCCTGCCACTTTGACGGGATCGTTGCTGAAGCCATATAGGGGAGCCTCCTGTCCAACCTCCATCTTTCGTCCATCAAGATGCATCCTCTGATAAGCATGGGCATACAGAATATCCACAGAAGACCCGTTGTCTATCATCATTCGCTTCATATCTACCGAACCCACTTGTGTTGTGATCACCAATGCTTCTTCATGGGGTTCAATGGGTTCCGAAGGATTATCTGCATCACTGAAGGATATAACTGTCCCTGGAAATGGTCTGTCGATCTTCGGGGGAGCACCCGCCACGGACATGACCGAGTCCAGATATCCTCTCCTCTTCTTTCCTGCCAATTTCCCTGCCGTCCCACCGGTTATTACATCAACGACGTGCCTCGGCGGCTTATTTGGAGCAGGCTGCATGAGGGGAACCGTTTGAACCGTCTGAACAGTACGGTTAACATTCTGCTGCTCTTGCTGGTCCCTCCCGGCCACATATTAAACCAGCAAACCACTTTGAACCTTACTCTCCACAAAATCTTTCAAATTACAGCACTCATTAGTGTCGTGACCTGCGGCTTGATGATAGCCACAATATTTTCGAGCATTGCCCTGTCCCGGCTTGAGAACGTCACGAGGCGGTTCAAAGAACGGCTGGTTCCTGATCTGATCCAAAATCACCGACCTATCCGTATTCAGTTTGGTGTAAACCTTGTTCACCTTCGGGGTAGGAGCAAGTGGGTGATTACTTCCCTGTCGCCATGAGTTGTTATACTTCTTTGAGTTACCCTCGGACCGATCATTATACCCTCCCCCTTTCTTCTGATCGTCTTCAGCCTTAGGAGCATCTGCCTCCTTCATTCGGTCCGAAAAAGGACGTTTCAGGCTATTCATAGCCTCCTCCACCACAATGTAGCCCTCTGCTTTGTCAAAAGCTTCGGCCAAGCTCTTCGGATGGTGAAACATCAGCTTCTTCACCAACTTTTCGGACTTCACCGCCTGAAGATCATTGAGGTCTGCCACCTGACCAACTACTTCCCTGAACCTCTTCACATACTGACCTAAAGACTCATTGGTAAACTGTCGGACCTGTGCTAAAGAACCCGTAGGCTTCCCTCTTCTTCGATTACTCCCGAAACGAGCGTGGAATTTGTCACACAGCTCGGACCACGACGAGACCGAGTCTGCAGGTAAAGTCCTCATCCACTGCCTCGCATCCTTCCTTAACGTTGTGACAAACGTATGACATTTGGCAGTATCAGTGAAATCATAGTAATCCATCAGCCGGTCGAACGCCTGACTATGGTCATAATGTCCTCCAGACCCATCGTAACTCCATATGAGGCAACTTTTTGGTGGTGTCCGCCTTCTCCTTAAGAATATCCGAAGAAAAAGGAGACGCCTTCTTTCCCGGAATATCTTTCACCTGTTGAACCTCAGCCAACTGCTTCCGGAGCTCCTTCAATTAATTCACTAAGAAATCCACACATTTTGGCTGTGACGAGATTTCTTTTTCCGGTGACTCTTTCCTCTTCGGAATGGACCGACCCTCTCTAACAGAAACCACCGCCCTTGATGGGCTTCTGGACTTGCTTCGGCGTGTGGTCCTTCCATCACGATGAGAGTGCTCATGACGTTGTTCTTTCCTTCTACTTTCTGGAACGATCTCCCTCGACCTACTCCTTCGTCTGCCACCATCTCGGCCTTGAGAACCGACGATAATAAGTGCTCCCTTTGATGTCTCAGGAGTTCTGCTCCTCGATCTCCTTCGGTCATGAGAACGGCCTCGAGACTCATGCACGGAATGCTCCGGCTCCTTCCCCTCTCGCCGTTGTATCTCCTTATGTCTACTACGCCTCTCGGACTGGACATAAGTAGACGCCTCGTCTTTCAGATCGGTCATCCGAAGCATCTGCACAGCTATGTCTTCCCTCTGCTTCAGAAGGACCTCTAGAGCTTTATTTGCCTCTTCTGTCATCTTCGCCAACTTAGCAGCTTTGTCGTCTCGACCACTTCGGTGGTGAGTTTTAGGTGGAGAACCCTCCATCTGCCTCTGATCCTGATCACGGCCTTTATCATCAGCAAACACCAACCTTCGTCTGGCACCACCATGAGCTCTCGAACGAGAACCCTTGAAATCATGTTTGGAAGCAGTGCTCTCACTCTCATGAGCACTCTTTGAAGGACCCAGACGATCCTTGATAGAAATGTGTTGGACAGACGAGCTTACAGCCTTCGGCTGTCCTTTCGGTGTATCTGTTCTACTCCTCACCATCTTCCGAAGTAGAATAAATGGGAATTTGTGATTGAAAACTCAATGACACTAGAATACAGCCCTCCTTCTAGCGCTAATGTTAACGCCAAGATCTTTCCACGCGCCTAAATCACGTAACACGCGTCTATATCCTACACAGTAAACACGACAACACCAAAAGTTTGACGGCTCCGACCGTCGGGGGATAGCTCCGGCGTGAGAGTCAGTACAGGCGATCACAAGGTTAACAATGGAGGATAAAATCTCTAGTGTATTGAGAGAGAGAGATTTAGTTGTTAGTGTGTGTACCTTTTTCTTGAAGACTTCCTTGCTAGGTTATACTCTTGCCCGATTTACCGTGCCACCCACTACCGTCTGACCCAGCCCTCCACTCCTCAGTGATTTCTGCCAACTGCATGCAGGCTGTCACCTTTTTTCTCCACTGTTTATGCCGCCGGCCGGCTATAATCCCATCCACATTAATGATCTGCAGACTTTTGGTCAACAGCCTTCCTTTTTAATCATCACAAGTCAAAGATAAAGATATCAAAATATCTAATGGGTCATCCCACTGACCCGACCCGATCTCGTAAGGACTTAACAGGAATAAGATGATGACTAGGCCCAATATCTTTAAGACTCAATAGTGAAGATCCAATGGACTAGTCAAATAAACAAGCCCAATCCATTCGGCCCAATAGGAAAATATAGTGACCCAACAATTTCATTGTGTCTCTAGCATGATTTTAAGACTAAATTTAAAAATCAACTGGCTTAAAATAATCTAATCCTCAAATTCAATCCTACATACACAAATCTAATAAAGGCAAATGTTAAAATGCACTTCGAATTTAACCAATTGCCCATGGCATATAGAATACATTTCACATTTGCAACACTTTATGCAATAGATCAATATGGAGTGCATTAATCAATTTCTATTTTGCTCAGTCCCATAAAAATAGTCTCATTTGAAGAGGAAAAAATTGTTCCACAAAAAGAGTTCTTTAATGTAACTCACATATTTGCAAATTTTGTAAATGGGACTTTTTTGTTGGACGAAAGGAGTAAGATTTAACTTACTGTCGAGCTCTTGGAGCCAGCGGCGGACGCTATCGAAGGTGGTGCGGCGGCTGATGTCGTAAACAACCAGGGCACCGACGGCGCCGCGGTAGTAGGCGGAGGTGACAGCGCGGAAGCGTTCTTGGCCGGCGGTGTCCCAAATCTGGGCCTTAACTTCCTTGCCGTCAATATCCATGGTCTGGGTCTGAAATTCAACGCCGATTGTGGCCTTGGAGTGAAGATTGAACTCATTTCTAGCGTACCGGGAAAGGAGGTTCGATTTGCCCACTGCTGAATCTCCGATTATCACTACTTTGAACAAATACTCTTCTCCCTCCTCATCACTGGAGTCCATCTTGAGGTTTTTAGGGAGAGATTTTGTTTGTAATTGGGGAATGAAAAGGGGTAGAATTAGATTTGGCAGAGGAGAGAAAGAGAGGATGAAGGAGGAAGAGGAGAAAAGGCTGGCAGTGGGAGAAGACAAGTGTGCGTTATTAGTGGGACCAGTCTCACGGAGTCTCTTACTTACTAATGGTATGCCGTATGCAAGCAAGGCATCAGCAAAGTCAATTACTGCAACAAATAAGAAATACTTTTGGTGGGTTAACTACAAAAGTATTCCTCAAAGTTTTATAAAATTCTACTTTTAGTTCTAAAATATCAATGTTTTCAATTATGTTCCTAAAAGTTTTTTTTGTTTTGTAAAATTGTTCCCTTTTTTATATCGGTGAAGTTATAGGTCGAAATTCATGTCTTATACAGTTGAATACATATTTGACTCATTCAAGCACATAAATATAACAATATATACGTTATATGAAACATAAATAACATAATTCTAATAATTTTGAACATGTATGTGAAGTATTCCGACTTATAATTTCACTAATATATTAAAAAAAAATTATAAAAAAATTAAACTTGAAGGAACATAATTGAAAAAAATTAATACTTTGGGATTAAAAATATAATTTTATAAAACTTTGAGAGATACCTTTGTAGTTAACCCATAAAAATAATATTATCTTAATAAATAACTATACTTTTACAATTATATAAACCATACTTAACATACATTTTGAGTGACAATTATTATTCGAACTTGTCATTATTAAAAATGACTAAAAAATAGTACTTCTTTAGTTCTTTGGTTCTAAATTATTAGATTAATGTGGACTTTTGAAAAGTCAATTTTAAAATTTAAAATTGTAATTAATTAATTCATTTTATATCAATATAATTATAAATATCATAAAATACCTAAAAAAAATAATATTACTTATAAGATTTATTATTTTTAAAATTTAAATAAATTTTATTAATTTTAAATTTAAAAATATTTTAAATTAATTTTAAAAAGTCAATAATGATCTTATAATTAAAAACTGAGAGAATATATTCGTAAAACAAAAACATAACACATTCGTATGAATGTGAAATAATGCGATATTAATAACTTAGTTTATCATATTATTCCTACATTAAATATTATTAAGTTGTTTAATTTTTTATTTTTTCAATAAATTTTAAAAAATAATATTAAAATTGTATAATCATTTTAATTAATTAAACAAACTACTGCACAACACCTGGGCACATTCTATAGGGCTTTTTTTTAGTTTGCTTATGATTTTATATTTTTATATTTTATTGTATAAAATTATAAATTATACACATGTTTTCAATTCTAACTGAAATCACCGACTTAAAAAATTACTCAAGTTCAAAAAATCACTTAAAAAGTAATATTAGTTATAAGATTTAATATTTTTAAATTTTAAATTAATTATGTCAATTTTAAATTTAAAAATATTTTAAATTAACTTTTAAAAAATAAATATTAATCATCTGATTCAAAACGAGTAGAGTATAATATTATCAATTGGACCTAAAACATAAAGCCCAAATAACTTGTTTGGTCATGGAGCCCAAGTGGCCTAGATGGTGACCAGCCCAAGCGGCTGCTAGCTTGCTCTCTCCCTCTCTATATATGAAATAAACAAAAGGTATACGATATTGTAATACCTGAAAAAAAAAAGTATTTTATATATATAAAAAAATCATTTTGTTTTAAAACATATTAAATGTGCTTTGTCTTTTATTTGGGTCAAGCTAGCCATTTACTTTTGGGCTAATGAGTATTAATAAATGAACAAATTAAATTGGTAAAATTGGGCTTTAAATTAAGTGGGTCTAATTTATAATTGTGTAATTTAAAATTCTATTAAAATTAGGAGAGTTAGTAAAATATATCAATTAATAAATATTTGAAACCTAACAATACTACCCATCATAATTAACACAAACCCTACGTTGCTTTATCTGATAAAGAAAAGGAGGCGGAGGGGAGAGATAGCAGAAAAGAGAAGAAAGGCAGCGGCTGCAGCTAAAAAAAAAGAAGAAGCAAAGAGGTACTATAATATTTCCGTTAAGTATGAGTTGTATGAAATTGTCAGATTGTCAAGATGCTTGTATAATTAATAATTATGTGTGTGCAGAGTCTTGTATGCTTTGTAGGGTTGTGGGTGATTGTGAAGCTTTTGAATAATTGCAAGTTGGGCAAATTGTGTATTTGAAGTATGCTTATAATGTTAATATAATAATGTTAATGAGTACTTTTCAAAGTCACTTTTCCACAAAACTTATATTCTCTTACTTGCTGAAATCACTTATATATACTACTTCATACTTGCTAAAATCTTTATATATATATATACATGTCTTACACCAAAATAGTACATCCGGGCAACATTAGTATGCAATTATTAAAATTTGTAATATGAATAATTTACTAGATTAATATTTTAACGTATGCAGTAAAATAATAATAATAATAATAATAATGTGGGTCTAAAAAAAATAATATGTTAGTAATTAGTAATCTAATGCGTAGTTTATTAATTTATTTTATTAATTTGTGTAATTAGTTCGGACGAGGAAATTTAACGAGTATTTTGGAATATAAATTTTGGGTATTACATTGCTTAATCCAGGTACGGATTCCGTACTCTTTCAGCAAGACTCTTTTGTTTTAATTCGTTCGTTTTGTTATTCGTTTCGAAATTTAGTATTGTCTCTCATAATTATTCCTTGTCAATTTATTGTGATAAATTTATTTTGGCGTTGTATTAGAACTCACATTGTACTCTTTAGACTAGTGTGTCATGTCTAAATTTTATTTTTATATTTATAGTGATGTACATGTTAGAATATTAGAGACTTGTGTTGACGATTCGTTCGATTTAACATGTACATGTTAGAACCCCTTTGTGTTGATATTTTGTCGCATGTGTTGTGACATTATATTTTGTTAGAATACCGTAGGGTATACCTGAGCTATAACCACCTGTGGGGGTACCACAGGCATGTCCTCTTGGCACCGAGACATGACACCTTCCGTGGCGGTGTGATCAGTCCACGGCGTCTCCGTTTTGTGCTCCGGTGGGAGTTGGCCATTTGGTGTTTTGTTGTGGGAGGCGTATGGGTCGACCCTAGTTTTCTGTTCTGTTCTGTTCTGCGGATTGGTGATGTTTGTGCCAAACACACCTTCCGATTTACACGCATCTGGATTGCGCAGTCCGATGTGTGATTGCCTGTGTGGCATTATTTTGATTGCCTGTGTGGCATTATTTGACTTGCCTGTGTGGCAAGGTATATTACTATATTCTGAGCTCGGTATGAAATAACACCCAGCCATTTGATTCAGCCTATCATTTCATTGTGTTAGTTTTATTCGTTTCGTTTCAGTTCGCTTCATTTCATTTCATTTAATTGTGATTAGTTATTCCGTTACATTATTCTTGCATTCTATATCCGTACTGGGCATTTGGCTCATGCTGTGTTTTTCTTCCGGCAGGTAATCAGGGGAATCAAGGGCAAGTGTGATGAGAGCTCTATTCATTCCAATGATTTAGAAATATTCTGTTTAGACTTAATGAGTCAGTCATTTAGAATTGTAATAATTATTTAGATTGTGTTTTGAGCCAGTGTGGCATTTATTATGGTTTGTCTTATGACATTGAATTATTATGAGATTATTCTTTTGTGGTTTAGAGCCCTGTGATCTTCTTTAGTTTTGTTGTGTTTTGAGTAACCTCTCTTTCTATTTTGGAAAGGGGGTGTTACAGAGTTGGTATCAGAGCCAGGTTCTTTCTTGTAGAAAACCTATTTAGGTTTGACCTGTGAGTTATGGGTAGACTTCTGGGTTAGATTTTTGTTCTGTTTGATTTTCTGTTCAGCTATTATATCAGCTATATTCGAATCTGTCTCTAATATGCTTTATTATCTATTCGTTGATCTCTTTGTTAGATGGCTCGTCGATCTGCCAGAGTTGCTGGGAAGAGAGGTAACAATAGGGGAAGGGGTAACGTTCAGCCCAATGAGCAACCTAATGATCAGATAAATGCTCAACTGGCTAACTTGGTGAATCAGGCGGTTAATCAGGCTTTACCGCAGTTGGTGGCACAGGTTGTACAGGCAATGCAGCAGCCGCCGCCAGAAATTCCTGAGCAGGGGCACTCGGGAAATAATGGTCCACAAACAAACGAAGAGGAAGGAAATGTGGATGACCTTGATCAGCAGGTGGTTCCAATGTATATGTGGTTGGAGAGGTTCCAGAAGCAGAAACCACAGTCATTTAGTTCAGCTCCAACTCCAATTGATGCAGAGAATTGGATTGCCCACTTAGAGAAGATTTTTGATGTGTTGGGGTGCTCGGATAATCAGAAAGTGTTACTTGCTGCTTATAAGCTGGAAGGGGATGCACAGAGGTGGTGGAAAGCGATGAAAACAACAAAGGGTGATGGTTATGTTGAAACACTTGGTTGGGCTGAGTTTTGTGAGGTCTTTTATCAGCAGTACTTTCCAGCTGCTGATAAAGAGGCCTATGCTAGAGAGTATCTATCCATTCGGCAGAAGGATGATGAGTCCATTACCGATTTCATGACGAGGTTCACCAGGTTGGCAGGTTTTGCGGGAACGTCTGCAGGGACTGCAGCAGAACAGGCGGAAAAGTTCAAGTGGCGGATTCATTATAGGTATCGCCAACATCTCATTAACACCAACCAAGTTTACGGATGTATCGGCGGTGGCTAATGCGGCTAAGAACATTGAGATGGAGCGGCAAGACTTTCGGACTTCCAAACCGGAAGGGAGTCGAAAGAGGGACAGAGATGACCAACATGGTCAAGCTTCAGTTCAGCATGGGAGAAGTCAGGGTGGTCAGTTGAACAGGAATCGTAGTGGCCAGCAAGGGCAGTGGCGTGGCCAGAATCAGAACAGGGGTAATCAACAGATGCCTCAGCAGGGGCAAAATCGTCAGCTTCAGCTACCTTGGTATGGACCGAATCGTCAGCAGGGGCATAATCGTCAGCAGGGACAAAATCAGGGTCGTTATCCGGGACCAGCTGGTGGGGGTAACCCGAATCTTATTCCGATAGCTCCTTGTGCTATTTGTGGGGCTATTCATCCAGGGAGGCAGTGCCACAGACTCACCGGTGCATGCTTCTTGTGTGGACAGATGGGTCACATTGCTAGGGATTGTACTGGGCCACGTGGAAATGGTGGAGGTGGCGATAATGGTGGCAATGGAGGTCAACGCCAGGGTGGTCGAGTGTTTGCCTTGACATATAACCAGGCGGCAGGTGCACCAGGTACTGTTTCTGGTATTCTTTTAGTTGGCAATCGTGAGGCATCTATTTTGTTTGATACGGGTTCTACTCATTCCGTTGTTGCTCAGTCTTTTGTTCGGCACCTGGGTGTGCCATCTCAGTCTTTAGATTCTGTTATGTCTATTGCTACCCCGATGGGGACTTCTGTTGTTATTTCTGATTTGTATCGAGGGTGTTCGATTAGATTTGGGGATAAGATCCGTAGCGTAAATCTTCTTCCGATGTGTATGCACGATTTTGATGTCATTCTTGGGATGGACTGGTTGGATAAACACCATGCCACTATCGATTGTCAGGCGAAAAAGGTTATATTTGGAGATGTGAAGTCTCCGGAGTTCGTGTTTCAGGGTTCTCAGCCGAGTAGGGTGTTAAAGTTGATTTCAGCTTTGAAGGCTGGGAAGTTGGTAGCAAAGGGTTGTGAGGGGTATTTAGCATTTGTTAAGGATACCTCTAAGGGTGAGTCTCGTATTGAGGATGTTCCTATTGTTCGTGACTTTTCCGATGTATTTCCTGAGGAGTTGTCAGGGTTGCCACCGCAGCGAGAAGTGGAGTTTGCTATTGAGCTTGTTCTTGGTGCGGAGCCTATCTCTAAGGCGCCGTATCGGATGGCACCGTTGGAGTTGCAAGAATTAAAGGAACAGTTGCAGGAACTGTTGGATCGTGGTGTGATTCGACCGAGTGTTTCGCCGTGGGGTGCGCCGGTCTTATTTGTGAAGAAGAAGGATGGGTCTATGAGGCTGTGTATAGACTACAGGGAGTTGAACAAGATCACCATCAGGAATCGGTATCCATTGCCGAGGATTGATGACTTGTTTGACCAACTTCAGGGGGCGAAATATTTTTCGAAGATAGACTTGAGGTCGGGCTATCATCAGTTGAGAGTGAGGGATGAGGATATCCCTAAGACGGCTTTTCGTACTCGATATGGGCATTACGAGTTTCTGGTGATGCCTTTCGGTGTGACTAACGCTCCGGCGGTGTTTATGGATTTGATGAATCGGGTGTTCAGGGAGTACCTGGACCAATTTGTCATTGTCTTTATTGATGACATATTGGTTTACTCTAAGTCTAAGGAAGAGCATGAGGAGCATCTTCGCACAGTGTTAGGAATTTTGCAGAAAGAGAAACTGTATGCTAAATTCTCCAAATGCGAGTTTTGGTTGGAACAGGTTGCATTTTTGGGCCACGTTGTTTCTGCTGAAGGCATTAAGGTAGATCCTGCGAAGGTTGAGGCTATCACTAAATGGCCAAGACCTACTACAGTGACGGAGATTAGGAGTTTCTTGGGTTTGGCAGGATATTATAGGAGGTTTGTGGAAGGGTTTTCCTTGCTTGCCTTGCCATTGACCCAGTTGATGAGAAAGGGCGTGAAGTTTATGTGGAATGAAGAGCGGGAGAAGAGTTTCGAGGAGTTGAAGAAACGGCTTGTGACAGCTCCTATACTTGCATTGCCGTCGGGGACAGGAGGCTATCAAATTTATAGCGACGCTTCTAAGAAGGGCTTGGGGTGTGTTTTGATGCAACACGGTAATGTGATTGCTTATGCTTCTAGGCAGCTTAAACCTTATGAAGTGAACTACCCCACACATGATTTGGAGTTGGCAGCGGTGATCTTTGCCTTAAAGATTTGGAGGCATTATTTGTATGGAGAGACTTGTGATATCTTCACCGATCACAAAAGTCTTAAATACATTTTCACTCAGAAGGAGCTCAATATGAGGCAGAGACGTTGGTTGGAGCTTCTAAAAGATTATGATGCGAGGATTCAGTATCACCCGGGGAAGGCAAATGTGGTTGCAGATGCTCTTAGCCGAAAGAGTTCAGGGAGTGTAGCTGCCCTTATTACGCAACCTCAGCTTATTTCAGATATGGAGCGGATTGAGTTGGAGTTGTATGTACGAGGTTCAGATGGACATTTGGCGGGTATGAGAGTGGAGCCCTCTCTTATCTCGCGGGTCAAAGAAGCTCAAAAGGAAGATGGGGAGTTGTGGAGTATGACGCAGAATTTAGAGGAGGGCAAGCACTCCGAGTTTCGTATTGATGACCATGGTGTGATTTGGTTGGGTGAGCGGTTGTGTGTACCGTCAGACCCAATCATTCGTGAGGCTGTGCTGGCTGAGGCTCATAGTTCGCCATTTTCTATTCATCCAGGTTCTACAAAGATGTATAGAGATTTGAAGAAGAATTTTTGGTGGAATGGGATGAAACGAGACGTGGCTGAATATGTTGGGAAGTGCCTCACTTGTCAACAAGTGAAGATAGAACATCAACGAGCTAGTGGATTGTTGCAACAGTTAGACATTCCAGTGTGGAAGTGGGAGGATATCACGATGGATTTTGTGATTGGGTTGCCGAGGACTTTCAGGAAAAATGATGCCATATGGGTAGTGGTGGACCGATTGACAAAATCGGCACACTTTTTGGCTATACATGAGGGTTACTCGGTGGATAGGTTGGCACATATCTTTCAGCAGGAGATTGTTAGACTTCATGGTACTCCGGTGTCTATTGTTTCAGATCGGGACCCACGGTTCACTTCACGGTTCTGGAAAGGGTTTCAACGAGCTTGGGGTACTCGGCTCAACTTCAGTACTTCTTTTCATCCGCAAACTGATGGGCAATCCGAGCGGACTATTCAGACGTTGGAGGACATGTTGAGGTTTTGTGCACTTGAGTGGTCGGGTAATTGGGATGATTACTTGAGCCTAGTTGAGTTTGCTTACAACAATAGTTGGCACGCAAGTATTGGGATGGCTCCTTTTGAGGCACTGTATGGTAGGAAGTGTCGGGCACCAACTTGTTGGGATGAGGTTGGCGAAAGGGCCATAGAAGGGCCTGAGTTAGTTCAAATCACTACGGAGAAGGTAGCGGTGGCTAAGGAAAAATTGAAGTCGGCTCGATCACGGCAGAAGAGTTATGCTGATAAGCATAGGAGGACTTTAGAGTTTGAACCTGGTGAGCATGTATTTCTAAAAGTTTCTCCTTGGAAAGGTATTCGACGATTTGGGTTGAAAGGGAAACTTAGTCCGCGTTATATTGGGCCATTTGAGATTCTGGAGAGGATTGGTGAGGTTGCATATCGGTTAGCTTTGCCTCCACAGCTAGCTCATGTCCACAATGTGTTCCATGTGTCGGTGTTGAGGAGTTATCATTATCATCCGTTGCACGTGGTGCAATATCCGTTCGATAAGATTCGGGAGGACCTTACTTGTGAGGAGCAAGCCGAGGCGATTTTGGATCGTCAAGAGCGAATTATGAGGAGAAAGACTATTCCGTTTGTTAAGATTTTGTGGAGAAATCATTCGGAGCGGGAAGCCACATGGGAGATTGAGGAGTCTATTCGAGCAGAGTATCCGCATCTCTTTGAAAATTGAGTACGTCTCATTCTTTTGATTCCGGGGACGGAATCCTTTTTAAGGGGTAGGTGATGTAATACCTGAAAAAAAAAAGTATTTTATATATATAAAAAAATCATTTTGTTTTAAAACATATTAAATGTGCTTTGTCTTTTATTTGGGTCAAGCTAGCCATTTACTTTTGGGCTAATGAGTATTAATAAATGAACAAATTAAATTGGTAAAATTGGGCTTTAAATTAAGTGGGTCTAATTTATAATTGTGTAATTTAAAATTCTATTAAAATTAGGAGAGTTAGTAAAATATATCAATTAATAAATATTTGAAACCTAACAATACTACCCATCATAATTAACACAAACCCTACGTTGCTTTATCTGATAAAGAAAAGGAGGCGGAAGGGAGAGATAGCAGAAAAGAGAAGAAAGGCAGCGGCTGCAGCTAAAAAAAAAGAAGAAGCAAAGAGGTACTATAATATTTCCGTTAAGTATGAGTTGTATGAAATTGTCAGATTGTCAAGATGCTTGTATAATTAATAATTATGTGTGTGCAGAGTCTTGTATGCTTTGTAGGGTTGTGGGTGATTGTGAAGCTTTTGAATAATTGCAAGTTGGGCAAATTGTGTATTTGAAGTATGCTTATAATGTTAATATAATAATGTTAATGAGTACTTTTCAAAGTCACTTTTCCACAAAACTTATATTCTCTTACTTGCTGAAATCACTTATATATACTACTTCATACTTGCTAAAATCTTTATATATATATATACATGTCTTACACCAAAATAGTACATCCGGGCAACATTAGTATGCAATTATTAAAATTTGTAATATGAATAATTTACTAGATTAATATTTTAACGTATGCAGTAAAATAATAATAATAATAATAATAATGTGGGTCTAAAAAAAATAATATGTTAGTAATTAGTAATCTAATGCGTAGTTTATTAATTTATTTTATTAATTTGTGTAATTAGTTCGGACGAGGAAATTTAACGAGTATTTTGGAATATAAATTTTGGGTATTACATTGCTTAATCCAGGTACGGATTCCGTACTCTTTCAGCAAGACTCTTTTGTTTTAATTCGTTCGTTTTGTTATTCGTTTCGAAATTTAGTATTGTCTCTCATAATTATTCCTTGTCAATTTATTGTGATAAATTTATTTTGGCGTTGTATTAGAACTCACATTGTACTCTTTAGACTAGTGTGTCATGTCTAAATTTTATTTTTATATTTATAGTGATGTACATGTTAGAATATTAGAGACTTGTGTTGACGATTCGTTCGATTTAACATGTACATGTTAGAACCCCTTTGTGTTGATATTTTGTCGCATGTGTTGTGACATTATATTTTGTTAGAATACCGTAGGGTATACCTGAGCTATAACCACCTGTGGGGGTACCACAGGCATGTCCTCTTGGCACCGAGACATGACACCTTCCGTGGCGGTGTGATCAGTCCACGGCGTCTCCGTTTTGTGCTCCGGTGGGAGTTGGCCATTTGGTGTTTTGTTGTGGGAGGCGTATGGGTCGACCCTAGTTTTCTGTTCTGTTCTGTTCTGCGGATTGGTGATGTTTGTGCCAAACACACCTTCCGATTTACACGCATTTGGATTGCGCAGTCCGATGTGTGATTGCCTGTGTGGCATTATTTTGATTGCCTGTGTGGCATTATTTGACTTGCCTGTGTGGCAAGGTATATTACTATATTCTGAGCTCGGTATGAAATAACACCCAGCCATTTGATTCAGCCTATCATTTCATTGTGTTAGTTTTATTCGTTTCGTTTCAGTTCGCTTCATTTCATTTCATTTAATTGTGATTAGTTATTCCGTTACATTATTCTTGCATTCTATATCCGTACTGGGCATTTGGCTCATGCTGTGTTTTTCTTCCGGCAGGTAATCAGGGGAATCAAGGGCAAGTGTGATGAGAGCTCTATTCATTCCAATGATTTAGAAATATTCTGTTTAGACTTAATGAGTCAGTCATTTAGAATTGTAATAATTATTTAGATTGTGTTTTGAGCCAGTGTGACATTTATTATGGTTTGTCTTATGACATTGAATTATTATGAGATTATTCTTTTGTGGTTTAGAGCCCTGTGATCTTCTTTAGTTTTGTTGTGTTTTGAGTAACCTCTCTTTCTATTTTGGAAAGGGGGTGTTACAGATATGCTCTCATAATTCATAAACTAGTACACTATCTAGATTTTTTTAAAAAATTATAATTTTTATAAAATAATTATCATAAATATTTATTCATATAATTAATAATAAAAAATACTATCATTTATAATAGATATCATTTTCTACCATATTATTACATTTTTTATATATTTAGTGGTGCTTCCATAGGTTTTATGTATGGGACAAAAACTACATACATAAATTGAGAATCCTGTTATTATTAAATTAATTTCATGGTAAATTGGTCAATTGACCAATACAGTACTGACATGCAGAAAAAGATCACCTCCCGATCTGTGTGTTGTATTAATTAATTGATCAAAATTAACTTCATACTAACCAGTCCCATAAATTAATATCATCCAATAAAAGTCCCATGTATTTGGAGTTTTCTCCTCCTAAAAAGTTAAAAAAATAATATATGTAGTTAATATTTACCTTCATTTTTTAATTATTCAAATAAATATTAGTGATAATATTTTTAAAAAATACATGTAATAAATAGGATATTCTTATAATTCCTATAAATTTTATGAATTGATAAATTTTACAATTATAATTCGATCTTAATTTATTTCAATACATAACTCTAAAATATTTAATTTATACAATTTGCTCTCTTCTAAAAAATTTACAGTAGTTATTTTAGTTGTTCAAGATTAATGTTGAATAGAAAAATGACAAAAAAAGTGTGTTATCAAATATTAGTAGAAAATTTTATAATAAAAATAGGATTTTTGTTTTTCTTAGAAAGACCATACACATGATTAATGTAAAAAAAAATGTGTATAAATTTTTATTGTCACGTGATTTTCTTCATATGAATAATGGGTGAAACTTACATTCACGTGAGGATATTATATTTTTATAGGATTAAATTAACATTTTTTTAATTGAGACAATTTTGACTTGTGATAATCAATTTTAACTTGTTAATATTAATTAAAATATGTCTAATTGACGGGGCAAGGATTAAGGATGTAAACGAATCGAGTCGATCCGAGTAAGTTGATCAGATTTGGTTCATAAAATTTATCGAGTATAAAATAAGGTTTAATTGAGACTCATTTAGCTACCGAGTCGAGCACGATTTCGAATCGAGCCCGAGCAGTTTAAACTTTTCGAACGAATATGATCCGAGTATCAATAGATAATTATAATTTGAGGAGATTCAATTCAAGTAATTTTCCGAACTTTAAAATTTATTCATATTTGACTCATTTATATTTCGAATCGAGCTCGAATTGTACTTTTAGTCGAGCAAAGTACGAATCGAACCCCAACTGTTTGCTCATTTTACAGTCTTAACAAGGATGAATCTTTTTTATTTTAAATAAATAGAGACTCTTCATTTCATAGTTTAAATTTAAAATATGTTAAAATGTGACATCATATTGACAAAAAAAAAATAATTTAAATTTGAACTATGATTTTGTTAGCTGAACTGCAACATCTTGCACCTGCATTCCCTAGTGGGACATCCTGCTTGGTGGTTTTTAAATAAATAATACTCCATCAATTCCGAGTTTTTAGATTAATATTAATTTTTTAAAAGTTTATTTTTAAATTTTTTAAAATTAAAATTGAAATAATTATTTAAACTTTAAAAATAATAAATTTTATAAGTAGTAATACATTTTAAGTAATTTAAGATATTTATAATCGTATTAATCTAAATTAAATAAATTTATGTAAATTTTAAATATAAAAATATTTGAAGTTTATTTTAAAAAAATAAATATTAATCTTATAATTTAGAACAGATGTACTATAACAAATTACGAATTTATGCATGAATGGTTACATTAACTGTGGTATAATTATTATAAGAATATAATACGAATTTTATTAAATTTTGGAGATAAAATAAAATTTTAAAAAATTAAAAAAGATAAAATTATAATAAAATCAAACTTATATATAAAAAAAAAGGAGTAATGCTACGTTTGGATTGAAGGAATGGAATAGAGTAGGGAATGGAATAGATGAGAGAATGGAATAAGGAAGGGAATGTAATGATTTTTTAATATTCCATGTACATGTTTGGTTGATGTTAGGAATACATCTAAGAATGAAATAAATAATTAGAAAGTGACCTAAATACCCTCAAATGTTCAAATTTAACTTAAATTCAATTTTTATTAAAAATTTAACACATTTCATTCTTATAAATAAAGGGGAGGGGAGGGGTGGGGTGGGGTGGGGAGTGGGTGGGTTGGGTGGGGGTAGGGGTGGGGGTAAGGGTGGGTGTGTGGGGGGTGGGGTAGGGTGGATAGGTGGGTGGGTGGTTTGGGGTGGGGCGTGGGGGGTGGGGTGGGGGGGTGGGTCGGGTTGGGGGGAGTGGGTTAGGATAGATGGGTGGGTAGGGTGGGTGGGTGGGTAAGTGGGTTGGAGTGGGTGGGGTGGGTTAGTAGGTAGGGTAGGTGGGTTGAGGTAGCTGGGTGGTGGTAGGTTGGTAGGGGTTGGGGGTAGGTGGGGTAGATAGGGTAGGTGCGGTGGCGTGGGTTCTTAGGTAGGGTAGGTGGGTTAGGGTGGCTGGGTGGGGATAGGTTGGTAGGTGGTGGGGGTAGGTGGGGTAGGTGGGGTGGGGATATAGTGTGGGATAAAGTGGGGTAGGTGGGGTAGGTGGGGTAGGTGGGGTGGGTGGGTGGGTGGGTGGGATAGATGGGGTGGGGTAGAATGGGGTAGGTGGGGTGGGTGGATGGGGTGGAGTGGGGTGGAGTGGGGTAGGTGGGTAGGTGGGTGGGGTGGGGTGGGGTGGGGTGGGGTGGGGTGGGGTGGGTGGGAGTGGGGTAGGTGGGTGGGTGGGTCGGCCCCTTCTCTCTCGTCGTTCCCAGATCGATCGAATTGAATGAATATGTAAAAAGCCCTATTATATATTTAGGGGTATTTTTGTCAATTACTTAAAAATAATGGATGAAATGATTTATTCCTGACCACTCCTCAAGGAATGAAAATTAAAATTTTAAGTTGACTATCATTCCAAGAGGAATACATTATTTGGTTAGAATAAACAAACCAAACAACAATTTTATCATTCCAATAGAATGATTCATTCCATTCTCCCTCCTATTCCATCGATCCAAACGTACCATAAGATATTTAAAAAGCAGTAGTTATTCTTCGTCATCATCTTTCTTCTAATAAAATAGATTTATTTTACGATTGGAATTGAGGAGTAGTAGTAGTATAAAACTTTAATAAGAAAGTGAATTCTATTTATTTATTCTAGAAAGGAGAATGTATTCGGATAATACCACAAACATGTGGTCCCTCCAAATCCTCGGGGCATCATTTTTCGCCGACACGTGGCACTATGGGGTAGCAAAAACCGACGGTAGCCGGTAAACAACCCATCTTAACCTACCTTCCCAATCACTTTAAAAAGGTGTCGAGTAAGCAAGGTCTGCTTTAAGTGTGTCCCTCCCTTACTTTATTCGCTATCAGACCCTTTTCTTCCTTTAGTCACTCGGCCGCTGAGAGGAGAGAGAAATGAATGGAGGTTTAGAGATAGAAAATGAGGTGACCCTTGAAGAGTTGAAGAAGAAAATGACAGATTTTGCTAAGGAAAGAGATTGGGATCAGTTTCATAGCCCTAGAAATCTCCTTTTGGCACTGGTATGGTATCTACCCTTTTCTCTGTATGATTTATTAGTGTAATATATACATTTATATATGTGCAAATGATGTTTTATTTTTTGTCTATTAAAATACCCACAAACAAAAACATGAATTTCAATGATTTTGGCAGATACCCTTTAGACCTTCTACCATATATTGGCGGAAGAATATGTGAATACAAAAAAGAGGATAAACACACTGATTACTTTCTGCATTTCTGTTGGGTGTCTCTTAAAGACCATTTATGTTGATTTTCTTGCATATTTATTTTTAGTTGTAGCAAGAAATTATGGTCCAAAGTTTAAATATAGAAATTTAAATGTAATGGAAAGTGGAGTTTGGAAGAAGATGTTTGATGAAAATCCCAAGCAAAGAGATACAAACTTCTCTTTTCATCCAAACTGAATGTATTCAACCACACATTCAAATGGGTATGGGGTATTTTCCATTTGTCAGGTCACTACTTTTCATACCCATTTCCCTTTTTTATGTATGTTTGTTTATCAGGTGGGTGAAGTGGGGGAATTGTCTGAGATTTTCCAGTGGAAAGGAGAGGTTCCGAAAGGACTGCCTGACTGGAAAGAGGAAGATAAACAGCACTTGGGTGAGGAACTTTCTGATGTGTTGTTATATCTAATTAGGCTTTCTGATATTTGCGGTGTTGATTTGAGGAAAGCTGCTCTCAGGAAATTGGAACTTAATGCTAAAAAATACCCAGTTATGCTTTCTAAGGGCTCTTCTAAAAAGCATACCCAACTTATTAGCTCTGCAGAAAATATCACCACAACCAACAACCAGAAGAGCAATGGTGTGTTTGATGATTGTGTTTGATTTTCTTGGACTTTGTCCTGCCCTTTAGCCTTTAGCCTTTAGCCTTTTCTTTTTGTTATATATTGATGTGATGATGGGTTCAAGTAGTTATATAATATGGAAGTTTATTTTGGGTTTTAAACTTTCAAGCCTCTTTGACTTCATTAGTGTGTATATATGTTACTTTAATTTAGGGGATGTTTGTTTAGAACTGAATGGAGCAGAATTTGAATGGTTGAATCGGTCAGTGCGTTTGTTTTGGTCTGAATGGCTGAATCGATAAGATGGACGAGTTGAATGACTAAGTCAGATTTTTTGAGCTGAATGGCTGAATGAGCAGCTAAATGAAGTAAAAAAAAATTAAAAAAATATAAAAAAATATTAACTATTATATTAAGTAATATTAAATAAATTTACAACAATTTTGAATTTTTTCAGAAGGGTAAAATAATAAAGTTTTGTCATTCAGATGTTTCAGACATGTCAATTATCAAATAATTTTTTTCATTCAGATTCAGATTTAACTCATTCATATTAAGATTTAGCTCATTCAGATTCAGATTCATTTAAGAGTTTTATTTTGCAAAATAACTTTACAACATTGCAACCCCCCTCTCTCTCTCCCTCTCCCTCCCCCAAAAAAAACAAGAAAGAAAGAGATGGTATTAATGGGAGGTGGAAGGAGGGTTTGCATGAGCACAATCTGAGGTGGTGTATACAGGAGTTTCTTTTCTTTTTTTTGTGGTTATGTAAATACAATACCATGGGAGGTGGAAGGAGGGTTTGCATGAGCACAATCTGAGGTGGTGTATGCATGAGTTTCTTTTCTTTCTTTCTTTCTTTTTTTTTGGGTTGGGTTGGGTTGGGAGGAGGGGGTGGGGGGGAGTGGGGGGGGGGGTGAATTAGAATTTATAATCCATAGGAGTTTGTCTTCATTTGAGTAGTTAATTTTGGGACTAGAATAAAGATGGGAAAAGGGTTCATAATTTCCCACATTTTCCAAGAGAGAAGGATACACAAACGATCAGTTTTTGAAATGATAATCTCTGCCCCCAAGAAAATGGTCCCATCTAAAATCTGTATATGAACCGATGCATCAATATGTAACAAATGTCACTATTTTTATTTTTAATGTGAAAATATTAGTAAATATGGTAGCACAGGTGCACTTGTAGCTCAGTAGATTGCATGGAGGTCATAATTTAGGTTGAAAATTATATAATTAACTAAAATTATTTGAATTTATTAGGTTGATTAATTAATTTTTAGGTTATGAATTGGTTTAGTTTTGGACTCATGTTATTAATTAAAAATATTAGTTAAAATAGTTTAATTAATTCTAATCTATATTAATCTATAATAAAATATTGAGTGTTTTTTGTCATTTAGTAGTGATGGCCATGAGCCCTTCTTGAGGGCGTTAATATCAGTATCATAATAAAGGTATGTATGCCTGTGTGTAGCATCTTTGCCTATATATTATTTTTGATTTTTTAAAATTACTCTGAAATATTTTAAACGAAACATATTATTATCGAATTATAAGATTAATATTAATTTTTTAAAAGTTTATTTAAGATATTTTTAAATTTAGAATTAATATAATTCATTTAAATTTTGAAATAAAATAAATTTTATAATTAGTTATATTTTTTGATAGTTTATATTCATAATTATATTTGCATAGTCTAAACAAATTCATATCAATTTTTAATTTAAAAATATTTTAAAAAATAATATGAATCTTATAATTAGAGGTAATAACTAATAATATTTTTAATATATTGAGTCTTTTTATATATATTACAAAAATATGTCAATTTTTATTACAATTAGATACTACTGTATATCATTGTCTGTAAATTAATAAAATTACATTAATTATTAATTAATTAGTTTATTCGTATAAAATATTGTAGGATATATTTTTTCCAAACTATATGGCAGCGGCGGATAAGCCTGGCAAAATATGATTATGGGTTGATTTTGGTTTTCAAAATATAATTATGGTTCTGTTTAAAAACTAAAATCATATTTACCATTTTTAATATGGATAATGTGGGTTGGAACCATATAGGTATGGTTAAAAATCATATTAACCATATTAACTATTTTAATATTGTTATAGGTTATGGGTTTTATGAAAGCCTGATTTGATATTAATATTATGTGATTATGTATATACCCTTTACTCTCACCCCACTCCACCCCTCCCCACCCCACCCCACCCCACCCCACCCCACCCCACCCCAACCTAACCTCACTACCACTAAAAAAAATAATATTATGTGATTATGTATATATCCACTACCCCCACCATATGATTATGGTTCCATTTAAAAATTAAAATTATATTAACCATTTTTAATATGGATTATGTAGGTTGAAACTATATAGTTATGGTTAAAAATCATATTAACTATATTAACCATTTTAATATTGTTATGGGTTATGGGTTTCATGAAAGCCTGATTTGATACTAATATTATGTAATTGTGTATATACCCCTTACCCTCACCCCATCCAATCCAACCCCACTAACACTAAAAAAATAATATTATGTGATTATGTATATATCCCACCCCACCCCACCCCACCCCACCCCACCCCACCCCAACAAAAAATAATAACATTATGTGATTATGTATACACTCCTTACCCCCACTCTCACTCCCACCTACATATCCACTCACCCCACCCAACCCCTTACCCCCACCCCACCACCCCCACCCCCACCCCCACCCCCACTAGCACTAAAAAATAATATTATGTGATTATGTATATACTTCTTACCTCCCGCCCCGCCCCGTCCCGCCCCGTCCCGCCCCGCCCCACCCCACCCCACCCCACCCCACCCCACCCAACCCAACCAAACCAAACCAAACCAAACCAAAAATAATATTATTATGTGATTATGTATATACCCCTTACCCCACTCCCACCTCACCCCAATCCCCACCCCACCTACATATCCACCCACCCCACCCCTTACCCGCATCCCCATACCCCCACCAACCCACTCACTTCCACCCACCCCACCCCACCCTCTCAACACTCCCAAAAAAATGATATTGAGCGATTATGTATACACCACCCACTCCACACACCCCACACCCCCACCTCCACCCCCACCTCACCTACCTACGCACCCACCCAACCAACACTCCCTCTCAAAAAAATGATATTAAGCGATTATGTATACCCCACCCACCCCTACCCACGCAACCCCACCCCCACCCCCACCCTCACTGTAAAATTCTAAATTTTACGAATAAAGATTTAAATTTCTAGATTTTTTTTAATATTATGGTATGAATTTAATATAATGTTATAGCTGTGGGTAATATTTATAAATTTTACAAAGTATGCAAGTTGTTATATTATATTCGATTGGTCGGGGAATATTCTTTATGTCGGGGAATATTCGTACGACGGCACAATCATTGGTGGACCCCACAACTGAATTATTGTCGGATTGAGAAAACGACAAAAATATTTTTATGAAAATAACGGCGGAAGTTTTACCGTTAATACTGTTGAACTACTCGGTAGTAAAAGTACAGTAATACACATGGTTGCATAGTAGCACACAGTATTAATTATTGATGCTTACGTGAGAAGTCACTCAGTTATACTCAATTACTGCTATAGTAATTGTTGCATCATATCTTTCACATTATTGATTCTATTATTGACACAGTATCTTCTGCATTATATGATATATTATTAAATCAATAATTGAGACGACAAAGTTATTCATATTATTAAATTGCAATATTTACAATGTCTAGAAGTTCTGTCAAGGAGAGATTTGGTCACCTAATTGCGCGCCAATAGGGAGAAATTCTTATTGGAAAGCCCCTTCTTTCCTGAGAACGATCTGATTGTTAAATATTGTGAGTTATAATATTAATGATGAATAAGTTCGTGTTGATTAAAGATGAATTTGATAGTTTCATTGTGTTGGGATTATTGGTGTTAGTTGAAATCGATATTTATTCCGATGATAATTGATGTCTGGAGGTTATACTGATAAATTGGATAATTTATCGGATAAATGAGCAATTAATTGTTACTTATTCACATTATATATAACTATTTGTTCACATGATTTTACTATTAGGGGAGTTGGTGCAAGATTGATGATACTTGCATGACTAAGTTAAAAATGGAGGTATAGATGGAGGTACTATACTGTAATTAATTTTTTCACATGTTTAGAACTATTGAGTCACATGATTTACTATTAGGGAAGTGGTGCAAGTTTGATAATACTTGCAGGACTAAATTAAAAATGAAAGAAAAGTTGGAGGTATTGTACTGTAATTTTTCGAGCCCTAAAACGTGCAATTATCGAAACTATGTTTTCCTATAAATAGAAGCACATTCTTCCTTCATTTCTCACCAATTCACTAAAGCTTTAGAGTCATTATTATAGAGAGAAAGAAGAAGAGAATTCTACTACCTCACTATTCCAGTATCCAGTATTCTTTTGAGGTAAGAGGTATTTTTTTCATATTCATGAAGAGAACATCTGTTATTCCATTTTTTATTATTCTGTTGAAATAACATGTATACGCGGGCTACCCTATACTTGGTGAAATTATTCTGTTATTCCATTATTTATTATTCTGCTGGAATAACCTGTCTATGTGAAGTACCGCATACATGGTGAAATTCTGTTGTTATTTCATTATTTATTATTCTGTTGGAATATCATGTCTGTGCATTTTATGCTGGACCTGGTTCCGTTATTTATTATTCTGTTGGAATAATCTGTCTATGCGAAGTACCGCATTCATGGTGATTTCTGTTGTTATTCCATTCTTTATTATTCTGTTGGAATATCATTTCGGTGCGTATTACGCCTGACCTGGTTTCGTTATTTATTATTCTGTTGGAATAACCTGTCTATGCGAAGTACCGTATGCATGGTGATTTTTTTTGTTATTCCATTCTTTATTATACTCAGTTGGTTAAAGTTTTAACTTCTATACTCGTCATGAAATATCATTTTATTTGGTATTTTCTATTACGAGTTACTATTCATCTGGTTACTATTCACTCGGGTATTTGGGGCATTTTTCATGCCGGAATACTATTCACGAGTTACTATTCACCAAAATATTATTCACTCGGGTATTTGAAGTACTTTTCATGTCGAGTTACTATTCACGAGATACTATTTCTGAAATACTATTCACGACGAAAAATTGATTCTTTTCTGTCCAAATTATTTTTGGTGCATGAATATTATTCTTGAATTTTTCTTTACAAAGAAGTATCATGTTAACAATTTGGACATTATTAGTTCCTGGATAATTTAATTCTTGAACTTGTTTTATTGAATTCTTATATCATTGTCATCATCCTCATGTTTATATTTTGTTGAAATTCATATGTGGCCTATAGTGCATAGATGGACTTGGTATGATTATGACCAGGGATTATTCGGTATAATCATGACCGTAATATTACAAATGATGTGAAAAAAATCCTCATTGGCCCGTAGTGCATAGATGGACAGTTTTTGGTATGATTATGGCTATGGATTCTCTTCGGTCAAGGGAGCAAAGATGAATTATTTTATGGCATGATCAGGACCGTTGATAAAAACACGATTATCTTTGACCCGTAGTGCATGGATAATTCGTGGTCATGATACTAAATAATATCCTTGGCCTGTAGTGCATAGATGATTTGATGATATGAATTATTTATTACGCTGAGTCTCAGCGATAAAAGTGATGAAAAACTTTTTAAATCATAAAAGATAGTAGATTTTATTATCTACTTGACTCTTTTAATGGATTGTTTGTTCCGCTGCAGTTAAACTTGATGTCTATTGTATTTTATCAGTTTAACATTGTTGAAGACTAATGATAATTTATTCTGCATTATCTTAGTCATAATATTTTTTATTGGGCTAGTTGAGCTCACCCTTTCCTTCACTGTTCTCTTCAGGAAATGAGAATATAGCGGGGACGAGTCGGAGAACGGAGTGACGGTCCAGATGATAGCATTAGTAGTTCTCACTATTCTGTTAAATAGTGTGACAATAAATGTAATGATGACTGAATTTGAGTTTGTATACTGTGTATGAGGACTCCACTGGGAGTGGATATTGTCTAGAAGACAATATTCTTGTTTAAACTCTCAGTTTATGTTTTGTCGTATTTTACACGACAGTTGTATATTTAAGTTTGTATTTGAATTTTGTACCATGTATTTGACGACTCAAGATGAGTGATATATACCTGTTTTGGGGGCGTCACACTCACCCCTACCCCTACCCCTACCCCCACCCCTACTCCTATCCACCTACCCACCCCACCCACCTACTTGCCCACCCACCTACTTGCCCACCCACCCACCCATCCACCCACCCAACACTCTCTCTCAAAAAAATGATATTCATTATGTATACCCCACCCACCCACCCACCCACCCACCCACCCACCCACCCCCACCACTCTCTCCCAAAATAAATTAATATTAAGCGATTATGTATACACCACCCACCCTCTACCCTCACCCACCCACCCACCCACCCAAAAAAAATCGTGTTTGGTACGATTATTGAGAGAGAGAAGTGCAATTGAATAGAATATGAGTTGAAAAATGGTTAACCAGTTAATTAACTATATTTATTTTAAAAATATGGGTTCAAATTTTAACCAATCTGAATAAATAAAAATTGTTAACCGACCCATTTGGTTCCAGTTAATATGATTTGACCCAATAGTTAACTATTTATATTGTCAGGTCTAGCGGCAGACTTCTTCCTTTTTTGAGACGGCCATGTTGAATTTGGGCTTCATTGTTTTTGTCAATATTTACAAAAATAATTTTTTTTTTGAAACTGGGAGGGAGTATTTAGATTTTAGAAGTTTATGAAAATAAATTTAATTATCATTTGCAAACATGCATGCTTGGACGTTCCTCTAATTCATACTACATCCGTCCTTAATTATTTGTTGTTTTAGAGTTTTTCATTTGTCTCTAATTATTTGACGTTTGTTCAAATTTAAGAAAATTAATGACAATTTTTTCAAAATTACCCTCCATTACTCTTCCTATTTTTTTGATACTTTAAACTCTTCCTTCCTCATTGTCCCAACAAAACTCTACTTATCCCAACAAAACTCTTCTTATCCCAACAAAAGATTTAAGGGTATTATAGACAATTGAGTATTATATTTAATATTTTCCAATCATTATCTTAATTCTTGTGTCCACCTTTAAAATATCAAATAATTAGGGACAGAATGAATAGTTCAAATGGATACATGAAAAATTGTTAACTAATTTTAACCTACAACTATATATGGATTGAAACTATTTAAGCTATATTTTAAGTGGGTTATATTTTAACCGTTTTTGTATAACTTAAAATCAACCGTAACTACTTTTTGCCGGTGCTAACATTGCACATGGTTTCTTAGGAATCAGGATCATCTATGGGAATTTTTCTGTGAGGGTTTTGTTGTGGGATTGACAACACATTAAAAAAGAGATCCAATGGCTCACAACATTTTGATAAGAATTATTTTTTACAAGTTGACAGAAAATTAGAAGTCACCAAACGCGTTTATTTTTACATATAATTTTTTAAAACTTCTTGATAAAATTTGTGAGCCGTTGGATCTCCTTTTTAATATATTGTCAACCCTACAACAAAACCCTCACAAGATTCTTATAGAAAAAAATCCTCATAAAGGATCCTGATTCGTTTCGTAGACGAAAATAACCCTTAACATTGTTGGAAGGAAGGAGGATTTTTTAAATATTTACTCAAAAAAATTTCCTTCTAAAATTGGAAAGATTTAAAAGGAATTTTTCTAAACACTTGGATACATACTAAAATACCAAAGCTACTCTTAATAATTTCTAAAATGTTGCTATCTCCGTTCTTAAAAGATTGTCGTTTAAAGTTTTGACACATGGATTAAGAAAATATCATTTATCAAGTAAAATTTGTTTGAAATTTCATCATTACCCCTTTATGAAAAGTTGAAAACTATTAATATAAGGAAGAGAATTTCTTGAAATAATGAGAGAAGATAAGGATAATATAAAAAAATAAATAATTTATTCTACTTCAAACTTTCAAAGTCACCCTTTCAAACTTTCAAAGTAGGTAATATCATTTCTCATCATCATAAATTAAGGTCACCCCCTTCAAACTTTCAAAGTTGGTTTGTACGGTGAAACCAACTTTCCACAATAAAGCGGTCTTTACGTGTGAAAATATTAAAAACAGTTGTGAAAATAAAAAATAAATATTTTCATAATATTTTTTATATTTTTACACGTAAGATCCACTGTTGTGGATTTATCGATTCTTTTGATTTATTGTTGGCTTGTACTTTAAGTTGGTGAATAAAATAATACTATTACTTCTAGAAAAAGTTTCCAACTATAATGGTAGTAGGTTTACATAATTGGTCAAATGAAATGATGCACAATTTCAAACTATTTTACTTAAACCAAACATCAAGAGAGGACAGGACAAGTAAATACCACTACTATACATTCAAAATTTTCATTATTTTGAAGGAAAGCCAAGAAAATGAATAAAAAAAATAGTCAAGTAAATAAAATATTAAATTAAGATAATGAACATTCATTAATACTATTAAGTTTTTATTTTTTTTCAAAAGTAATTATATGAGTTTCTCTACATTGCCCTCGAAATTTTGCACTATTTATAAATATATCCACTATTAAAAAATTTGCAAACTTTAAGGAGGGTAAAGTTGGTTAAGAAAATAAAAAATACTCTATCTATCTAATAAAATACAAATGATTTTGAATTTTCCGCTCACTTAATAAATCATCTGAGCCGTCCAAAGTTTGGGATAAATCCCACCGTTCATACATCTATCTAATAAAATACATCTATATATCTAATAATCTAATAATAATTTAATAAAATACAAATGACTTTACATTTTCCGCTCGCTCAATAAATTATTTTGGTCGTTCAAAATTTGAGATACATCATATTGTCCATACAGTGCCGGAGGCACGGGACTCAGCTAGTAATTCTATATTATACTAATCTTTATGGACTCAAAAGGTGAAAAAGTGATATAAAACTGTTAAAAGTGAGTTTTTGTTATATTTCAATCTTTGTATGTTAAATGTGCCTCTTCCTGTTCATTTTTCGGGTCGGGAGATTCAAAGGATTAGACATTAATATAGACTATAGTTAATTTAGAAATTACGTAAATAAGACTCACACTTGCCTAAGAAAAACTTTAAGAAAATCAAACTTCCTTTACAAAATATTATGGGCAATATGGTCATAAACAGCTGTATATATTTTATTTGTACATAATCTGTTAAAACTACGTTATTTTTGTAGTTTTTTTTATTATTAAAAAAAACATCTTCTCCCCTCCTTAATCAAAAATAAAAAACAAATCTGCCAAAATAACATAGTTTTAACAGATTGCACAAATAAAACATACACAGCTGTGCATAACCATTATTCCAAAATATTATTACTAAGAAAAACTTCTAGAATTACTTCTAACAATGGAGAATTGAAACTTTTATCACCCATAATGTAATGGACATTATTATTTTCACATATATATTTGATATTTTAAAAGGCCATACCTCGCATTAAAATGAATTGAGTTTTATAAATTAAGATCCCTTTCATCACAATTTTCACTTAATTTTTTTAGTACACATTAACGATATAAATATTTCTTAAGACGGTAGACATAATTATTTGCGATAAATGTAATTGTCTCGCGAAATGCATATTATAGGATTCTCTCCGTCGCATTTATCCTTCAATTTCTCCCAAGAAACATTCAACAAGATAGATATTATTTTTAACGACGTTAATCATGACACAATTACTGGAGATGAATTTTAATGTCCTTAATTATTTATGATGAATTTTATTGTGTCGCTAAATATAATATTTTATATAGTTGAATGCACGTATAATGAGAGAAATTAAAGGATAAGTATAATATAGAAAGTCTTAATTCAAAAATAGGGGTAAAAGGTGTAATAGAAAATCTCTAAATCCAAGTTCCATCTTCATGGGTGAAAAACACATTTAAAATTACCTTTTAAATATACATGTAAAAGTCTCCTTTTTATTTTGAAAAATAATATACATACAGACAAATATGTGATGAAGTTGGAGTCTCTGTATTTTTATTTTTTCAGTTATTTTCAGAATAAATATTAGGACTTTAAAACATATTTAAAAATATCAAATATACATGTAAAAATATTATTTTTATTTTTTCTAGTGAAATTTCCATTTCTTGCATCCAAACGGGGTTTAAGAAAAAGAGGCGCAAATGCGCAATAATAGGGGATGGAGTTAGGTAAACAGAAAATTATCCAAATTGGAAATTACCGCGTTCTTTTCAGTCAAATGGACAACTAACCTACGAGTATTTAAATTTCTAAAAATAGAAACCCAATTCCCAAATCCACACTCCATTTCACAGTCTTATACGACCACCAAACTCAAAATTTAACCTCCATGATTTCTTCTTCTTCTCCATCTTAATTGATCTCTTCATCTTAATTGATCTCTTACGCACTTCAAGGTATTTAATTTTTTTGAATTTGAGACGGAGGCATCATGCTTGAAGTGATGGAAGAAGAGGGTGTGAAGCCAATTGAGGTAATTGCCATGGAGTCTCTAGGGTTAGGGTTCGATTTCGCGAGCGATTTCAGGTTAAAGTTCGTGAAGAGGTGTCACGGTGGCGCCGGTGATGATGGGAGGTTGGTGGTTTTAGATGAGGCCAATAAGAGGGACGTTGTGTTTCCGGGAGGCGGCGTAATTCGAGGAGTGCCGGAGAGTATTCGCTGCGGTAAAGGGGATAGGATTCGGTTTAAATCTGATGTTCTTAAATTCAATCAGGTAACGAGTTTTTACTGATTTTACTCTGTTCGAGTTTACATGTCCTAAAGTTGCAATCTTTGCATTTTTTGTACTACGAGATTATGTATATTCATGCATTAACAGTCTAGAAATTAAATATGTTTCATGTCCCTTGCGACGTACACTGAATTAGAAGTCATATTGATTATCTAATATACATGATCTAAACTTTCAGACTAGGATGGATGAATAATGCATTTTTTAGGGGACACCAAACTCCATTTTTAGCCCATTGGATATTTTAAATGTGAAGTTCAATTCATAGGTACCTCATTATTGTTAGAGAATGCACGAATTTAATTCTAAATAACTAGAAAAATATATTACAAATTTGGAATTTTTTGGAGATGACTAAGGGCCGACCGTTTGACTTATTTTAAAAGGGTTAATTGCAAATTAAATTCCAAAATATACACATTTTTATCATTCGTACCCCAATGTTTAAACGCTCCCATCCTGCTACCTAAAGTACGGTTAATTAAGCACGATGGACCCTATTCAGATTTTTGGTCAATTTTTTTACCGAAAAATGGCCACGTGTCATAATTAAATATTTAAATATTGTTGATCATATAAATATCGTAGTTGACTTATGTGAAATACTAGATTACATGGTAAATGATTACTTATGTGTAATTACAATGGATATTTCTAAATGAGATTTTAATTTTTTTTTCTTTAGATAGAAAGATAAAATTATAAAAAAGAAAACATAATGACTCAAAAGAATAAAAATATAAATATATTTCACTTTATTTAATCAAAAATAAAAATCAGATATACACTTAAATAACATTTTTTATAACAAACAAATTAATTAAACATTACCAAAACACATCATTCATTTAAGCCATCTAATGGATCAAGTGCCCTAATCCCCAAATCAAAATCATAGAATATAAATCTATTGTTCATCTTCTTCCAAACGTAGAAACAATTCATTTTTAACAAACAGCTTGTTGAGAAAATCTTCAACCTTCACCAACATACGTAACCACCGCTAGTGCCGATCCATAGCACAAACCAGCAACATCGACTAAAAGTTTCGACTTTTTACAACAACAAAGGTTTCGATATTACATGACAACAACTTGATGGATCACAATTTTGCGAGATCGACAACGGTGTGGTTGAAGCTATTTACTCTATTTTTTTCAGATCTAGATCCTCACAAGACGTGAGCTGTGTTTTTTCCCCTTTTTTTGGTTCTTCCTTTGCTTGTTATTCCTCTGCTCATGATAGGTTCTTCCTTTGCTCATGAGATTTCTGAAATTCTGGGTTTGGGTTTTTGGTTCTTACTCTTAGAGAGAGAAAAGTGGTTTTTTGAGATTGGGAATTTTTTTGAAGATGTTAAACTAATTGGGGATTTTAGTTTGAGATTTTCAAGCTTCATGAATGGTTACAAGGGAAGAGGATATGATTTGGATTTGAAATTTTTGGTGAGTTCCATGGTAATGGAAGATGGGGAAGAAGAGAAAAAAACAAAACAAAATTAGATTTATAAATTTGTAATTTATTGTATTAGTGAGTATAAATGTATTACTTAATCTAATTAATCAGGTTTTCAAAGGTTTTATACGATAAATTGTATAAAAATCTGGTCAAATCGTACTTATACATACACCACCGAAACATGTGGCGGTTCTGGCCACTTTTTTGGCCAGACATTACAAAAGTGTTAGTTATGGTAACTTAGCGGTACTTTGGGTAGCGGGATGGAAGTGTTTGAACATCGGAGTACGAATGGTAAAATGGTGTATACTTCGGGGTATAATTTGCAATTAATCCATTTTAAAATGACTTAAAAGTTAAAATTTAAGTTGAGTTATAAGTCATTTTAAGCTGTGACTAAGTAAAAGTGTTCGACACCAGATTGACTTATAAGTCAGAAATTAAGTTAAAACAAATTGTGAAAGTTTCTGGCTCATAATGACTTGTAGGTTAAAATAAAATGTAAAAATTACTAAAAAGAACATTATTTAAAAATTAAAAGATACATTGATTCAATATCATATCATAAGAATCGCTAGTTTTTCATTAAATAAAACATTAAACAAATAAATATATTATATTGTATTATAAATATAATATAAAATAAATATAATGTATATTAATAATATATTATATTATATATGCATATATTATATTATGTAGGGCAATATAGCCATACACAGTTGTGTTACCTGTTTATGACCATTATTCCCTATTATGTATTATAATATTGTATATTTAATATTATATTATAATATAATAAATATAATACATATTAATAATATATTATATATGTATATATTATATGTTATGTTATAATATTATATATTTAGAAGACGGATATAAAACATACCTTTTAAATAACATACATCTCTTAAATAACTTTTATTTATTAAAACTACGTCGTTTTGGAGATTATTTTAAAAATCAAATAATATTAAAAGAGAGTGGTCCTACTCGCTTTCCTTTTATTTACAAAAATGTCACCCGTGGCCCCACTTGTTTTAAAAGAATCTCCAAAACGATGTAGTTTTAATAAATATATGTTATTTAAAAGAGGTATGATTCGTTCTGTATATATTTAATGTTATATATATATATATAGGGAATGATCCATAGCATCTATTTGTTATGTATCAAAAAGTGGCATATAGCATCCATACCGTCCGTTTAACAAATCAGTGGCTGAGATTTAGAATGGAAAATCGCCGTCCGCTAGAAAGTCTAGCGGACGTGTTTAATTAAAAATCTTGACATTTTTGCCCCCAAATTAGACAAGATTTACAGTTTCTACACAATCCGCTAGTAAGTCTAGCGGATATATAATTCGCAAAGGTAAGTGATCTCTCTTTCGGCGATTTTGGGCGAAACTTCTGAACTCATATGCAAATCAAATCCATCCGTGAAATTAAACTTTGTTCTTCCAAACAGAATTCGCAGGTAAGTTTGTAAATTACTCTCCAAAATCTGAATTGATGTTGCTGCTCTCCATTAATCTTGAAACCTGGATTTGTGGGCAAAAGCGCCGTGTGTCTACCGCCTCATGCGCATCCTAGTTCACTCCGGCTTTTTTCTCAAGCTAAACATACCCAAAAATGATCTAAAAGAAGAAGAAGTTTATTTTCTTACACCTTCTTCTTGATTCCTACTAAAAGACGAGCAACTTAGCATAAGGCCACTTTACCTGACCATGCTGGATACGGTCGGTATAAAGCCGTGGCATTTTTTTAGCTAATGGTTCAAAAATGATGATATAGTGCCATTTGAAACCGCTCATGGGAGGATACTGTGGTATTTTCAATGCAGAAGGAAATTGTGTGTATTGGGTTTAGCAGTGTTGTAACTTAATTGAAATACCTACAGGGATTTTCAGTACAAGAAGTAAATCTCACCGGACCGGAAGGAAATCATGGGTATCTATTATATCCATCCGCTAGACTTACTAGCGGATTGTGTAGAAACTGTCAGTCTTGTCTAATTTGGGGGCAAAAATGTCAAGAATTTTGATTAAACACGTCCGCTAGTAAGTCTAGCGACGGCGATTTTCCATTCTAAATCTCAGCCACTGATTTGTTAAACGGACGGTATGGATGCTATATGCCACTTTTTGATCCATAGCAAATAGATGCTATGGATCATTCCCCATATATATATATATATATATATATATATATATATAGAAGTAAAGGCCAAGCCGCTACATGTTGTAGCAGTTGGAATTTTTTTTAAAAAAAATTCCCTTTTTTTTATGAAATATGACAAAGTGGGACATATAATAATAATAATACTAATAAAAATAATACTAATAATAATAAAATAATAATAATAATAATAATCATAATAATACTAATAAAAATAATACTAGTAATAATGATAATAATAATAATAATATTAAACTTTAGCACTAAACTTTAGCATAAAGGAAGGTTTGTTTGAAAAAAATAAAGGTCAAACCGCTACATGTTGTAGCGGTTAATATTTTTTTTAAAAAAACTTTTCCCTTTATTTTTATAAAATATGACAAAGTGGGACATATAATAATAATAATACTAATAAAAATAATAATAATAATAATAACAATAATAATAATAATATTAAACTTTAGCAGCACAAAGGATGGTTTGTTTGCAGGGAAAAAAGTAAAGGCCAAGCCGTTGTAACGGTTGGTATTTTTTTTAAAAAAACTTTTTCCTTTTTTTGGTGTATGTAATAGGAAAGAACATTATCAGTTTTCCCCTGGCAAGTTTCGACCAACTCAAAGGAAAAAAATTATTATGGTCTGGCCGCTAAGCATGTAGCGGTCGATATATTTTTAAAAATAATAGGTGGGGCCGTATTATTAAAATAGCAGCCGCTACATATAGTTTATTTGATCGCTACATGCTGTAGCGGCTGAATCATTTTTACTTTATATCCTAGTCTTCCATGTAAACAATCAATGACTCAGATGTTTGTTGTTGGATAACAACCGGTTGCTATGGAAGAGGACATATATATATATATATATATATATATATATATATATATATATATATATATATATATATATATTGCCGAACACCCTCTAGGGGAGAAGGTAATGTTTATTTCAGTTAAAGTGATTTAAACTATGTAATATCTGCTAGTGATGAAGGCAAGGAAATGACAATGCTCGACATTAGCAACTGTGTATATAACAACATTCATGGAGTTGGTATAAAAATTGTTATGTTCACCCTCGGTAAATTAATAGTGGATTAACTGTTTTCAAGCAACCTTGAATAATTAGACCATAACAGTAGAGTTTTATACATGATTGCAAAGTAACTGTCATACTGACTACGTAGATATGCGCTTTGGTAGATAAGCAATCAGACAAATCATATATAAACCATAACTTCAGTCAAGTGCCAACTATTTGGTATGAATACACCCCATACCTAGTGTTTGTCAGGAAACCAGTTATAACTATGGAAGATTTCGAGCAAACATGTAGCTGTAGTGAACCCATTTGAGCAATCAACCAGGGGCGGGTCCACATCACACCTACGATACTAAGGAATTAGGTCTGTCCATTTCCAAGGTTGGGAATTAGGTCTGTCCATTTCCAAGGTTGGGCAATGCCTTTCTGATGGACGATTGTTTATATTTGGTTTAATTGGACCAATGGCCACCCCACAAAGTGAAGGCCTTGCTTTTTATGGGGAAAACCCGTATAAGGAGGAGGCATGGATGGGGTTCACTCCAAGATATGGGCTCATATGGTCATCCCTCATGTGTGATGGAATGGTTGGAGTCTAGTATAAGACAATGGCTTATGGGTTGTCTTTCATGAGTGATGAAATGACAGGGTAGGTGGTCGTTCTATCGAGTCTCACAACTACAACTTACTGTTTGATTGGTGTTAAAATTAAGAATAAATAATAGCGCACACACAAAATTATATGAAGAACGGAAAAATAAAAACACACTATACCCAGGTTCGCCTATTTGACTAGTTCTGCTTGTCTGATGTATTCATGAGATGTCTCACACGCTCTATAATGATTCACACATCAAACAATGTTTTATATTAACTAAAAAACCTTAGTTGCTATAACATGAGTTCAAGCCCAATACATTAGTAAAACCCAATAGTATTGGATTACGAATAAATCCCTAAGCTCAATTAGTCGAACCCACAGAAGTATGAGCCAATCCCAGCAATGGGGTTTCTTTTCAAGTGATGAAATTGATAAGATAGATCGAGTAATACTCCAAGACATGGACTTGTGATGCCATCCTCTATAGGTGATGGAAATGCATTTAGGCTGGGAGTAGAGTTTTAAGTGGACATTAGTGCCACAGGAAATGATCTGATGATAAGGCTTGCATTATACTCATAGGTGATAGGGTGAGGTCCTTATGTCATTGTCATTAGATCATTCCCCGTGGCAATACCCACTGTAGACTATGCTCCCAACCCTTACCTTTCCATCACTTGTGGAGCTCCATGTCTTGAGTGCTATTCCATCTAGCTTATCAATTCCACTACTTATAGGAAAGCCCCATAATGTATGTTAGTTCTGTTGCGAGCCTTAGAGAACCATTTCCTATTGGAAATGATCCTATGGCTCTGTATTTGGGCTTAAACCTCAACCATTCTATCACTTAAGGGGATTGCCTCATGAGCCCCCCGGTCTTGGAGTGTACTCTTGCCAATCCATCTGTTATGGGGGATTTCCCATGAACACGTGTTTTGGAGTGGACTCCAGTTATGCCTCCTACTTATGGGAATTTACCCTATAAGTTCTTGGCAAAGCCCTTCCTCAGTGTGATCGACCTCTGTTCTGCTTATACGCAGTATGAACAACTGTCTATACTGAGGGCTTAGCCAAGCCCTGGGATTGTACAAGACTAATTCCTCAGTGTCTTGGAACAGTTGTACATTACTACATTTTATAGGTTTGCCTTTTGAATTAGTCAGGTGCCATATAGACCCAACCCCAGTTTACTGTTCAAAAGGGATCATTACAATGACATGGTCTGTCTGGGGTCTTCTATGTGGTGTGACTATTTTCCTGATGAAACCTAGAAGAGTCCATGTAATGCAAGTTGGTCAAAAGCCAGCCAACTATTTTATAAAAAATAGATATGCCATTAGATGCTTATATACGTACACATTTTTTTTCAATTATTTAGAGTTTGAGTTTGTGAATTGGATATACCAATTGGGAGCTGTACAACAAACATAAAATGTGCTTTATTCGATTTTAAACTTGTGCGACCATATTCCTTCATAAGACCACAAGAAATTATTTTAAAAAGGGAAAGTAAATTTTCTTTATGGGTTTGGGTTTTAAAAAACAATGATCTGAAGTTGAAGATCATAGTACAGAGAAAGCCTTGGGGGTAGAGCTCAAAAGTTACAAATACTTGTGCCCTTTTCCCCCCTCTTTTTTCCTGATTGATTTATACGCCTTTTCATTTGATTTTTTGCCCAGTCTTTGTTTTACCTGTTATAAAAGAAATTCTGTGATGTATGCTAAGCTGCAGTCGTTTCTGTTTTCACATTCATTTCACTATTTCCTTGCAGATGTCAGAGTTAATTAATCAGAAATCTTCAGTACAAGGGAAAGTACCTTCAGGATACTTTAATGCTATGTTTGATTTAAGTGGTTCTTGGCTTAATGATGCTGCAGATTCCAATCATCTTGCTTTTGATGGTTATTTTATCACATTATACTGTTTGCACCTAACAGCATCTCCACTAGTACTCCGAGACAAAGTAAAAAAGTCTGTTCCTTCTCACTGGAATCCGGCATCCTTATCTAGGTATTTTATTTCTTTTACTCTTTTTAGAGTGTTTTTTTAACATTAGAATTTAGCAAGACCTTGTCAACAATTGGAGAAAAGCTAATGACTGACAATGTCATTATGCATTTTCCCCCCCTTGTACTTTTCATGTCTCTAGAGTATTTGACATTTTCTACATTTGCTGGACATGGGCTTTCCTGAAAAGTGTATGTACTTGTGATGTAGGGCATGTTAATCTTTGTAAGCCTAGGTTCAAGACTGGTCTTAACAAGATTCAAGACATCCTTTTGGTCCAAGGAAAAGTGTTCTTGGTAGTTCTAGGCTATTTACTATAATAGTCATTATTTAAAGAAGTGCTATAGACTATAAGTTTGCTGGAAACTGATTATTTATTAATCTTTTTTTATTTTTTATTTTTAAAATCTCCGAACGTGCAAGTTTTAAGAAGATTTAAATACAAAATAGTTGTGGACTCAATGATATTAATATTATGCTGCATCTAAAAATTGTTTCCTTATGGTAAATGGATCTAGACTTCCAGTAGGATGTTTGTGCACGTGTATACTTGGTTTGTAAATGAATGCACATAAAAGAATACATTATCCCACAGAAAAAGGAAATAATGGGAGTTATTCAATAAGCTTAGCTGAAGTAGTTGTGTATGCTAGGTTATTTTCTTCAGCTCGAAAAATGAGAATGTGGGACATCATGAAATCAGCCCGCATAATTGCCTTCCTTATTATGAAACACCGTTGGCTTTTCTATAATGTCTGATGTAAGATGAATGGTTCCACCATTATAGAATTCCTTGGTTTCTAAGGCTTCAATTTTCCGATATTAAGTCATGTCTGAGTTGCAATTTATTTGGATTTTTAATTGTGTTTACCTTAACAGGTTTATCCAAACGTATGGAACTCACGTAATTGTGGGTTTGGCTGTTGGAGGTCGAGATTTAACTTGTGTTAAACAGAGACCATCTTCTGGAATTCCTCCTGCTGAACTCCGAGGATATTTGGAGGACCTTGGAGATTGTCTGTTTACAGATGGCAAGAGTCCTTCTCTGCTAGAGAGGAAGGCGAGAGATGGAAAACAAAAGGTATATTATTTTTATAATTTGGTTTCAGATGTGACTAAAAGTGAAATATTTAATTGATATTTCTGGTCCATTTGTATAGGTTCCCGAGGTCTTTACTCGTATGTTGCAGTCGAACTCCATGCAATTTACCAGCATCACAGAAACATCAAGCAAGGATGTAATGCTCTAAATACCTTGTAAATTCTAAATAACAATTTGTGAGCTTTGCATATATGAACTAATTTGGAACAGGGCCTTACAATTATTTCGTCAAAAAGAGGAGGGGATATATTTTCACAAAGCCATTCCAAGTGGCTCCAGACAGTGGCTTCTAACCCAGAAGCAATTTCGTTCAAACTTGTTCCAATTACTTCTCTCCTTACGGGGGTTGCAGGGAGTGGCTATCTTAGTCATGCAATCAACTTATATCTACGCTGTAAGTGCTGTCTTAGCCAGTATCCTTCACACTTCCTTTTCTTCTGATTTACTATGCTAACACCCCAGTCAGCATGATACAGTTTTTTAAGAATGATGTTTAAGAATTGAGTCCGAAGATATGTTCAGCATATTTTCAGGATTAACTAATTAAGTCTCTGTCAATTTGATTCCCATTTTTATATTATAGCATATCATTGTATTTCATATAGCAATATTATCTAAAATGATTTTCCTGCCAGACAAGCCTGCTCCAGAGGATTTACAGTATTTCTTGGAATTCCAAGTCCCCAGACAATGGGCCCCTTTGTTCTGTGAGCTGCCTCTTGGACATCAAAGAAGAAAAGCTTCCTGTCCTCTGTTGCAGTTCTCTTTCATGGGTCCCAAGACTCATGTTAACTCTACCCAGGTAATTTATCTCTCTCCAGTCTCCATGCAGTACATAATCATGCATCCCTCATAATAGTTCTTCTCTCAGGCTAAATGTTTGGGTAAAAATCATCTCTGGTAGCATTTAGTTCTGGATTTTTCCTTCTTCCAATGGTATTTTTTTTTAGGTTTTGTTTTTTGTTTGTGGTTCTTTTTAAGAACTGTGATGTTGGAACCATATAAATCTACAAAGATTTGAGGTAAGAGTAAGCTTGAGGATCCATAATAGTTAAGAAGAAGACTTCATTTATAGGAGGTTTAACATCTTACATTAACCATAGGGGTTACTAATGTCTGGTGGAACATCTTACTGTATATGCTGTTAATCAGGCACGAAAGAGTGGTCTGATACTGGGAATGCTAAGGGAAGCTAGCATTTTGGATTCTTTAATTGTCGAAAAGAATTTGTAGAACATGGATGGACATTATTAATATGAAACTGCATGAACTTTTCCCTGGTGATATGAGTCTATAGACCTCTAAAGAGTGGTGGCGAGGCAACGATATCTGTATCTTTTTCTCTGAAGAGCAGAAGAGTTGATCTTCTCTCCCACTATGTCTCAATTTGACTTCTGTAGTATGGTTTCTTTCAGCATATATATTCCTAGACTTTAGTTATGGTTTACATTTCTTGACTAGTTAAAATCTCTCATCCTGGAAATTTACTAGGTTACAAGTGGTCAAAAACCAGTTGTTGGCTTGCGCTTGTTCCTAGAAGGGAAGAGATGCAACCGGTTGGCAATACACGTACAACACCTCTCTAGCCTTCCAAACATTATGGCGTTTGCTTGTGCTAACTCCACTATTTCTAAACCATGTCAATGGCAAGGTTCGGATGACTATGAATCTAGTGACCAATTCTTAGATCCGGTCAGATGGAAGAGATATTCAAATGTGTGCTCATCAGTAGTTAAGCATGACCCCAACTGGATAAAAGGTGATGAACCAGGTGGTGCTTTTGTTGTGACTGGTGCTCAGCTCATCAGCAAGGGGAATTGGCCAAAGACGGTACTTCATCTCTATTTGCTCTTTACATACCTACCCAACTGCACTATTAGGAAAACAGAGTGGGCAGCTGCACCAGAAACTTCTCACAAGTCCGGTTTCCTCACGAATCTTAGCACAACTTTCACATTCACCCAGCGCAACATTACTGATGCACCAAAGCAGCTTCCGGCTGCACTGAACTCTGGCATATACCCTGATGGCCCGCCTGTGCCGCTTCGCTCTGGAAAGCTGCTTAAATACGTCGATGTGGGTGAGGTTGTGCGGGGTCCACACGACACTCCGGGACATTGGTTAGTAACCGCTGCTAAGCTAGTGACCGACGGTGGTAAGATTGGTTTGCATGTTAAATTTGCATTATTGGATTATTTACCGGAACCATAGTGTTTGTATATATGGAGTGATTGTCTGGGTAAGATCATATTGATTTGTTTTGATAACTTCAATTTTAAATGTATTGCTGGAGGAATTTGATAGCTTTTTACAGAAGCAAGCAAATTACCAAGTTATTATTGGTGGAAGAAATATAAGCAAATTACCAAATAAGAGGTTACATCTGATCCTGATATTGCTTCCCAAGACTATTGTTTGGTCGCTGACTTAAATGACGTGTGGCAGGGGCATTTTATGCTTAATTGTTATTCTATCCGTTCCAAGATTAGAGATAAAATTTTATTTTTGAGGTCAAACGAGGACATATTAATCTTTAAAATTGGTATGATTCATAAAAATTTAGAATAAAATAAATTTTGTGATTAATAATTTTTGTTATATATAACACAATTATAATAATTTTATTAACTAAAATTAAATAAATTTATATTAATTTGATATGTTATCGTTTGACTTCAAGTTTAATTTTGAAAGAGTGTACATTTTAAATTCCAATGCATGAGGAGAAGATCCAAGTTACCAATCTATTTAGACAGTTAATAATGTCAGAGTAATAATTATGTTGTCAGAGCAAATATACGTTTAAAAATATTTTTATATTTATTTTAGTGTCATTTTAAACTTTGAGCTACATTTATCACTTGATAGCACAATTATTGCTTTGATATATTATCAGTGATCATTTAGCTCAAAATAAAAATATAAGGAAGTTAAAGAAGAAGTTTATGGGTTAAAAAGGATTTTTAATTTTAAAGTGTTACATTTAAGAGTATTTTCATTATATAATAAATATGTAATAGTAAGTGTCTGGTGTAAAAGAACTTTTTGGCTAAATAAAATTTTAGTGATTTAAGAATTGAGTTTATATTTAAATTTAAGTAATTATCAAAATTTATATAAAATGAATCTAAAAATTGTTTGTTCGTTATTTATTTATTTAAAGTAGTTGATAATTTTTCCATTTATTCTTTCTCTGAGTATAACAAATATTAACAAGTTACATAAAACTCCCTCCATTAGTTCCGAATTATAAGATCACTATTGACTTTATAAAAATTAATTTAAAATATTTTTAAATTTAAAATTGACATTACTTATGATATTCAGAATTATATTGACATAAGCTAAATGAATTCATCTCTATTTTGAGTTTAAAAATGTTTAAAATTAACTTTTTAAAAGTCAATATTAATCTTATATTTTAGAAGAGAGGAAGTAGTAAATAAATAAATAAATAAATAAATAAATTGAATAGTGTTATGAGAATCGAAACAATGAGGTGACAATTCCTACCTAATTTTATTACTGCATAAAATTATGTAATTATTAGCTAAACTAGTTAAAAATTATTTAGCGAGCCCAAATACAAATTAAAATACACTAATTAAAATATTTTATAGGCTACCTTTATAAATAGCCTCTCATTTTAAAGGAAATGACTTGTTTCTTTGACATTCCAATACACACTAGAAGGCTCTTCAGAGGACTACTCGTTCTTCTCCCATCTACAAATCTTAGATCATTTCTCGTATACTTTGTGAATTTCTCTTCTCATTAACTAATTCGAAATCCTAATCGAGCAAGGTATGATCTTCTTGCCTACAAGTTGATACAATTATTATAATTGAATATATAACAAAAACTATTAATCACTAAATTTATTTTATTCTAAACTTTTATTAATCATACCGATTTTAAAATTTAATATACTGTCATTTGACATAAAAAAATTAAATTGTATCTTTGATTTTAAAACGGAAGGAATATATAATATTAGAAAATTTTAAATTAAATAAAATTTAGGTTAAACATCCTGCCTTATCTGAAGGTAGGATTGAGCAATGAATCAAATTGGAACCGAAACTGTACTAAAAATCGCACAAACCGCACTAATTAAAATCGCACCAACGGTTTCGGCATATGTGGCGGTTTTAGGTGGGTTGAAAAACTAAATTTACGGTTTCGGTTTAGTTACTAGTCAACACCACACGCATAAAATCGAAATCGTACCAAATAATCACCATGTTTTCTCAAATTTGCTACAAGTATATATAATTTCTCTACTATAAAATATTCTCCTCATTTTATTTTAAAAGACAGATATTGCAGGGTTGAATGAAGAATAAATAGTATCAATTATGTTTGAAAATCAAGAGTGACTTAGTATTTCCTAAATCAAATATGCATGATAACATAGTATTAATTAATCATATAATTGTTGATGCCTGGAACTATTTTGCTAAATTAGCTCTATGATTGTGTTCACTGCGTAATACATTTGCGTGAATGATTTTGCTAACTATTTTACGGGTTTTTTTATGTCAGTTGGTTTTGAAACCGAAACCGCACCAAATGAAACTAAACCGAACGGTTCAAAATCGCACCGCACCAATCACGATTGGTTTCATGTACGATTTTATATTTTTCTAACCGCACCTAAGTGGTTTTGTGTGCGGTTTGAACTTCAAACCGCATCAAACCGCACCATACTCACTCCTATCTGAAGGTAAGGAACTCAGTACTCCTTAAGTAAGGTCTCAAATTCGAGTCTTGTGAATGGAGAAAACTGTATTAAAAATAGCTCTTCATTTGTGGGTTAACTCCATCCAAATTAATCGGGACTTAATAGTTGTCGGATACCCAGGAGTGGGAACCAAAAAAAAAAGAAAAAAAAAAGAACAATCCAAAGAAAAAAAATACATGCCACATGGTTAATTCGAATTCATTTATCTATATTATCTATCTCAGAAAAATTTAACCCTTTCTTTTCAGCTGCGTACATCTTTAACGTACGAGTAAATAAAATATTAACGACACAAAAGTGGATTCAAATTTGCCTTACTCATTTTTACCCAATCCAAACGTAGCATAAACGTATCAAATATGTTGTCTCAAATAATTTCTTAGTTATATGACATCATTATATTGATTACATACAATTTTTTTTTGTGATTGACTATGTTAGAATGTAACTTATTCTTCTCCATTATTTAGGACAAAATAAAATAAAATTAAGACCCCTAACATTATGATTATGTTAGTTTTTTCTATAAGATCTATTTAATTTGTCTAGGAGTATAATTTTTAGATTCAAATGATGTGGTATGAGCAAGAAAAGTTATACCTTATCACATAACTAATCACAATAGAGTACCCAAACTTTAAGAAAAATTATATATAATGGATATACATATAAATATATTATCTATTTTATAAAATGAGAGGAAGAAAAAAAAATCATCATTCTTGAAGTTGTTTCACTCTTTTTATCCTTTTTCACTTTCTTATATTGTTACTAATTTTACTCCCCCATTGGCATAACTTCTTCATCTTTTAACTGCTTTTTATTCTTATTTTCTTTATGTGTGTATCAGATGACTAGTATATACAATGTAAAAGTTGTTAGCATGAACTTCATTTTTGAGTAAGTTGGTCAATTGGTCAATAGAGTGCTGACACGCAGGCGAGGCTTAATGTGTGTCAATATTCTATTGGCCAATTGACAAACTTACAAAAAAATAAACTTTATACTAACCGGATCTAACAATGATGTTCTATTTGCTCGTAGGGCCATTATATATAAATATTCTATTTTTGTGGAATGCCCGTCAAATATTTGATGATGAGTGAAGTATTGCTGGTAAAAGTATGTTTATATATTTAAGTCTTTTAAATTGCGACATGCATGAAGTTAACGTCTTTTTTTTGTGATAATCGGGAGTTTTTCAATTGCAGTCGGACTAATCTCCACGAATTCGAGTCAGCCTTTTAGACGGACTTACTCTTGCATTTCCGTGGCCCCATAAATCATTTTCTGGCCTCGACAAATTATAATTATTTATAGTTTTATACTGCCTAAAAATGAGCACAATAAACTAATTAAAAACAAGCATAGTATATATCTTGTAAACTGCTCAGCGTTTTACCTGTCAATTTATATTACTTAAATAACGCGCATATTTCATAGTAAGAAACGTCATGGCTTTTCTAGAATCTTAAGCACAAAGATGTTAGGTGTGGTAGTATAAATATGTAGCGAAATTGGATTCGGATTATTTAAAAATGGAGCCAATCTTATATCGGGCCGCGATGAAAGGTGATATAGATGTTCTAGTCCGATACGTTGATCAATTCGAGACTCAATTGACACCAAAAGACAATACTGTCCTTCATATCGCCGCCATGCATGGTAAAACACAAGGCGTGAAGAAGATATTACGAAATTGTCCTCCTTTATTGGGCCGAGTTAATTCGCAGGGTGAGATGCCACTTCACATTGCTGCAAGGGCAGGCCACGCTGGCATAGTCCAAGCACTCTTTGACTTTGTGGAGGGGCAAAATAATGACATTGAAAGCGGCCGATTTAGCCGGGAAATGCTAGGGGGAAAGAATGTGGAGGACGATACGGCTCTCCACATTGCGGTGCGAAATGGTCATATTGATGTGGTGAAATTGTTATTAGAAAAAGATCCAACATTTTCGTATCGGCCAAATAAAGCGGAGGAGACACCGTTATATTTGGCTGGGGAGAAGGGATTTGATGGGATTGTGTCCGAAATATTGAAGACTTGCACATCACCATGGTATGGTGGCCCTAACGGTAGGACTGCTTTGCATGCGGCAGTAATTTTCGGTTCTCAAGGTACGTACTTCTTTTCTTTTTGACACCAACGTTTCAAAATTTTCAATGTTATAATTGTAATTTTCACCGTTCATAAACGTAATGTATGTATGGTGAAAATGATATTTGCTAATTTTTGATCCATAACAAATACATGTTATGGATCATTCCCCATATATATATATATATATATATATTTTTTTTTTTTCTTCTTCAGAATGTTGTACAAAACTGTTGAATTGGAGGGGAAGTCTAGCCAAAGAAGCAGATGTACATGGATGGACACCGCTTCACCATGCAGCATACCTTAGTCAGGCGCAATTGGTTGAGAATTTGCTTAACTTGGATAAATCATTAGCATACCTTACCACATATGAAAATGATGGCAAGAACACGTCTCTTCACATAGCAGCTAGGCAAGGCCATGTGAATGTGATCAAAGTGGTCCTTTCAAGTTGCCCAGATTGCTGGGAGATAGACAATATCAAAGGCCAAAATATTCTTCACATTGCTGTGGAAAGTAATAAAGATAATGTTGTTGAATATATCAAAAACAATTCCTGTCTCAATGGCCTTATAAATCAGAAAGACAATGCGGGCAACACCTGTGACCCACAACTGCTTGCTGCCCCAACTGATCATGTGCCAAATAATATTGAGGTAATTAATTAAACATTTTTAAGAAATCTCAAATATTGTATTCCATAATCGCTGGCTAAGTAGAAATATTTGCAGACGATAAATACCCCCAACGAACTAAGACGTGCGGATGCTTCTACTGATCTGCGGTCGCGAAATTCGGTGTCTAATTTATCAGCAGATAGCCAAAATATTAATAGCACAGAATCCCTTAGAAAAATGGCGGACACGCATATGATTGTGGCCGCACTCGTAGCAACAGTAACCTTCACGGCTGGACTGGCCATGCCGGGTGGATACTATGGAAATGATGCTCCCAACCCGGGTACGGCAATTCTTAGCAGAGATGCAGCTTTCAAAGGATTTATTGTAACGGATACAGTAGCATTGATGTTATCAATTACAGCAATTATCTATTATTTTGATATGGCGAGGTGTGCAGATAACGAGAAGCTTAAGAAAATGTGCAGCATGGCCGGTTTGGCCGTGACGGAGGCGTTGATGGCAATGATGATTGCATTTGTTACAGGAACATATGCTGTGTTAGCTACTAGTAATTCATTAGCCCTTGCAATAGCTACTTGTGTTCTTGGCTCTATAGCTATTTTGACTAATTACTTGTATTTTCTGGGCTATTTTTGTGGTTGTATTGCTGAGGAATTAGATGATACATAGGCCATAAGGGACTGATCGATCGATGGCTACAAGTTTGCATAATTTTGTGTAATGTTTTTTAATTATGGATTTGGTTGGTTAGCTTTAATTAGCTTAATTAATTCCACATTCCCTTTTTATTTTTATTTTAAAAATGTATTACTTTTGATCAATATTTATATATAATTAAATATTGGACCTCATATTATAATGGCCGGCATTCTAATTAATTAATTAAATTTCAATGGAATAACTTTGATATTAAGCTGATGCTCTAATTAATTGATTTCCTTAAAATTTCATCCCCCCCTCCCCCCTCTATTTATAAATCTATCACTACTTCTCATCTCTTATTCCTCTTTACCAATTTTGTAGGGTTAATAATTGAATTGTCAACTTATTGATGTATTAAATATTCTTCCATGTTTTCAATGGAAATTTGTTACCTAGGTTACATATTGAAGGAATCGGTTAGCATGAATTTGGCCTATCAAGACTATCGGTCGGTTGAAACTTATCGTGCCGACACGTAATTAGCAGTTGAATTAATGGGCGAGATTCAAAAGTTCCGCATGGCGTCGTTTGGCAAAGCAAATTCAGATAAATCAGATGCAGCGAAGTAATCGGCTCAAATAAGGGGCGATTTATACATGACCCATCCAATTTCAAATCGATTGATGTCTGAGTCTGACCGTTGCATAGTAGGGACGGCGAGTGAAGATCGAGATGTGGCAGGAGAGTCTGGCGGGAGATTTGGCGCCAATTGTTCCTTCTCCCCCTTATTTATAGCATTATATGGTGTTTCTTTCCTTTTCACCCAAGTTCTTCTCCTTCTTAGTAATAGCAAACTGCTTCAATATGTCTCAGCAACCTAATTTTAATCAAAATTATTCCACTTCTAATTGCACCTTGCACATTCCACCCAATCCGGTGCTTCCGATCATCCCAAATATTGTTATTATGAAAAATTGACTCAATTGAAGACCGCTTGGACTGTACGAAATTTGGGGCGCCAATTTTATGGATGTGCTTATTGAAGCCCGCTATCTGTATGGATTTATATTTGTTCCTTTATGAATACTTGATACATACATACATATAATCTATTTATTAATAAATACTAATAAAAATTAAAAATCTAATTTTGCTGATTTTGTATAATCACACACTTAAACTATGCCATAAGTCATAAAATACATAGATTGCAAATGACACTTGCACCTTCCTGAATTATAGTGTGCGTGTGTATATATATATAAACTAGCTAGAACTTTGGAAGAGAATCTTAACTTTGTATGAAAAGGGATCAAACTAAAAAACAGTGAAGGAAGCTGCATCCCTAAAATGGTTGGATCAAGTGGATTAAAATTTTAAATATTACCATAACAAAAAATTAATATTAATCACAAAGTGCGTGTGCTCCATTCCATTCCATGCATGATTAATTAATTGTTTATCCATCTACGAGGTAATTAATAACAAGAGGCTAAAGCTTCCTTAATTCTAATCAAAATCAAATAGTAATTTAAATGATTCATGATTAAGCCTGTTGGCTGAACTTGTTTAGTACTACTATTTCGTATTTATTCCAAAACTAAACTTCAGATTTAAACTAGAATTTGTTTGTTTTTTCAGTAAATAAAAGCATCTATATAGCTAGTTAAATATTAGTTATTATTAATTCCTTGAGTAATAAAATATTTAATATACTGCTTAACCTAATAGGCATCATCTTTCTTTTCCAAAAGAGAAGTAAATTGTTCAAACTGACATGTGTGAAAGAAGAAATGCACCGAATTAAATAATTTGTTGGGAGTTGGCAAAAGTAAAAAAGGAAAAGAAAAGGGAGGACAAAATCATCCACCAATAAATTGATCTTGGCTCAAAATAGAGAGAATGGAGAGAAATATTATAAAAGAACATTTTAATTTGGATCAGAATGGAATATGGGTTGAAAATGGTTAACTGATTCAGAATTATATTTGTTTTAAAAAATATGGGTCCAAATTTTAAAAATGGTTAACTAACCATTTGGTTCCAGTTAATATGGTTTGACCTAACAGTTAACTAACTATATTGTTAGGTCTACCGTGCATACTAGATTCTTATCATTTGAACATAAACTAGGCCAGCAGAGCCGATGAATTATATGAAAAACACAAATCCTAAATAACATGATCAACTGAGATACATCACCACAATACCTTCTGAATGGAAACAGGAACTGTTGGTGCTTTTTGCTTTTGCAAAACCAATAACACCATGATAGTTACCACATACTAACATAGCAGTACATTTGATTACTTATCCACCTTACAGTAGAAATAAATTTAAATCATGACCATATTATTTGATCAATAAATGGTAAGTCCTAAAGAGTCGTAAGTATTACCTTCGTTACTTTACAAGTTCAATTGACATCAATTATTTTCACATCAAAACCCTGCCAGTACAAGTTGCATAACCATGTATAGCAGCAACATAACTGCAGCCAACCAGCCAGCACAAGCTACACAACCATACGAGAAGCACTCGACACCTAAGCACAAACCAACATCCAAAAAGGGAGCACAGACCAGCAAAACTAGAAAGAAGAAAAAATAACAATAACAGTAATTAAAAAAGAAGCCCAGAAACATTAGTAATAGGTGAGATGAAACAATGAAACTTACTAAAAGAATGGCTTAAAATGCAACAAAATTGAATGAAACTTCCTTCCAAGTACATAGACATTGCTAACCACATCATCCCATCTGATGAAACTTCTAAAAGAACAAATTAAAATAAAAAGCAAATTTGAAATAAGTCATACAACTATACTTCAATTGCTACTAAAATTCTAGAATACTGAAGCTTACACAAGAAAATGCATAAAGCTGTTCATTAAAGCTTCAAAAGCCTAATCTTACACAACCTACCATCTAGTCCACAAAATTAATTACTACTTGGAAACTATGCCCACAAAAACCAATAAACTATTAAACGGAGACATTAATAGTTATTTCATATATTACATAGTAGTAACAATTACTACAAAAGTTCGCTATTAAACGAAGACATTAACAGCTCTGTAAGTGAGAAGTGTCGACTTACTTGTTCATCATCATGCCTTCTAAATGATGAGTGTTCACTTCCTTGTTCATCACCATGCCTTCCAAATGATGAGTGTCCACTTCCTTGTTCATCATCATGCCTTCCATTTGATCTGGAGCTTCATCTCATCGTCTGTCCATGGTTTAAAATTATATACATTCGTGCATAGATGCAAAAAGTATGCAATATTTATATTAGCACTCGTTAACACTAATTCAATATGTATTTTTATATAATATTGCTATCAATACCTCGGTTTTTTTACTTCAATTTTTGCCTCTTTTTCCCTGCCATTTTTTCTAACCAACACTTTAGTCGTGACTGACCCTTATGTGATCTCGACCTTTTTTTGATTCCTCGTATTGTTGCCCCTTTTGGAATTCCTACTCTTGCAGGAACATTAACTGTAATTGAATTAACAACTATCTCATGACAGTCCACTTCATGAGAATCATTGTTTTTCGATCTCTTGTTGGATGTTTGTTTGTCTATTACATATTTCTTCAACATATACATATAGCTCACCAATTGCTTTATTAACCATTTTCGTTGCCTCTTCACATTCTGTTGCTCGATGAGACATCTTAACCAGATTTGGAATTAACATTCGATACCAACTGCCTAATTTCAGCTTTGGATCCCCTTCTACCTCTCTTCCATAACTGTCTTTTATCTGCCCATTCCTCGCAAACATTGTCCATCTTTTCAAGATATATTTCTTTGGAACCAATTTGATATTCATAATGTCCAAAATTTTCAATGTATGAGAGCATAAGATACCTTTTGTCTCAAACATTTTACATGAACACACAACTTGGCTAGTAGGGCTGCCTATAACAGTTCGTATTTTATCGCTCCCAAAGTAACTTACTACGTATTCGAATTGCCCTTCCTCCTTTTCCTCAACTGACTTTATAACAAGGCAAAGTGACTTATCAAATTGTTCTTCGAATTCAAAAAATATTGCAGGGGTATAGTGAATGAAAGCTTCATTCAACATTGGTGTCCTCTTCACCCTGGCATATTGTACTCTCTCCCTTGCCTCATACTCGGCCTCCAACTCTTTATATCTCTTAGCCTCAAGTAGCCGATTGAAATGTGTGAAGAATTGTACCAAATTAATTTTTGAGCTTACGTAATCTTTGATATTTGCGTTCAAGCTCTCACTAAGTTGTGTACTCCTCATTCCCAAAGTACAAATCTTGTTAGTATAACATCTTGCCCATTTTTCTTTCAATGAATATGTACATTACATCCACTCATTTGACTCAACTTTATACTTGACAATCATTTCAGTCCAAGCATTTTCAAATGATGACTCATCATCATATTTATAGACATAATTCATAAATGTTTGTAGAAATTCTTGACTATTTTCTTTCATCACGGGGGACATACGCTTCACACAATTTCGAGCAATATGCCAAGTACACAACCCATGATATGTGTCCGGAATCGTTGAAGATAATGCACTTGCTATTGCATGATCTTGATCAGTACTGAATATTGTAATGGGTTTCTTCTTGGACATGGCATCCAAAAAACTACAAAACAACCATTCAAACAACGGCGTTGTGTCATCATACATTAATGCTGCACCAAATATAACAACTTGCCTATGGTGATTAAAACCTGGAAAAACACCACAAGGTCTATACGAGCTATTTGTTTTATAAGTGGTATCAAAAGTAACGACCTCCCCAAATTGAGCATAATCGATTATCATCTTTGCATATGTCCAAAATATATTTAGTATCTGTTTATCGTTGTCTAATTGGACTGCATAAAAGAATGACGGATTTTCAGACAACTGCTTCTAAAAGTATAATAAAAGATTGGCAGCTTCACTGTATTTCATATCTCTTTGCCTTTTTGTTTGTAAATGATTCTTCTGATCTGATCTTGTGTGACCAACACAATCCTTCCCGCCAGTTTGTCTAGACATCAACTCATGGATTTGTTTGAATTTTATTCCAGAATTATATGCTAATTCAATCTCAATCGCTTGTGTTTTGGCTACATCCCGTTGAGATCGCATCAAATGAACGCATTCAGGAATATGTAATAAGTTACTGTGATTCTCATCAAAGCTGTTGACAACGTACTTTTGTTTTGTTTTATCAAGTACTACATTCATTTTTGCTTGACAATTGAATCTACTAGGTCGTCTAACTCTCTTTTTCTTGCCCTCTATTATTATTTCCATCCGTTCACCCTCCTTCGAGTATGAATATCTTCTTGAAGTAACTACACCAAGCTTGTTTTTGTTTACATATTGTTTCCTCACACTAAATCCTAACTTTCGTCCATAATTATTATAGAAATTAAACGCATCCTCCTCCGAATCAAATTCTTGTTCTATGCAAGGATTCAATAAGTGAAACACATTCTGAATTTATGTCATCCATTTAGTTCTTTCTATGTTTGATCTGTCAAAACAAATTAGAACGCACAAACATCATATACATAACAATATTAATTGATAGAAGTTGTAGAACAATTATCTAACTACTAGAATTACTAAAATTCAATCATTAAACTTAAACTTGTATTATACTATTTGCATTACAATAACTAATTCTCTAATTCCACTTCACTAACTTATTTTTAATCAACTCAAATTCTTTTTACATTTTATAACCACGAATCAGTCATTACATATTGAATTTTTTATCGATACCCAAATATTGCATATAATTCATGATTTATATAAACCAACAGATTTACTAAATAGTCAAATCTATTGTATCAACATTTCTTTATAACTTCATTACTGCTATATATTGGAGTTTATTGCATCAACTATTTCTTTTTTGTATCACAACTATTGTTCAACTCATTTATATATACTAACCTCAATATAGACTTTATTCTTCCTTGCACCACCTGTTGATGAGGTGAATCAAAGACCAAGAATGTAGAAGCTCTGTTTTTGTTTTTAGATGAATCCATTCTCAATAACAAAGAAGTTCTATTTTAAATCAGTACATTTACTCTTTAAATTTGAATTCTCGTTGCTCTATTTTACATGGTTGCTACTAGGTGCCTTCTAATCTCAAGAAGCTCTGTTTTACATGTTTTATTATGACGTCAAATCTCCCGCCAGATATCAATCTTCATTTGTTTGAGTCGATTATAAATCGCCCCTTGTTTGAGCCGATTACTTCGCTGTATCCGATTTATCTGAATTTGTTTTGTCAAACGACTCCGTGAGGAACTTTGGAATCGCACCCATTAATTCAATATTAATGACGTGTCAGCACGATGGGACCGATAGTTTTGATAGGCCAAAATCCAAATTCATGCTAACCGAGTCCGGCTCATAAGGTGTTGAGCCTATAAAAAGATTTAAACTATTTTTTCTGATGGTAATTAATTCTCACTAAATTCCCATCAAATCAACATCCAGTTAATGCATTATACTACTCCACTTCCACTATATGGTGATTTAGTTTAGAGTCGGAGCATCTAACCAAATACTTTCGGTCTATAAAATAAGTTAAGTTCCTTGAGATTAATTAATTAGTTCATGGCTGACAAAACTCTGCATCCAACTAGACTAGTTTCAGCTGAAAATATCAAATTTTATTTGTGAAAAACAATAATTTTTTAAAATAGAAAAAAATTATGCATCTAGATTATTTAACTAAGTTTTAAACACACACACACATAAATAATCAATATATATATATATATATATATATATATATATATATATATATATATATATATATATGGTTTTCGCTTCAAAAAGATGATATGTAAAATTTTAATTTTAAATTTCAATATAAATATAAATTATTTATCTTTTAAAAAAAATTATATATAGTACTACTTGTGTTCCAAAATTAGAGTTCCATTTAAAAAAAATCCTTTTTCAATCAATTTGTGAAAGTTTAAATTGAAAATGACTTGGATTTATTTAATTTTCATAAATGCAATAATAATATTGTAAAGCACATAAAAAAGTATTTCCAAATTAAAAAATTATTATTTTAAAAAAAGAATAAATTCACATCATAATTTAAACCTAAGAAATTTCATAAATTAAGTAGCATCTCTTTATGTTGAATTGGAGGGAGTAATATTTACTATTAGGGGTAAGCATGGCGTGTTTAGTGCGGTTTGAAGCTCAAACCGCACATGAAATCGTTTAAGTGCAGTTTAACAAATCTAAAATCGCACATGAAATCGTTTGTGATTGGTGCGGTGCGATTTGATTTTGAACCGTGCGGTGCCGTTTCATTTGGTACGGTTTCAAAATCAATTGAAACAACAAAATTTTATGCAATTTAAATTAATAATTTAGCATCACACAATATTAAATATTACTTTGATAACACACACAACCTTACTTATACTGTTTTGTCTAAACAAAAATTAAATATAATAGAGTAATATGATGTAAATTATTAGAGTAGAATATAATAGAGTAAACAAAAGTTAAATATAATATTTGCTACTCTACTCTTAGTAACAATATGTTGTAATAATTTACAGGCTACTCTACCATATTATAACATATTGTTACTAAGAGTAGCTCAATCATATTACAACATATTGTTAATAAAAATCATATTACGATAATATTACAATCATAATACAAAGAGTCAGAAACATTATAGGCTACTTTACCAGCATGGTGTGATTTCGATTTTATTCTTGCGGTTTTGGCTAATAACCAAACTTGAATCATAAATTTGGTTTTCCAACTCACCTAAAAACGCCACGTACGCCGGAACCGTGGGTGCATTTTTTATTGGTGCGATTTGTGCAGTTTTTTTGTGCGGTTTTGGTTCCAACTTGGTTCTTTGCTCAGTCCTATTTACTATATCAAACAAATTATACACATCTCATATACACGTAGAGAGAGCGAAAAGAATAAAAAAACCAAAATTGAATTACCTGATCAAAAGGGCGACCTAAACTTGGCCGGCGGCGGCAACCTCCATCTCTTCCCTCAATTTCTCCCTCTTCTTTTTCTTCGTCTCCTCAATCAACTTCTTGGTTCCGATATTTAAAAGGATAAGTGATCGCTTTCAACGACCGCCTGCGATCGTTGTTTTTTAATAATATAAATGTATTAGCGACCGTAGATCGGTCACTGAAAGTTATTGGTCGCAACTAACCTTCTCACCAACATTTGCGCCAATTTATGACGGTAAAATTAAATCAGCGACCACATGCGACGTTGATATTAACTAGCGATTAGATTAACTCGTGGTCGCTACCGGCGGTCGTTATTAATACTATTAGCAATCGGAAACTGCAGTCGCTAAAAATCTTGGTCGCTATTGAACTATTTTTTTGTAATGTTTAGCCTATACGAATATTCTTAACTAATATATATTAATAAATAAATATACCAAAATTTCAACCATTACACATTAGCCTAGTGAAATTAAATTCCCATAAAATGGAGGAATGGGAGTGAAAAGGCTTCAAATATTCCTACCCATTATGGTTGTGAATCTTGTGAGTTGTGACGTTATCCCCTCAATTGTAATGTCTGTAACGAAGATCATACCTACAATTAATGAATCTGAATATATTCCTATACGATGTTGAAGGAGTGTCGTACTATAAAAATTGGATATAAAAATTAGACAGGTGTATTTAAATTTTACTTATTTGTATTTTTACTTTCTATTATGTTTAAAATACAAATATATAAAATTTAAATGCACTTATGTCCAATATTCATGCCCACGCAAATTTTTTGTTAAAACAATCATTATCCAAAATTTTACAAGTAAAAAACTCTTAAAAGTTATTCCCTTCGTCCTTAAAAAGATAACTAATGATACAATTTTTTTTCTCTCTAAAAGATGTAATAAATATGTTATTTAGTGGGGCCAATTTCTATAATTAAAAAAATAAAAGTACTCATCACTTTATATAATCTTATAGGACTACTAAAGACAAATTTTAAAAAAATTTACTCTTTTTCCTCTACTTTTATTTTTTTAATATGTATAAATTACTTATACTTTGCTCATTTTTTTAGGGACGAATGGAATACTAAATATTTTTAATTACTAATGAAGACATTAAAATCCTGTTTATTTAATTTTACATGATCAAACTTGAGTTGAGTTAGGGAGGGGAAGCTGTCCCTCTGCTGTACAAAGAATTTTATATGTGGGGTTTTATTTTTTGTGGTGAACCTCCCTCTAAGCAAACTAAATTATTTTTGCTTTTGTAAATTTTGAGATTTTTTAAACATGGTCCTAAATGTAAGTGAGATCTAAAATACCAAAAAATAAAATAGAAAAATACAATTTCTTTCATGTATTCATGCAACTTATTGTATTAAAATCCTCGAGCAAAGCAAGATTACATAATTGTCAAATTATGCTTTAATTAGTATGAAGTATAAACATAAAAATCCGTTGGATTTTCTTTTTCTGCTCATTTCATTAGGGCATGAGTCATACTTAGTGACCTCTCTGAACACTTCTGATGAGGAACTTCATTGACGAAATTGTTCCGGCCACACCAAAAACCGCACCAATTGCAACGAGAACCACATTTATAACCAAAACAGGCTTCGAAATTTGACCCCAAAAAATCTTGATGTAAAATGCACTAGGGAAAATAATGCATATTCCCACACTAACAAGGGAGCCAGTTAGGCTAAGAACATATTCGAAATACGGAACAGAAAGTGCAAGGGCTAGTATGGCTAGGAGTAAAAAAGAGCCAACTCCACCCCTTATTATCATCTTTGTTCTGGATTTCATTGAATGAGGAAGGGAATGCTCCAGCTGCATTGCGAATGGGGCGAATTCGAGGGCGTATTTTGTCATTGGGGTTAGTACGGTTGCCCATAAGGCGATTTTGGTCACGACAGAATTCCGAGGCATGCTTAGGGTGATTTGAGGATTTACTTCTGGTCCGAACATTTTGGCTCCCATGAAAGCTAAGGATGTATAGAGCATTGTGACTAATGTGAAGCCCACAATAGATACCTAAACATTGAGGAGGAAAAAGAATTAAGCATTAGTTTTTGACATGGAAAAATGATAAATGCAACTAATTTGTGCACCTAGTAAAGTGTCATGGTGTACGCACAAAACATGTGAAAGAGTTAGGTGTATGTAATTGCATGTATATATTGAAAAAAAATATGATGAAAGCGTGTAATGGAGTAGATTCAAATTCCAACTTTTGAGTCAAGATTGGTCTCCATATAGAGATTTAGATGGGGTATGCATGCATGTACGGCTACAAAGTTTTTCCTAACCAATTTTTTTTAAAACAAGAAATAATCAAATTGGGAAAAGAGCAAGACCTTGGTGAACTTGGAAGGATCTTTCATCCCAGCCTGAATATTAGGGAAAACAATATGGCCAGCAAAACTGAAGATAAAAAGGCCAGACGTAGTCGGCATATTCCGAATCTGAAGAGCTGGTATCGTATGGTTCGCCTTAATCCCTCCGAAAACAGCCGTCCATGCCACCGTCAAAAAAATCAAAATGGACATGAGAATACCTCCGGTTGAAAGGAAGGATATCGACGAGAGATCCCTCAGCCACAAGCTAGGAAGCGCCACCAACACGGCCATCACCGTCAAGATTTGAGATGTGGATAAATTAGGCCATGTCAACTTTAAACGAGTGCCCATAAACACAGTGTTCAAGTTGTCATGGAGTGAGATTGTGTAAGAAACAAGGGCCATGAAAATTTCCATATAGATGAAAGTTGCAGCTATGATTCTTCCTCTGCTTCCAAATGCTTAGTTTCGGGATTTTGGATGATGGTTGAGGCATTTTCCGAGTAAGTGAGAGCTATATGCACATATTATACCAAGTCCTACTAGTAGGAATGCTGAAGTCCAGCCTCCATTTTGTAAGGCATATGGAGTTGATAGTTGCCCTAGACCTGTTAATGCATGCAAATAAGTAGAATCAATCAATTACTAGTCCTTGACAAAGTCAAAAATAAGTAGGGTAGTTTGGGTTAACGGACTAAATTAAAGCTCAAAAAATGAAATAATTTTTTGAAATTCTAATAATTTCCACCCTACTAAAGTTTGGTATAGTATATTCTAGATTACAATACTATTTGTTAAATCAGAAAAGAGAATTGCTAAATGCACGTACGTACTCCGTGTATATTATAGCAGTTATTCTCCACCTTAAAATAATTTTTATTTTAATCTTATAGTAAAACACGAACAATGAAAAGTAAAGTATATTTATCGGGATCCGAATCCTCTCCATTTCAATTAAAATGAAGAGTCCATTTAAAAGTTGAGATTTAAAAATATTAGATCTAAGACCTACAAGTTGTCACCTCATTTAAAAGCCACTATATTAATTCTAATCGCTTCATTTAAAAGCCATTAAATTAACATAAAATGAAATGAAGAGGATCCTTACCCTATTTATCGACTCCCAGTTCCGTACTTAGACAACTGACATATAATGAAAGTGTGAATAACACTAAGAATTAATTGAGAGTTTACGTACGTACCTATAAGCATTCCTATCATGTTGACAACTGCATGAAGGAAAGAGCTATTTGCCTTATGGTGCACATCTTTCTCACCAAAAACAGTACCCTTCACGTCCTTGCCGCCGCGGCCGGTGCTGGAGTCATGATCATGGTGGCAATTACATTTCTTGTTCTCCTCAATACAAACATCACAACTACTCCACTGCACATCCTCCGCATGAACGGTGGTATCGCCTGCCGCCGCAACCTGGGTTCCACAATGCAAACAACCAGATGAGTCCGGGCAAGGCAACATTCCAGTGATTTGACTTAAATTCTTCTTAATTTGTCAAGTTCCCAAAAGTTTGGGCGGCAGAATAATATATTAGTTTTAAGAAATTCTAAGCTTTTCCCAGATGCTTGGTGTTTAGCTTGATCAAACGTTGGGTATATATTTATAGCAAACAAAAGTTGTTACATGTGATGCATGCATGCTAGTTACTACTATTTGTGAGAATCTAAACGTTATATTATTCTCCACCATATAGATATGATACTAATATTCTTTAATTGATGTGAAAATTGATAGGCCAAATTGAACAAATTGCATGTTTTCTACTTCCTCTATTCTAAAATTATACTTATACTCCCTCCCTCCGTTTTAAAATTAAAAATATAATTTGACTTTTGAAATCAAACAACAACATGTTAAACTTTAAAATTAGTTTAATTCATAAAAATTTATAATGAAATAAATTTTTTGATTTTTAGTTTTTGTTATATATTATACAATTATAATAATTGTAACCACTAAAATAATTAAATACATTCACATCAATTTAAAGTTTAATATCCTGTCGTTTGACTTTAAAAGTCCAATTATATATTTAATTTTAAAAACGAGGGAATATATATTTGATTTGTTAAATTAATTTCTGAAAGTCTATACTTTGAAATTGATATGATTTCATTTAAGTGTTTAAAACTAACAAATATGGATATTAGTTGTACTATTTTAGTTAGTTTACTGAAATTATAATTTATAATTATTATTTGAACTAAAATAATAAATTCATATCGATGTCGAATTATATTGTAAGTTAACTTAAAAAATAAAATATATCTTTATTAACCTTAAGAAATGGTTCCAATTACGAAGTGCAACCCAAACAATCTTTCTAAGATGAGTATTTAGGTGGTTTTTGTTTACTTCTTAATATATCTTAACAACATATTTGAGTATGTAAGAGGGTAAAATTGTGCTTGCCTCTTATCGTCTCTTAATCGATAAGAGGAAGATATAAATGTAAATAATTAAGAGCCGCCTCTTAATGAAAATTTTAAATCTATGGACTAAGAATATTGTAGTACTTCCTCCATTCCAAATTTTAAGATCATTATTGATTTTTAAAAAATTAATTTGAGATTATTTTTTAAAATTTAAAACTCATTCAAATATTTTATACTTTTTAATTACCAAATATTTTTTTAAATTCAAATCTTATTTCACTTTAATTTATTAAAATATACAAACTATTTAAATTTTAATTACTAAATTTTATCAAGCAACACCTTATACTATCATGCATGCATGCATGCAGGCAGCCATCAACTGGTTGACAGATGAAAGGGAGAGCCTTCATAGCCAGCCAGCCAGCCCTTGTCTTAATTTATAATTAATAATACATCTGTCCCAAAATGAAAGTACCATTTAATTTTTCACTTTTTCCTCCAAGCATAGTAAAGCTTATCACAAACACAGACCTAATTCTTTCACTCTATTTCCTTTTTAATGATAATATTAATATTTATATATATTTAGTACTAAAACTTTATTTAAAAAACTACAAAAAGAAGCACATGTATCTATGTTTATTGATAAATTTTTATTTATTTTTTTGATAACGTTGGGTATCTCAATCGCAGTCGGACCAACCTTTTCTTTGAACTAATTTGCGTTGGCGGCCGTCCGTGACCTCATTATCATTTTTGCCTTGATAATTGTTATAAATGGGAGTCGAACCTAAGATGTTCGGATTTACAATTCATCTCTGGACAATCTTGAACAACAGTTGGCCGGGGTTAAAATTTCTTATTCTTACAACTTACAAGAGATTCATTTTCATCCAAATTAATCTAAGGAATAGAATATAACATAATTGAGTGCATGCGCTATGATGCCAGCCAGCCAGCAAAAATGACATCGTGAATTTTAATTAGGTAGGTATATATAACTAAGAATATAGAATAGGGAACTAAAGTCTTCTAGTATAAGAATATTCCCCCATTATGTATTAGTCCTAATATATATTTTGTATATCTTTCAGTTGGGATTCCCTTAACTAGTAGAAGTAGTGTTTTTGGGTTGGGGGAAATTAATTATGCCAAACGAATCAAAATAAAATATGGAAATTATTCCAATTGAATTTTTTTATGTTTGATATTAGATATTAACGTATATGAATTATATAGGGTCCTTAACACTAATATACAACAAATATAAAATAATTACAAAAATAAAACACACAAAACATAATTACAAAAATAAAACAACACGCACACGTCAGTTACCAAATATGTCTATCTAACAATAACCGCTCCTAAAATCAAGTAACCGAACAACATGCAACTTTGATATCGGAAAAGGCCAAATCTTCTGACGACGATTGCCTTTATACTATCCTCTGAGATCGCCTCAAAAATATACGATCGGAGAAGACGAAGTAGTATACAAAATCAACATCTACATCAAGTTCAGTAACCATAAACAATTACAACAACTCTGATCGCGATAAACATCTAAGATCTAATATCTTCGTTCGACGATTGCCAAATCTTCGGTCGACGATTGCTTTCCACTCACCTCTGAGATCGCGACAATCATCTAAGATCGGAGAAGACGAAATAGTATACAAAATCATCATCTACTTCAAGAGCAGTAACCAAAAACAATCAAAGCAAATATCGATACAATTCTGAACACTGAGGTATGTGTGTTTCAAGTTCTTATGCATATAGTTACTTGTGGTTACTACGGTATTCATATTTTGAGTACCTTTCTTAAGTTTTTCATACTTAAAATGGTTACTACAAAAATCCTTACTGTCTACTGAAACTTTTGGTGACTTCCTACTGTTGTTTTGGTTACTGTATAACTATATATTGTTCAATGCTGTCTTGTATACTATCAAATACTAGCTTGGTTAGTGTATGACAATATGTTAGTTACGGAAAAATGCTGTTTTGGTTACGAAAAATGATGTTTTGGTTACGGAAAAATGATGTTTTGGTTACTGTATAACTATATATTTTTCAATGCTGTCTTGTATACTATTAAATACTAGCTTGGTTAGTGTATGACAATATGTTAGTTACGGAAAAATGTTAGTTACGGAAAAATACTAACATTGTATTGCATAATATTTTCTTGGTTACTATATGAAAATATGTTGGCTACTGTCTAATGATATGTTGGTTACTTTGTAACATCATACTGTATACTGATTTATTAGTTACTATGTAATGCTTCATAGTTTACTATGTAACAATATACTGGTATACGTCTAATAATTATATGTATATAGTTTCCTATGTATAAACATTTATATGTATTTTTTGACTAACTAATGCTCAATTGGTTACTGATTAACATTATATTGGTTACTGAATAATACTTATTTAGATACTATAAACAAATAAAAAAGGATACTTATTAATTAATCTTGTTACTGAATTAATCTAATAATGCTACTGTATATTAATCTGATTAATATGTTTGCTACTGTATAATTTGATATTATTAATGTGCAATATTTGATTAATTTATATTGGTTTGTTTTATTATGATGGAAATTAATTGGCTACATTGGTTACCTTCATACAACTGTTATAATTTAATTGCTAACAACAAACATTAAACTGATTGTTTCAATTGTATATTGATAAAACAAATGTATTTTATTTTCTGGTTACTGACATTATATTGTTTGGTTACTGATTAACATTGATTTTGTTACTGTGCAATACATATTATGTTTTCAGACAATGGAGATGATTCCTGTTTTGCTTTATTTCAACGGTACATGGACTGATAGTAAACAGTACACCAACTTTGAAGTTACTGGCATACTAGTTCCCCCAACTTGTTCATTCAGAGAAATGCAAAACAGTATATGCATTGCATTACGGATAGACACAAACACAACAACATTGTCTATCAAATTTCAAATCAAAAACGACATTCCACCAATTTGTATATCAGATGAAGCAACCTTGAGATTCTTTATTGAAGTCAGTAAAAAATCTGATGAACAAGGAAAATTCCCACTGATTATAGATATTGGAGAAAGAAGCGGCCGCACAACAATCTTGCGTAACTTGACAAATATAGAAGAATCTGTTGTTCACGATGTTACGCCAATCAGATCAACACAAGGGAATTCAGCACTAGTTACACTAGCAACACAATATTCTCAAATTGGAACGCAATATGCTGATCAGCTTGCAATGGAAATTATTGAACAACAACAAGACAGACAACATGACAAATCATACACAACAGCACGATATGAAGATGTAATAACAGATCCGAATGAATGTGAAGTAAGATTACATCAAACCTACAAAGACAAAAAAATCCTATCACAATCAATGAGATTGCATTCAATCAAGAAAAACAGACAACACAAAGTTCAAAGAACAGGTCACAGAGACTTTGTGCTGGTTTGCGTAAATGATGAAAATTGCAAATGGAAGATGAGAGCATCAAGTATTCGAAAAACCAGCCTATTCAAGGTGAGGGAATTCAACGACATTCACACTTGTTCAGTAAATGTATTGCTGGGAGACCACAAGCAGGTAAATAGTGAGTTCGTTAGCGAATGCATAATGCATAAATTAACAAATTTGAAGAAAATATACACACCAACCGATATTGTTGAGGACATGATGACAGAATATAATGTGTCTATCTCTTACCAAAAAGCATGGAGATCAAAAGAGAAAGCGTTGGAAAAGGTCAGAGGAAATCCACATGACTACTCATTGATCCCATCATGGTTACACATGCTGCAGAAAACAAATCCAGGTAAAACTTTATAACATGCATTGGTTACTCAATTCAACTGATTTTGTTGCTATAAAATGCATTGGTAACCTTCCTCATATTTATAATTTTTGAGTAAGTTCTACTAATTTTTTATATAAATGGTTACTCATCAAATATATTTATTACTGTCTACTGTCACAGTCAGTAACTTTCTAGTGTTGTCTTTGTTACTGTTGATTATATAGTTTAATGATATCTTGATTGCTGACTAATTCTGTTTTGACTAATAAATTGGTTACTGTTTTGATTACTGACTAATGATTATATTGTTACTGTATTACAATATGTTATTTACTATATAATGCTGTTTTGTTACTGTATGACAGTATGTTGTTTACTGTCTAATACTGTGTTGGTTACTTTGTAACATCATAATATCGAATGCTTTATTAGTTATTGACTAATGTTGTATTAGTTATTGTGTAACAATGTATTGGTTACTGATTGGTTACTTAATAACATTATACTAACTAATACTGTCTTGGTTACCGTATGACAATATATTGGTTACTGTCTAATATTATTTTGGTTACTGTGTAATAATATATTGGTTACTGAATGATCCCATCATGCTTACACTTGCTGCAGAAAACAAATCCAGGTAAAACTTTATAACATAATATTAGTTTTAATTATTAGATGGTTAATCAATTCAACTGATTTTGTTGCTATAAAATGCATTGGTTACCTTCCTCATATTTATAATTTTTGAGTAAGTTCTACTAATTTTTTATATAAATGGTTACTCATCAAATATATTTATTACTGTCTACTGTCACAGTCAGTAACTTTCTAGTGTTGTCTTTGTTACTGTTGATTATATAGTTTAATGATATCTTGATTGCTGACTAATTCTGTTTTGACTAATAAATTGGTTACTGTTTTGATTACTGACTAATGATTATATTGTTACTGTATAACAATATGTTATTTACTATATAATGTTGTTTTGTTACTGTATGACAGTATGTTGTTTACTGTCTAATACTGTGTTGGTTACTTTGTAACATCATAATATATAATGCTTTATTAGTTACTGACTAATGTTGTATTAGTTATTGTGTAACAATGTATTGGTTACTAATTGGTTACTTAATAACATTATACTAACTAATGCTGTCTTAGTTACCGTATGACAATATATTGGTTACTGTCTGATACTATTTTGGTTACTGTGTAATAATATATTGGTTACTGAATGATCCCATCATGAGTAACTGCCTAATGCTGTCTTGTTTACTGTGTAAATCTATTTATATTGTTGATGTCTCAAAACAGGTTCCGTCACAGCTCTTGAATTGGAAACAAATGCTCGTTTCAAATATTTATTCTTTGCCATTGGAGCATCAATTCAAGCATGGCATCATTGCTTTCCAATAATTGTAATCGATGGAACATTCATACAATCAACATACGGGGGGACACTACTGATAGCAAGCACACAAGATGCAAACCGAAAGATTGTTCCGATTGCTTTTGCAGTGGTTGACAGCGAAAACGAATTATCTTGGAGATGGTTTTTCATGAATTTGAGAACTGCTTGTGGAGTTAGAGAAGGACAATGCATTGTTTCAGATAGACATGAAGCCATAATTCAAGGACTGAATTATGTGTTTCCGGATGTCATGCATGGTTCCTGCACATACCATATACTAAAAAATATAAAAAATAGATTCAAAAAGAAAGGAGAAGAACTTAAACAAGCTTACAACGGTGCATGTAGAGCATACAACATAGAGCAATTCAACAAACACATGGCTGAACTTGATGCAATTGATCCTCGAATAAGGACATATTTGGAGGAAGAGGTCAAGTTGGAAAAGTGCACCAGGCTATATGGGACTGCAAGCAGATACTCAACAATGACTTCAAACACCGCTGAATCTATTAACAACGCAATCAAGATGATTAGGGATCTTCCAATTGCATCAATGATTGAATGCCTACGTTGTCTGGTTCAAAGATGGTATTTCACAAATAAACAAGCATCCCTATCAACATTCACAACACTTTCCACAACAGCTGAAGAAAGAATGCAATCTAATATCATTAAATCAAGGAAACTTAAGGTAACAATACAAATTATAATTTATTGCATTAATTTTTATATTGTATTTGTTACTGACTAATGCTGTCTTGATTACTGCATAATGTTCCTCGTTAATATTGAAATGTTTACTGACTTGGTTACTGTATTACATTACAATGGTTATTGACTAATACATACTTGTTTACTGACTATTGGAAACCTGGTTACTGTGTAATATTATATTTATTACTACCTAATACTTAATTGCTTATTGCATAACATTATAATGGTTACTTAATACTGCTGAGTTGGTTATTGATAACTATTTAGTTTATTATAGATTATCATTATAGTGATTACTAACTTGTTCTTGATTTGTTACTATGAATAATTATAATGTTACTACTAAGTTGGTTACTGAGTATCAATATACTGGTTACTGCATAATATTCCTAATGGTGTCTTGATTACTGCATAATGTTCCTCGTTAATGTTGAAATGTTTACTGACTTGGTTACTGTATTACATTACAATGCTTATTGACTAATACAGACTTGTTTACTGACTATTGGAAACCTGGTTACTGTGTAATATTATATTTATTACAATCTAATACTTAATTGCTTATTGCATAACATTATAATGGTTACTTAATACTGCTGAGTTGGTTATTGATAACTATTTAGTTTATTATAGATTGATATTATAGTGATTACTAACGTGTTCTTGATTTGTTACTATGAATAATTATAATGTTACTACTAAGTTGGTTACTGAGTATCAATATACTGGTTACTGCATAATATTCCTAATGCTGTCTTGATTACTGCATAATGTTCCTCGTTAATGTTGAAATGTTTACTGACTTGGTTACTGTATTACATTACAATGGTTATTGACTAATACAGACTTGTTTACTGACTATTAGAAACCTGGTTACTGTGTAATATTATATTTATTACAATCTAATACTTAATTGCTTATTGCATAACATTATAATGGTTACTTAATACCGCTGAGTTGGTTATTGGGTATCATTATACTGATTACTGACTAATGATGTCTTGCTTAAAGCATAATATTACTAATTATTGTTGAAATGTTTACTAACTATTGTTGGCTTGGTTACTGTGTTACACTATAATGTTTACTGAATAATAATGACTTATTTACTGGCTAACTGTAACTTGGTTACTAATACTTATTATATTGGTTATTAATTAGTACTTAATTGCTTAATGCATTTAATTACAATGGTTATTGATAAATATTTAGTTTATTTATTATTATCATTATACTGATTACTAACTTGTTCTTGATTGGTTACTCTGAATAATTATAATGTTACTGTTAAGTTGGTTACTGAGTATCAACATACTGGTTACTAACTGATACTTGTTTGGTAACTCTTATTAATTATGTTGTTACTGCATAGTTGGTTGCTACTGAATTGCTTGTTTTATAATTAAAACATTGGGTTATTTACTTTACTGTATTTTTTCTAACAACACTTTATTTGTAATGTAGGTTGAGACATCAAACTTAGTGATTTTCACTGTTTACGATGTCGCCAAAAAATATATTGTGGACCTCAACCAAAAGACATGCACATGTGGAAAATTTCAGTACCATGAGATGCCTTGTTTGCACGTTGCTGCTGTTATGAACAAGCGAAATTTGAGCTGTTATGATTTTTGCTCAAAAAATTACTATAAAACAACTTTGGTGGACACATATTCAGCTTCAAAAATGCCACTAGATGACAAAGAAAACTGGGATGTACCACAAGAAGTACGAAACATGGTTATAAAACCACCAAACACAAGAAGACCAGCTGGAAGACCAAAAGTAGGGAGGTACAAACACGGATCTGAAATCAAAAATCAAAACAAATGCAGTAGGTGCCAAGAAAAAGGACACAACAGGAAAACCTGCAATAATCCACCGATTTTAATACCAAAAAAATCATAATATATTGCATTTACATTAAGAGTGTAAGTACATGTATATAAAATTGTTTACTATCATCAACCATAACACACATGGTTCATAACATTTTTGATTTGTATATCAAACAAAATTTTTATTGATTAAAATTTTGATTCCTGAATTTATTATTATTTGTCAATATAATTGGGAACCCACATAAGTACAATGTTCACTTGTTAATTGTTCCATATATAATTTGAAAAATATTTGGTTACTAACATAAAGTCAAATGGTTACGTTATATGACAATTTGAATACCAATATGTTATTAACTATATAATGCTGTTTTGTTACTGTATGACAGTATGTTGTTTACTGTCTAATACTGTGTTGGTTACTTTGTAACATCATAATATCTAATGCTTTATTAGTTACTGACTAATGTTGTATTAGTTATTGTGTAACAATGTATTGGTTACTGATTGGTTACTTAATAACATTATACTAACTAATGCTGTCTTGGTTACCGTATGACAATATATTGGTTACTGTCTGATACTATTTTGGTTACTGTGTAATAATATATTGGTTACTGAATGATTCCATCATGCTTACACATGCTGCAGAAAACAAATCCAGGTTACTCAATTCAACTGATTTTGTTGCTATAAAATGCATTGGTTACCTTCCTCATATTTATAATTTTTGAGTAAGTTCTACTAATTTTTTATATAAATGGTTACTCATCAAATATATTTATTACTGTCTACTGTCACAGTCAGTAACTTTCTAGTGTTGTCTTTGTTACTGTTGATTATATAGTTTAATGATATCTTGATTGCTGACTAATTCTGTTTTGACTAATAAATTGGTTACTGTTTTGATTACTGACTAATGATTATATTGTTACTGTATAACAATATGTTATTAACTATATAATGCTGTTTTGTTACTGTATGACAGTATGTTGTTTACTGTCTAATACTGTGTTGGTTACTTTGTAACATCATAATATATAATGCTTTATTAGTTACTGACTAATGTTGTATTAGTTATTGTGTAACAATGTATTGGTTACTGATTGGTTACTTAATAACATTATACTAACTAATGCTGTCTTGGTTACCGTATGACAATATATTGGTTACTGTCTGATACTATTTTGGTTACTGTGTATTAATATATTGGTTACTAATTGATCCCATCATGAGTAACTGCCTACTGCTGTCTTGTTTACTGTGTAAATCTATTTATAAAATAGTGTAAATATCTGTTTACTATCAAATAATTAGCTAGTTACCCTTTTATACATGTCTGGTTACCAACTCTGCATTCCAAAATAATGCAGCAAACACAACCTAAAACAAATCAAATACTAACCAACAGACAAAATTACTTCCAATGATTTTATTATAATAAAATATGAAATACAACTTATAATATCCAATAATCATCCTTAATAAAATATACAAAAGTTTTGTTAATTCATACTGACAAAAAAATAAAAACAGAACTAATCAAAATCCGGAACAAATCTTCCTGGAAATTCTCTGTCAGTCTCATAACCCTCCAATTGTTTATTCCTTGCATGCAAAAATAAGTTTGTGCATAACCTCTTCCGATATTGCGCAATTGGGAATGGAATAGGAATTTCATCAAACTTATGATGAATGACATGCTCAGCGAAACAAATTGTGAACATCCCGCAATCACTGTACAAATAAACAAAAAAATAACAAAAATCAATGCTAGAATCAACCTATATATAATAAATATCAGTTTATACAGTAACCAAAAGTTATATATAAAATTGACCAAACAGAAATTAAAGGTAACCAAAATACTTGTATGATAGTAACAAAAACATACTAAATCAGTAACCAAATAGTTACAACATAATAATCAAAACAATTATATGATAGAAACCAAAATAGTTATATGTAATAATTCAAAAATTGTAAACAGGTTTACCCTTACCCCTCAACTTGTTCAGGAACTGACTCTGCAAATTCCAACTCAATAATATCATCTTCCTCCTTATTGCGGTATGGTTCACTGCTAAAATCAATGTCACACCTATCCCTCCAAAACCCAGTCTTACACAGCAAAGTGGGAAGAATAAATATGTAAGGTTCACAAACATCCATGATTTTTGTTTGCATAGATTTCCTTTTTGGCTGCAGGGAATTATAAACGGTTAGACATCTACGATGCACATCAAACGTTAACAAAAACCAATGATCCGGAGATGACATATGGATGGGGAACAAAACATAATCAACATTTCTCCACGGGGTGTTGACATCCATAAACAAACCATGAATGTATTCAGACACATCACCCTGCCCAGACAATACACTCTTATCTGCATTTTTACTTGTGTACTCATCAAAAAGAGCTGTCATCTTGGCATGGAACCAACAATCCGTAGTTGTTGACCTTATATGCACACTATCAGAATGTCGTGCCAATTTACGGAAATAATATAATGCAACGTTGATGTGCTGAACCAAAAAAAAAACATAAAGTATTAATAGTTGTATGATAATAACCAAACAGTGATATGATATAAACAAAATAGTTATATGACAATAACAAAATAGTTATATGACAGTAACCAACACTGTTAACGCTAGTAACTTAAACAACTAAATAATGTAACCATAACTATAAAAAAATAATTTGAAATAAAATAACTTACATCGTCGTCTAACCATTGGCCAGGAGTCTTTAAATTATAAAACCACATCTTAGATGAAATTGGGATAGATCCAAAAACAAAAGCAGGTTCAATAATGTCATTCTTCCCAGGAAATTTGTCCGTCCTCCAATATAAAAAATATTAGTATACCATGTTAGTATACAAACTACACAAAAACAGATTTATTTGCTTCATACAAAAATATAACATTCTTAACAATAAAAAACAAACCTTTTTCTGTTGTTAAGTCCTATTTTAAACCATTGATCAAACAATGCCTCTTCAAATTTTGTAGGCATATCCATGCAAACCTTGGGGAATGCAGAAATAACATCAACTCTTTGATCAGAACCTGATGCACTAGACAATAACCCAGCGGATCCAAATGATACTGTATATGGAGACCGCAAAACAGCACTCTTTACATGTTGACGAACGGGTCTACCACTTAATTTATCAACACTCTTCTCCAACTGGGCTATGTCCTGGGTAGTCAACACCATCTCATCGAGAATAGATTTGCTTTCTGTCTCAAATTTATTCCCCTTGTAAATTTGACATAAAATGAAACAAATACAATTAGATTTTCACATAAACATTTGCCTTTAACTAATATATGCAATAACAAAAATTTGTAGAAAGATATAAGTTGAAAAATAACAGACAAATTAAAGTGAACATATCATAATATAAACAAAAACAAAATAAAGCAGTAACCAAAAGGTTATGTAGTGGTAACCAAAACATATTGTAATGGTATCATATCAATCAAATAATAGTAAACAATCCATAATACTAATGATATAAAATTGGTAACTGTTTATATCTATATTTCTTTGCTTAATAATGTTTATTTGATTACTTTATAGTTTTCAAATTATTTCTACTGATTTTTAACACTGATGGTTACTCATCACATACATTGGTTACCTTCATGAAACTGCTAGTTACTGTATAATAGTGTCTTGGTTACTGTAAAACATTATACTGTCTAATATTCTAATAGTTACTGTCTAATGCAGTCTTGTTACTGTCTAATGCAGTCTTATTACCCTATATTTAAATATAGGGTAACAAATACAATTATAACTTCAACACATGCAGTTAACAACTATATTTAATAAAAAAAAATGAATGAAAAATAATGGACATATTAAAGTGAACGTATCATAATAGGAAACATAAAATATATATAAAATGTAACCAACACACAATGTAATAGTAACCAACTGATATTATAATAGTAAATATAATATATATATATATATATATATATATATATATGAAAAGTAACCATATAACAATATAACAGTAACAAATATCATGTAAAAATCAAAATGGCATGTCATTATAATACTAACCTCATCAGCGACATACAAAATAATCTCTTTACCAGTGCATTGGCTTAATAGGTCAAACGATGGCATGTCATTATTCTTGCCAATCTGTGAAAGATAAAAAACAATCAATTAATCATTGAAAAACAAAAACACATAACACAACAAAACAAACAAATATGACTAACCTTGACACGACGTTCAACTTCGTTACCAATCTCATATTCATTCCCATCCATCTTTTCAGCAAAATTCAACACATCACAACCATAATTATTCTTATTTATTGTTGAACCATCATCAACATCCTCATAAATATGGGGGTCTTCACACTCTTTAAGAACTTCAACAGCATTAACAGCATCTTCACACTCCTTAACAACTTCAGGTACAAACTCATCATTTTTCTCATAACCTATCAACCCATCATCACAAACCTCATCAGCATCATTATTTTTACCTTTAGAACCAACATCATCATCAGCAACACCAAGATCAGCTTCATCACCTATATCATCATCAGCTGCACCACCATGAACAGCTTCATCACCTACATCATCTTCACCATCATCAACTACATCATCTTCACCATCATCTTCATCATCATCGTTATCATTATCGTCATCACCGCCATCATCAAAATCAGAATCAGAATCATCCTCATCATCAACATCATCTTCAACTTGTTTATCCACAACACCTTTGATACCACTTAACTCGTCTCTAATCATGGAACAAAAGTCCTTACATAACTGAACATGAAAAACATGCATATCATCCTTAATATCAGCCCGCAATTTTAAAATGTCTTTCTTAACATCATAAATGTCTTTCTTAATCTCAGACATTTTCTTCTCCAACGGCCTAAACCGTGAATCAATTGCATCTTTAACTTCAGACATATTAATTCCAATTTTGCCACCCTTAACTTTTTTGAAACCTTCTTATCAGCATCCTTCCCATTTAAAAATTGAAACCCACCCAAATCAAGCCGATCGTTCTCCTCGGAAGTGGGAACTAGACTTTTTATCCTGAACTGAAAAACATTAAGTACATTTAGTATAATATCCGACAAACATTGAACAAATACATAAAAAAATAGTAAATAAAGAATTATGTAATATAATTAGTAACCAACTACACATATACAGGTAACCAAATGTATATACATCAGTAACCAAAAACAATTAAGAAAGGTATACAAAATTTGTATAACCGGGTAACCAACAAAATTGTTATTAGCTACACAATGATAATTTAATTAGTAATCAAATGCGTATATTCAGGTAACTACATACATTGTTATTATTAACACAAATATAACTAATAAGCAACCAACTAAGCATATAAAGGTAACTAACCACTTTGTTAACAGTAAGCATCACAAAAAATAATCAGTAACTAAATATATAACTAAAGTTAACCAACTAAACTCTTAATAGTAACAAAAATACCTGTCCAGAACAAAATACTAAATCGTTCAACTTGTCATTCGTAAGGGGCTTCACTAGCTCCTTCCATCTAAATAAACGGACATCAGATGGTTGCTCATCATTGCATATGCCCCGAATTTTGAATAACGGAATGATCTCAAACATAAAAACTTGGAACACATAAGGTAAACCATTCAACTTGTACAATTTTGTATAATGTTCCTTGTAGAAATTATATATTGACCCACCACTCCTTCCTTTCTTCAATCTCCCCTTCAAAGCAGTTGACAAAGAGTACTTTGTCATATCGAATGCGAATTTCCCCCAAGGAAAACTATTAACATCACCATAGCATAGAAAATTGACCATTGCCCCATCCACATGATTTTCAGAAACTGTGGATAAAATGAAATTAAACACCAGAAAAATAAATGACAACTTAATAGCCTCATCATCATTATCAAAAACAGCCTTCCGATAAACCCGGCCTATACTACTACGTGTAACAGCTTCATGCCCAAAAAACTTTTCAATAAGAATATTCTCCATACCTTTGTACGCAGAAATATCATCCTTACCATCCCATCTCAAACCAGAAATTAGACAAAACTCATGCAAACCAAATCTGACCTTCTTTTCCCCAAATAAAAACCACATTTCACCAACATCACTCTGGTGAACATCCCGTATAAGAGCATGGTGAATAATCTGGGAATACATTTGGTGCTGATCACCAAACTCCAAGAAATTCCCAAAACATGATGCCTTGAACTTCTCCAACTGACTTTCATTCAATTTCTTAGAAATCGTGCTGGGAACTTCCATGTCGCACCAATAAATAACTTTTCCAGTAAATTTTTTGTTACATACCTCGTAATACATGTCCCATAACTGCAAATAAACAAAATCAGATTTGTACAATTATTAGTAACCAATATAAAAACATTGTTTATATAATAAACAGTTACATAGTAACAAAAAAATAATATCATACTAGCCAAAACATAATATAACAATTAACCAGATGCCAAAACATACTATAAACAGTTTCCAACATGCAACACTTAATGCACAAAAATAGTTACCATATTGTAATATAACAGTAACCATAACATGATTGAACATTAACCAAACATTTATAACATAATAACCCATCAGATATATCATAGTAACAACTCAATTTATATCATAGTAACATATAATAATAACCAAAACATGTTTATATAGTAACATATCAGTTTACATCATTGTTACCAAACAGTCATAAGATAGTAATCAAACAATTATAGCATAAAACCAAAACATGTTTACATATTAACAAATAAATTTATATGATAGTATCCAAACAATTGTATGATGGTAACCAAACAGTTATGTCATAGTAACCAATACATGATGAACATGTACACCAAACCCATTTCAGCAAACAAAATGTATACTACACATACATGGAAAAAAAACATACAAAAAAAAATCAAAATACCAAATTGAGATAACAATAATAGATTACAAATCATAATCAAACATTAACAAACATACTAAACAAGTAACCAACATTCTATAAGATAATAACCAAACCATGTATCCATGGTAACCAGAACATAAACAAGCATACAAATGAACCACATTTTAGTGAAACAATATATACTAAATCAAATATATGATAACCGTTACAACAACAAACAATAACTAACAGTAACCGACCATTTAGGTGATAGTAACCAAAACATCTTTTAATGTTAACCATAACAAAATAAAAAAGTAACCAAATATCCCAAATCGATTGAACACAAATGGTATCCAAAACATAAACTAACAATATCCAAAAACATACAAAATAAAAAAACAAACATTTATATTATTGTAAAATAAAAACATTTAAATCAACAAACCTTTAAAGTTCTTTCTGTTTGAATTATATTCTGACTAACCACTTGACCTTCTGACTTAACTATATCGACATCAAAATCAGAATATTTTTCCACTTCAGGATGCTTTATACCACTGTGTAACACCAACCTACTCTCACTCTTACTCGATTCCTGACCAACATTCTCCCCCTTCCCCTTCATCTCCGCAACAAACTTCTTCAAACCCTTTACAGAATCATCCTCTGTTATTCTCTTTCTCTTTACGTACTTCTTCATTGAATCAGCCATTCAACAACAATCGAACGAACCAAGCAACTAAAATGGCGACCAACAAAAAACAAACTCTGATCTAACAATGCAACAACAAAAACAATAAACAACGACGACAAGTGACAACAATAACTATACAACAAAACGAAAATGGCGATCAAATGGTTGAAGAATAACACGAACAGAGATACACGATAAAGAAGATAACGAAGAACGGAAGAAGAAGAACCGAAAGAGAAAAGAGAAAAGAGGGTTTCAGCATGCAAACGAGGGTTTTAAAATAAGGAAATGAACTCGCGGTTATCACTTCTTTTAAAAAAAAACGACCCATTAATATTGCCATATCAGCCATTAGATATTAATTCCTTAATTTAAGGACATTTATGAGCCATTAAATGTTAAAATTGAAAATAAAAACAAAAAAGTGTAATATTTTTGTAATTATTTTATGAGTGTTTTATTTTTGTAATTACTTTCATAAATGTACTAATATATGTAATTCTTCCAATTATATATTAGATCGATATGGATATGAGATAATAAGCATATTATTATTATTCTATTTTGTCACATTTAATTCTGTGTATTGTATTATTGATTTTCACTTAATTGTATTTTACTCTTTTTCTTTCCGCTGTTCTAATATAAGATGAAGTTTATTGGAAATAATTCAAATTTTTCAAAAAATGTTTTAAGTACACCATTATATATTGTATAAACACCATTTTTCTTGTAAAAATATTTTAGCAGGATCCAAATAATATTTTTCTATTCACTTCAAAAAAAAATTTAAAATTATGTAAGAAAAGAATACTTTAAATCAACGGTACACCGACAAGCTGGACCATGAAATGAAGAGGATCCTAATTAACAAGATACTACCTCCAACTGAATATATAAGATTATTAATTTTATGTAAAATTTATTAAATATTAAAAATGTACATATGACGCATTTAAAAATAATTCTTTAATAATAAAAGTTGCTTATATGCCAACAGAAAAGAATGGTAAATATTTAGCCAAAATAAAGTCTTTCGATTATATGTTATTCTTCTATTGAGGTGTGCTTCATCTGGTGCAGAAACCTGTAAGTTGTATATAAAGTACGTGTTGTAACATAATGTGCTACAGATTTTGCAGGCAGGCAGGCAGGCAACTCTTTATTGGGGTTGGGGGCGAGTCTGCACAATGAAGATATCTTTGCCTACTACACACCCTTCAACATCCTGCGGACAGCCAAATTTACGTTCTAGGAAGAAACCTACAGCCCCGAGGCGCTGACCAAGTTGTTGACGGAATATGGGGTCCACTGTCAGAGGTTTTGTGCTGTAATCTACAGTTAAATGAACAACTTTCCCATTAGCTGGACTTGTGCCAAGAACCGTCTCCTCGCTGAAATTTGCAAATGCCAACGTACGCACAGATCCATCAAATTTGCCTGAAGATAGACGCCAGGGTGTGCCACGGGTGCCTGAAGCTAGAGTTTCACCGAGCCCTGAAGCAATTTCAGCCTCGACAGAATGATGGTCTTGGTCTGTTGGGCTGAGTGTGTGGAGGACAAATGAGAGGTCCGGAGAAAGCATTTCCTGCACCAGGATGGCCATTGCAGCCACGTTCTGAGGCACACCAGCAGCTCTACGGCTTAAAACTGCTCTGCGAGTGTATAATGAATCCCAAACTCGGCTAACAGCATCTCCAAATATTTTTGGATTTGAAGGGTTGACATTTGGAATGGAGTCATAAAGTCCAGCCGCTGACATTCCTGCCAAGTCCTCGACATTTGCACTTGAACGGACTATTAATCGTGCATTGCCAGGAAACATTCTCCCCAAGCTTTCAACTATATCTTTCGGTGGATGTACAGAAGAGATCAGTTGTTGGAGCTCGTTGCAGAGTTTGTCAAGTTCACCACCTTCCATTTTGGCCAACGCTATCTGCTCCTGATTAGTGGTGAAGGTTTCCATTAACTTGTTTTGTTCTAATGCCAGTTCCATAGAGCGAAAAGGTATTACTGCTCCAACAGGAACATTAAATAGAGTTGGAACTCCTTGCTCACTGTAAACTACCATTGGACAAAGCACATCATTAGACACACTAGTGGACACCACAAATTTTGTCCCCTTTTCATTGTTAGAATTTTTCACCATAATTATAAAATCAAATTCATAACGATAGATGGAAACAAGGTAATCTGCAAAACTGTTACCCAAATGTACCTTTTCAACGTAGCCCAGATGTTCTGATTTTGGCAATGTACTCCACCATGTATTATTATCTTTTTTTTCCTTCTTTTTTTTAATAGCAATTCTGACATTGTGTCACCTCGGCTCATTAAATTGAGGAAAATGAATGCACCTAAGGAGGTCCCCCCCCCCCCCCCCCGGAAAAATTACACCTTCTGTTTGGGGGAAAGATGCAGGCTGAATTGTTCAGACAAAGGTACCCAACGAGTTGTTCATTTTCTTCAATTTTATGGGCAGAGTTGACAAAATTGCAAAAAATTGGTAGATGGTGGCGGAAACTGCGAAACTTGGAACATCAAGTAAACATGATGAGACAAACTAGCAGATTGCCGTAGAAACAATGGAAAGTTAAAAGAGCAACATATCAGTTAACGGAAGTCGCACACTAATAGTAAATAGAAGCATAATTGATAAAAGTCCTCATTTTCTTTTATAGTATCAAAACGCAGTTATACAAATAAATTCTGGAGATACAGTTGTCTCTGCCATAACCAACAATAATGAAATATGGACTCTACTGACTCGTCCGATTATTAGCATTTAGTTTCACTAATTTGTTCATAAACCAAAGGCTTCATTACATGTTTTATGATACAGACTTTATAGAATGATAGGCTTTCAGCACTTGGTGCCCATTACTTCTCTGATTCACATTTACAATGCATAAAGAGGTTCTGAGGATTAAATTAGAGAAACAAAACTTGCCTGGAGACAAAAGGAAAATCAAGACCATGAGCTTTAACCTAGTAGACTTGCACCTACGAGGACCACAAGTCATCAAGACCACTTCTCTTTTGGAAATTAATGTTGGCTTAATTGCTTATTGATTTTGTCTTTAGATTTGTTATATACTTTGAGCGATCTAACTAATTGTGATCATGTCACTTTATTTTATGGTTGTAAACCCAGGCTTCCATATGATCATTTAACAGCGGTTCACGTTCTAATAATTAATAATCAATACTATTTAATAAAAATTTTGGGAAACAACTTTGTACCATGGGAAACAATTAATAGTTCTAATATTATGCGGAATATGAGGAATTTTGAGGGAGATGGGTGTACACTTTTAGGTTTAAAGGAATTCATAGGCTTTCTTCATTTTTGGAATCTGGTTATTCTTCGAGTTATTTAGATGTTTAGATCAACTCTTTTGCTAAGACTGGATTGGGATTCTAGAGTACACATACTCTATTCTATCATATCTAATTTAAAATAGAGATCAACCTATCTTAAATGTAGTATCATGTAATGTCTATAAACTTTCATCAGAGTTGTCTTATTCGAGTATATTGACAAATTTAGTGATCCACCTTTTTACCTGAATACAACATTTGCGTTTTTCCATTCGGCCACCAAGTTTAATTAGCTATTGGTCGATGTAGCCCAAGTGTGTTGAGATGAATGGGTAAAGAAAAATAAGGTGACTCATCTCCAGGAAAGAGCGGCAAGCCCGTGTACCAGGCATGTCTTACCATCACAAGGAATAGGCAAAATGCATCGAGAATGAACATAGGAGCTCAAAAATTCAATAATAAGCTCTATCAGATGATTCAGATTTCAGAAACTATATTAATATATCACACGTTACAAGAAACCTAATTCCAGTAGGACCTTGAAATAGAAAATCAATAACAGCTTCTGTTGTTCAAGTACATATGAAATCACAAAAATATTTTCAACACACAAGATTATATCATAGTTACATCAAATAAACATTCTAAGCAACCTTTTTCAGATGACTATATAACACTCTAATCATCCTTAAACTAAACGGCATGTCTCAAGCATGTGAACAGAATGTCGACATTAATAACATTCCTATTCAACACCTCCCAGAATATTCTTCCTAACATCCAACAAAGCTCGCCCTCAACACTGCTGAGAAATAAAGAAAAACAAGCATGAAATGGAAACTATAGACACTCAAATTTCCGAAGTTGAATAAATAGGTTGGATACCTGAATGCACAGAAAGCATACACATCTACTGTTTTGTTTAGCTCCCCTTTGTCTCCTTATATTTATTCTATACTAATATCATGTCTTCCACTACCTCGACAATATCAACATTTAATTCCGCAAGGGGAACACATTTTTGTTCAGAATGAATACATGTAGACATTGCATCAATGTCTGTAAATTTCTCATTCACTTTGTTTAAAAATTAGAGATATATTATTTTTAAACTATTTTAAAATTAGAAATATATTTCTATTTTAGAATTATAAAGTGACATAATGTTCTTAATTTTTTTTTAAAATTTTCAATATCAATATACCACGATTAAATTTCTAACTAATACTAAGATTATATTTAAAAATATAAAAATATCATTAAAAATTGTCATTTTATAAATATATCCATTTGTATCCACGTCAAGGAGATTTTTGATTAATCCTACAACATTAAGAGTCAAAACAAACTTTTTATAGAAATTAGTAGTAATAGTTTAAGGCAGCTTTTGAAATTACCAATAACTTTTTGGATTTTAATCCCGATAAATCATTAGAAAATCATTTTTTAGATGTATTGAATAATGAACAGAAGACTGATTTTCAATTTCAAAATGGGAAGGAAATTTACATATATTACGAATGTTTATTTCAATTTTTTTATTACAAGTAACATGAATAAATACTAATAGTAATTATTTATAGAGACGAATATCAAGTGGAACTCTCGTATAATTAATTATATCTAGAATTATATGTTTCGTAATTGTAATTTAAAAAAAAATTGTCACAACGCGTAGCAAGACTCAAATTGAAAATGTTTGGATTCAATTTTTTTTTTGTTTATATTTTCCTTGTCAATATTGCATCCGTCCCATAATATGTGATGTTTTAGATGATTTTATTTTTCTCAAATTATTTGACGTTTTAAATAATATAGGAGAATTAGCCGCAATCTTTTTAAAATTACCCCTCATGATAAAAGAGAGAGTATGAGATAAGTATATTGTAAAGAGTATTATAGACAATTAATATTATATTTGATGTTATATAATTATTTTTTTAATTCTTATGCACAACTCTAAAACGTCAGAGGAAGTACATTTTTCTTCTTTTTTTAGATGGTAATTCAAAATAAAACATTGTCCTTAACTTTTTGAATATTATTATCAGGTCACCGTTATTACTAATAATTATTTATTTTTAGTGATAAATATAGTACAAAATATATTTTTACTAATGAGAGTATTATTTTTCAAACGAAGGAAGTATAATTTAGGAAAGAATTTCGGTTTCAATCTGATGAAATCCCACAATTCTTGGTAATATTTCACATACCCAATATGGCCAAATCAATCCCCATTTAAAAACCATCAACATTCCAAACAACAAGAATCCCATGAATTTTGATTAAAATCTTATTTAATATAGAAATCCTACAAGCCTTCTATCAATAAGGAAGATCCATTACAATATTCATAGAGAAATAATATAATTAATTATTTTTAAAAAAAGTTACCATATTTATACAATCAAAATAAAGGAAAAAAACAGTGTGCATCAAGTGTTGGAACTTGTGGTTCATTCTATCTCAACTCCACTCGAGTGTTGGGGAACGTGTTGATTCTTTACTGTTGTGTGATTCAATATTGACATGAAGGGATACAAAAAGGTAATGCTCATTAGAACATACTGCAGGAAACTATTCTGGTTTGTGTTCTATCTACTATGTGCTTTTACAGTCTCCATCTATTTATTTGCAGCCAAAAATAGTATCACCTTATTTTCCTATGAACATGAATCTGCTACTAACCCTTTGCCCTTCACAAAGAACACTGAACAAGTCTCTACACCTGCACAAAATGAGTTGGATTCTTGCCTTGGTCGATACGTTTATGTTCATGATATTCCCGGCAGATTCAATCTGGATATTTTGAAAAATTGTTGGTCGATTCTTAAATGGATTAATATGTGCGACTACATATCAAATTTGGGTCTAGGCCCCGAGGCTAAAAATTCTGAAGAGGTTCTTCAGAACAGTAGCTGGTACGCGACGGATCAATTCGTGCTGGAAATTATTTTTCACAACAGAATGAAGCAATACGAGTGCTTGACAAATGACTCTGCATTGGCCTCAGCAATTTTTGTGCCATTTTATGCTGGCCTAGACGTGAGTCGATATTTGTGGGACAATTCTAGCACATTAGTGAAGGATTCCAATCCTGTTGAATTGGGAAAATGGCTAAGGGGAAAACCAGAATGGAAAAGAATGCAGGGGCAAGATCATTTTTTTGTTGCAGGGAGAATTACTTGGGATTTTAGAAGAGAAGGTGACAACGGGTCTGACTGGGGAAATAGACTTATGGCATTGCCAGAAATCAAGAACATGACTATTCTGGGAATTGAGTCAAGTCCTTGGAGCAGCAACGAGTTCGCGATTCCTTATCCGAGTTATTTCCATCCTTCAAAAGATTATGAGGTATTCGAATGGCAAAACAAGATTGGGATGAAAAAAAGGCCATTTTTGTACTCTTTTGTGGGTGCTCCAAGGCCTAATAGTCAAGAATCTATTAGGGGTAATATTATTAGCCAGTGTTTAGCTTCTAGGAGGAAATGCAAGTTGCTAGACTGTAGGGTGAAAGACTGCCATAATCCTGTTTTTGTTATGGAGATGTTTCAAAGGTCTAAATTTTGCTTGCAGCCTTCTGGGGATTCGTTTACTAGGCGATCAACGTTTGATTCGATTCTGGCAGGTTGCATTCCAGTCTTTTTCCATCCGGGGTCAGCTTATGATCAGTATATATGGCATTTGCCCAATAATTATACACAATATTCTGTTTTCATACCGGAGGAGGCCTTGAGAAATGGCACAGCAGATATTGCCAAGATATTGGAAGCAAAAACAGAAGATGAAGTGAAAGGCATGAGGGAAGAGGTCATAAGGTTGATTCCAAGGGTAATTTACGCCGATCCCAGGTCCAGTTTAGGGACACTTGAAGATGCATTTGATATAGCAGTGAAGAGAGTTGTTGAGAGAATAGAGAGAATTACAAGGGATTTAAATGAAAGGGGAGGAAAAGGAAAGAGCAAGATAGGTACATAAGCTATTTTCCTTACGTTGATTAATTCTTTATGTTTAGAACAACATTATGATGATAACATAAACTATTAGTTTCGCTATTCTTTTATAAATTAAGCTTTCTGAAATTGTCCCGTTTTATTATTCATTATTTGTTGTTCCGGCGCTTATGAAAAGAATGCTCATTCTTATGTTTGGTTACTTAAAAGCGGAGGGAATGAGTATTCCAATGGAATGTTTAAAAGAATGGACATAATCTATAAAGAATAATGCTAAAGATACAAACTATTCTACAAACATTTTATAAACTCCTGATGTGACATACTCCATCTCAGCATATTGTGTGGGGCCGAAGACTACATTGAAACAATTTGTTGATCAATATGCTGAGTTGGAGTATGCCACATCAAGAGTTTGTAAAATAGTTTGTGTCTGTAGCATTACTCATCTATAAATAAATACAAATACGAGTCTTCTAGTGTTGATTTTCTTGAAGGGAAGAAAATAAGAGGAAATGAATGGGATAATTTTTTTGGGAAATCTCAGAAAATATGAAATCTCACATTTTAAGAAGCAGAAGAAGAGCAAGATTATTAGGAGGTTTATGTTGATTAGTTCTTTATCTTTCTTCAATCTCTTTGTTTTTACAACATTTTGATAAAACAAGCTATTACATTCCCTAATTTTCCTCAGTTGTATTCTTTGATAAATTATGTTTTTATGGCATTGTCTCTTCTATTAATTCATTATTTGTTGTGCTTACTCAAATAATAGAATTAAAATCTCATTCGTAACATTTTTTATCCAATTTCTTTTTTCAATACACATTTAGCGACACAAAATTTTTATGTTAGTACTCAAATTTACATGCATCTTATTTGATTTGATGATAAACTGAAAAGTAATGTATATTTGTATACTAATAGATTTGTAATGTAACACCCCAGTCCCACATCGAAAGATAGGGGGAAAATCTGTCTGTATATGAGGAATTAAGTAACTACCAATAGTACTTTCAAGTCATGACCTTTTGGGAGCCTGTGGTGGGCTAGATGACCCAAGAAGATATTATTGGGCCAGTGGTTTGAGGCCTTATTTGGATGGATTTGGTTCGATTCGGACTTGGGATTTGACCCAAGATTTGTTCCGGACTCGGGATTTGACCCGGGTTGTTTCATATGGTATCAGAGCCGACTCTCGAAAGCTCGGGTCGGGTCATCCGATCGGATTGCCGGAGGTGAAGACACGAAGGCTGGTGGTATTATCCCACAATGGAGAGATGAAGGTCCGGAGGTGGGGACACGAAGCCAGCCGGTATTATCCCACAATGGCTAGAGAGGGAATGGGCCGTGTGTGTGATCGGTTCTGACGGGGACGTCAGAAATTTAAGTGGGGGAGTTTGTAACACCCCAGTCCCACATCGAAAGATAGGGGGAAAATCTGTCTGTATATGAGGAATTAAGTAACTACCAATAGTACTTTCAAGTCATGACCTTTTGGGAGCCTGTGGTGGGCTAGATGACCCAAGAAGATATTATTGGGCCAGTGGTTTGAGGCCTTATTTGGATGGATTTGGTTCGATTCGGACTTGGGATTTGACCCAAGATTTGTTCCGGACTCGGGATTTGACCCGGGTTGTTTCATGTAAAGTCTTTGTGAGAAATTAATATGTAAAAAGACTTAGTTAGGGATCAAATTTGTTAGAATAATCTATTTCGTAGAAACAAGTCTATGGAACTTTAAATTCGTAGAGTATTTATCATCGTAAAACATGAAATTCAGAAGCGTAGAAACAAGACTGCAGACAAGTTACTCTACTATATGAGAACGTAACTATACGATCAGAAAAGATGGTAAATTAACTGAATTTGACAATCAATGTGAAATTATGAAAAGGTCCTATTCCTAGTTTAATTATATCAAGGTTGATCTTTTCAAAGATTTTCGATAAGGTCAAGGAAACTTAGAGCTATTTGTAACAGTTATACCAGTAAGGATAAGGACATGTGTAAAAATCACAACGTTCCGCTCTCAAGGAATCTCTATAAAAGGGCAGCAAACTTCAAACATTAGGAGTATCGAATCAAGCCAAAACGTTGCCTAATCTAAAAGTTCAAAAAGTTTCATTCTCTACGATTCTAAGAAAGTTCACTTACTACTAAATTATTCAATCAATAAGCTTATTGTCACTTAGCAACATCTCAAACCAACCTTATTCCTCTATAATTGTGATCTTAGTAATCAATGTAATCCAAGTCTGTGTGACTTGACAGATTCTTAGTGAATCAGTTGTAAAACAGTTCTTTGTGAACTGTAATCTTAGTAGAATAGTCCCTACTCTCGGAGCAGAAGATTGGACTAGGAGACTTTTGTACTCCGAACCTCTTAAAAATCTGTGTTCTTTATATTTATGCATTCTACTATCAACGACTGTTTTCACATTTCTGCTAAATTTAGAAGTGAAATTTCCTTTATATCTTTAAAGGGGCATCTTTAAAAATATCATTTCGTTAAGTATATCAAAATCAATTATCTGTTTAACAATTTGGTAATAATTTTTTTTTAAAAAAAAAAAATCTTTCTTGTGCTTCTAGGAATAACATTTTATATCAAATGACACAATAAAATTTGTCCCAATTAATATGTGGCTCGAATTATGGTTGAAAATAATATTTGTGTCGCTAAATGTGTATTTAACCATAAAATAATATTTGTGTCGCTAAATGTGTATTTAAAAAAGTTAGACGAAAAGTGTAGTGAAGCTTGATTAAAAATAATGTTAAGGTAATTAAACGAGTTCAAAAGTTTGTTAGGAAGAACAGGAAAAAAAACACGTATTATATTAATGGGCTATATGTATATACACAGCTGTGTATTACACAGTAGGTATAGAACGACAGATTTTTTGGGTTATAGCGACGGTAAACTGTCGCCATAGCCCATAATAGCTATGACGACGGGTAAAACCGTCGCTATAACCCAAAAAATCTGTCGTCCTATACCTACTGTGTAATACACAGCTGTGTACACACATTTTTTTCTATATTAATAATACATGTATAGAACTTAAAACTAAATCTTAAACTATCAGTTGTATTAGTTCTTCTCGTTTTTTTATTTTTAATGTTAAATTCTATCTAAAAATTGTGTATCCCAGCATGGTTTTTACTCGGATAAGATATTTTTCGAGGGAAATACATTGTTATTCAACTGATATGGGTCACAGGAAACAAGGAATGCTTGTTCTTCAACATGAACTTGGCCATGCAAAAGAAAAGGCCAGTTGAAAAAGGAAAAAAGGAAAAAAGGAAAAAAGGAAAAAAGGAAAAAGAGAGATTGATGCTCTGCACCCTCACTGAAAGATAATTTTACAACATTATAGAAAACACGTAATGAAACATGTCACTTAAAATTTTCTTGCACAGAAGGGAAGGTGAATTATTACTCTTACCATGAAAAAGAGACAGAACTACAAAGAGTACACTTTCCATTGGCAAGCACAGTTGTTAAAAACTCTCAACGCATATATACACATCCATACTATGTTCTCAAAGACTGATGAGATACTATGTTCTCAAAGACTGATGAGATAGTGTTATAGCGCAGCTAAAGGCAGCATGCCCAGTATTCATTCAACTTTCCATGAGGACAAGGGCGGAGTTTCTGAAGTTTCATATGTGGCAGCACCGGGCGTATATCTCTCACCCTTGACAGCATCTGCGGAAGCAATGGCTTCAAGTTCAGCCATGTCTTCAGTTGCTAGTTTTACAGACAAAGCTCCGATATTCTGGTTGAAATTTTCAATCTTGGTGGTTCCAGGTATGGGGCACACATCACTTCACAGCTAGTATATATATATATATATATATATATACTAGCTGTGATGAGGTACACCCTTTCTTTAATGCCATTTCATTCACCCGATCATACAGGTTTTTATTATGCTCGAGATTCTCCCTTTGGAACCTTGGTAGATACTATAGTAAATAAAAAATAGTCCAGGGTCAAACTACAAGACCACTTCGGCACTTCTATATTAACTAAAGCAATAAACATGGTTTATGTCCTAAAAAACCCGATCCTGCTTTTCCAAACAGAAGAGATATTTGAAAAAAAATTAAAAAATCTATAAATATAGTGGATTACAATTATAGTTTTGATTTTTGAAAGTTGTGAGTATTTATAGAGACATAATGTCAACTCTACGAAAATGAAGGTCAAGATTGATTCTATAAACAAACTAACCTTTCGGAAATCATCGTTTGCCAAGTTCTCAACCATCTTTGGACCTGAAGACAAGAATCCCCGTCCCAGAGGACTATATGCAACAATCCCAATGCCTAATTCTCTGGACAATCATAAAAGGATGAACATATATTCTGAATTTCTATTACTTCCTGAACATATTATAAGCATAAAAGATACCAAACCTGCAAGTAGGAATTATTTATAAGCATAATAGAGGCCAAACCTGCAAGTAGGAACTATTTCATCTTCCACGTCTCTTGACCACAAAGACCACTCCAGCTGCACAGCCGTTATTGGATGAACAGCATCCGCTCTTCTGATAGTAGAAGATGAGGCCTCAGATAGACCGACATATTTTATTTTACCCTCTTCAACAAGTTTCTTGAGTTCTCCCATCTTACAAAAAAAAAATGAATGGAATAGGGAAAAAATTAACAAGAAGCACCTTCAGAAAAGGTAAAATGCAAACTAGGACGTAGAAACTGAATACGGAATGTAGATGAATGATATCAGCAAAATTTTGGATTACATAGCATCAAAATAAAAATCCTTACTGCATTAGCTGATGGTCAATAGCAGCTACTCAGGTTATATATGATTACAATTAACTGAAGATTACTTAACAGTCAGTTTGATTACAATAAAAATCCTTACTGCATTAGCTGATGGTCAATAGCAGCTACTCAGTTTGCCATTTTAGAGATATCAAATACAAGGGCACATGTAGATGAAATCAGTCATAGCAATCGATGGTCATGATAATACCACATTTCATCGTTTAACAAGTGAATACCAATATCAACATCTTCCTTTTACCTTCTTCTTCTTCTTCTTTTTTTCTTTTTTTTTTATCAATTTTCCTTCGAGTGCATACTTGAGTTAACATTAGTCAATCGCTACCTTATTGAGTAAGCAGGTAATGAAATTAGTATAATCACGAGAACAGGCCAAACATTGGGTAATTTTGGATTTGATAATGGCTAAAAGGCTATTAAACATTCACCCCATAATCAAGGAGTATTATGCAGGTACCAAAATCTAAGATCAAAGTAATCTTGGCCCAATACATGTAGCATTTTTCAGAAGAATTTTAACAAACCAAAACCAATAAATATTCAGATTTTGTGTTTTTATGTACAATTATCTTTACTGTGATATATGAATATCTAAATTGGGACAGAACAGTATTTGACAAATAGATGTTGAGAAATTATACCGTGACTACCCGGGTATCAATCCGGTGCTGATAATAGGGTCGACCCGAACTTCCCTAATTCCATTCCCAAGCCTGACTCGTAGCCAATTCAACTTTCTCCCTAATCCCTCCCTTCAAAGCCTGTATTACAAAATTCAAATTGAATCATCAGAAATTCCACCAATCAACAAATTTCAAACTCTATAAATAATCCGGTCTACCGGAAACTTACCTTTCCGAGTAAGATCTCGTTGGTATGCGGGCCATACATGTCGGAGGTGTCGAGAAGAGTGACGCCGCTTTGGACGGCGTGGTGGATGAGCTGGATCATATCAGAGTCAGGTTTGGGTGGGCCGTAGAAGGCCGACATGCCCATACAACCAAGTCCTTGAGCTGATACTTCCAGGCCTTGTGAACCCAATTTGATTCTAGGTACTTTCGCCATTTTTGGGTCAGAATTATGTCTCCTCTAAAAGGGTACTAGTAATAATGGAGGAAATGTTGGTGATTTGATATATATATATATATGGGAGCCCTTCCATAGCAACCGGTTTCTGTGAGTACTGTGCAACACCCTCTTTTTATACCGTTGATAAACTTATTGGAAGGCTGAGATGAAACATAAATATATCCCACCCGGCACAACTTGTACCGGCTTTTATTTTAATATGAGGACCCCACCATAATCAACATGTTGTCAGTTTATGCCAATAAATTGAATTTTTAATATTAAATAATATCCAACCGGGACAAGCTCATACGGCTGTAAAAAAAAAAATACCAAGGACAAAAAAAAATAGCAACAAACATATAAAATAAACAAAAACAAGTCGGATGAGCTTGTCCCGGTTTGTATTTTTTTTTTTTTTTTTACAGCCGTATGAGCCTGTACCGGCCGGTAGAATTTTTTTTTTTCTAACAGCCGTAAGAGTTTGAAGTGGTACATTTTTTTTAATTTTTCAGGCCGGATGAGCTTGTCCCGGTTTGTATTTTTTTTTTTTACAGCCGTATGAGCCTGTACCGGCCGGTAGAATTTTTTTTTTCTAACAGCCGTAAAAGTTTGAAGTGGTACATTTTTTTTTTAATTTTTCCAGCCGGATGAGCTTGTCCCGGTTTGTATTTTTTTTTAATTTTTTTACAGCCGTATGAGCCTGTACCGGCCGGTAGAATTTTTTTTTTTTTTTAACAGCCGTAATAAAGTTTGAAGTGGTACATTTTTTTTTAATTTTTTCCGGCCGATACAGGCTCATACGGCTGGTACCTTTTTTTAAATTTTTTTTTTCTTTCCCGGCCGGTACAGGCTCATACGGCTTGTATTAAAAAATTAAAAAAAAAATCGGCCGGTATAGCTTGTCACGGCTTGTATTAAAAAAAAATTATTTTATTCAAGCAACACGCTGCTAAACAGACTTGAACTCACAACCTCAAACTCCAAACACACGTCATATGACCACTCGAGCACCACAGGCCTAGCTGTTAATTTCAGCCAAAGATATGTCTTTATATTAAAACTTCACCATCCCCCAAAATTCTATATTTTTGCATTATTATTATATTATGATTTATTATTATTAACAAGTCTATATAATACATATGGGGGTTTGATATTTAGAAATAAGTTAATATCTATATTTATTAAGCAATGATTATTAGTAATGATTTTATATATTAAGCAATGATTTTATTATTAAGAAATGATTTTATACATTAATAAAACTTCTTTTATATATTTTATACATTTGATACATTTTTGATATATTTTTGATTTTTGATAAATTTTTGATAATTGATATATTTTTGATACATTTGATACATTTTTGATATATTTTTGATACATATATATTTGGTATATATTTGATATACCAAAAATATATCAAATATATCAAAAATATATCAAATGTATCAAAATTATATCAAATATATTAAAAATATATCAAAAATATATCAAATATATCAAAAATATCAAAAATGTATCAAAAATATATCAAATATATCAAAAATATATCAAATATACCAAAAATATATCAAATATATAAAAAATGTATCAAATGTATCAAAATTGTATCAACTGTATCAAAAATGTATCAAATGTATCAAATATATCAAAAATATATCAAATATATCAAAAATATATTAAATATATCAAAAATATATCCAATATATCAAAAATGTATCAAATGTATCAAAAATATATCAAATATATCAAAAATATATCAAAATTGTATCAAATGTATCAAAAATGTATTAAATGTATCAAAATTGTATCACCTGTATCAAAAATATATCAAATATACCAAAAATATATCAAATATATCAAAAATATATCAAAATTGTATCAAATGTATCAAAAATATATCAAAAATGTATCAAATGTATCAAAAATATATCAAATATATCAAAAATATATCAAATATATCAAAAATATATCAAACATATCAAAAATATATCAAATATATCAAATATATCAAAAATATATCAAATATATCAAAAATGTATCAAATGTATCAAAAATATATCAAATATATCAAAAATGTATCAAAATTGTATCAAATGTATCAAAAATATATCAAACATGTATCAAATATTTCAAATATATCAAAAATATATCAAATATATCAAAAATATATCAAATATATCAAAAATATATCAAATATATCAAAAATGTATCAAATGTATCAAAAATATATCAAATATATCAAATATACCAAAAATATATCAAATATATCAAAAATGTATCAAATGTATCAAAATTGTATCAAATGTATCAAAAATATATCAAATATATCAAAAATGTATCAAATGTATCAAAATTGTATCAAATGTATCAAAAATATATCAAATATATCAAAATTGTATCAAATGTATCAAAAATATATCAATTATCAAAATGTATCAAAAATATATCAAAAATGTATCAAATGTATCAAAATTGTATCAAATGTATCAAAAATATATCAAAAATGTATCAATTATCAAAAATATATCAAAAATGTATCAAATGTATCAAAAATATATCAAAAATGTATCAATTATCAAAAATGTATCAAAAATATATCAAAAATGTATCAAATGTATCAAAAATATATCAATTATCAAAAATCAAATATATATCAAATGTATAAAATATATAAAAGAAGTTTTATTAATGTATAAAATCATTTCTTAATAATAAAATCATTGCTTAATATATAAAATCATTACTAATAATCATTACTAATAATCATTACTTGTCCCGGTTTGTATTTTATTTTATTTTTTATTTTTTTTACAGCCGTATGAGCCTGTACCGGCCGGTAGATTTTTTTTTTTTTAACAACCGTAATAAAGTTTGAAGTGGTACATTTTTTTTTTATTTTTTCCGGCCGGTACATTCTCATACGGCTGGTACATTTTTTTAAAATTTTTTTTTTCCTTTCCCGGCCGGTAAAGGCTCATACGGCTTGTATTAAAAAAAATTATGTTATTCAAGCAACTCGCTGCTAAACAGACTCGAACTCGCAATCTCAAACTCCAAACACACGTCATATGACCACCCGAGCACCACGGGCCTAGCTGTTAAAATCAGCCAAGGATTTGTCTTTACATTAAAACTTCACCATCCCCCAAACCGGTACAGGCTCATACGGCTGGTACCTTTTTTTTAATTTTTTTTATTCTTTCCCGGCCGGTACAGGCTCATACGGCAGGTATTAAAAAATTAAAAAAAAAAATCCGGCCGGTATAGCTTGTCACGGCTTGTATTAAAAAAAATTAAAAAAGTTATGTTATTCAAGCAACTCGCTGCTAAACAGACTCGAACTCGCAACCTCAAACTCCAAACACACGTCATATGACCACCCGAGCATCACGGGCCTAGCTGTTAAAATCAGCCAAGGATTTGTCTTTACATTAAAACTTCACCATCCCCCAAAAATCTAAATTGTTGCATTATTATTATTATAGTACGATTTATTATTATTAACAAGTCTATATAATACATATGGGGGTTTGATATTTAGAAATAAGTTAATATCTATATTTATTAAGCAATGATTATTAGAAATGATTTTATATATTAAGCAATGATTTTATTATTAAGAAATGATTTTATACAATAATAAAACTAGTGAAGTATAATAATAATGTCACACTATCGAATTTATAAAAGTAGTGAAGTATTATTATAATAATAATAATGTGATTATCAATATTATAAGTACAGATTATACCAATACTAGTACTGCATAAATATATCAAAAGAAATAGTACATATTACATGTTCATTTTCATAAAAAAACATAGAATGATTAATACAACCGACGCCTATTTTTTTGGCTCAGGAATCCCTAGCACTCGATAGTGGTTTCGCTTATCGTGGTCGGTTTCAAAGCCACAAATTGTATATTTTCGATGAGTTTTAGATGGAATGATTTTCTCGAGTGCACTCTTGAATCTAGATTATTTTTTGCGGCCCTTTGTTTGAGAAATATTAGGCGGCAAAAACTCTTCTTCTTCTTCCACCTCTGCATCTTCATCGTCATTATCGTATCCCATATCATGATTTGGATCTCCAACTGTGCACGAGGAAAAGAGTTGGTTGACCAGTATGATCCGGATGAGAATATTACTGAACTGGCAGATGACGACATTGATTGCACAGTTGGAGATCCAAATCATGATATGGGATACGATAATGACGATGAAGAGGCAGAGGTGGAAGAAGAAGAAGAGTTTTTGTCGCCTAATATTTCTCAAACAAAGGGCCGTAAAAAATAATCTAGATTCAAGAGTGCACTCGAGAAAATCATTCCATCTAAAACTCATCGAAAATGTGCAATTTGTGGCTTTGAAACCGACCACGATAAGCGAAACCACTATCGAGTGCTAGGGATTCCTGAGCCAAAAAAGTAGGTGTCGGTTGTATTAATCATTCTATGTTTTTTTTTATGAAAATGAACATGTAATATGTACTATTTCTTTTGATATATTTATGCAGTACTAGTATTGGTATAATCTGTACTTATAATATTGATAATCACATTATTATTATTATAATAATACTTCACTACTTTTATAAATTCGATAGTGTGACATTATTATTATACTTCACTAGTTTTATTAATGTATAAAATCATTTCTTAATTATAAAATCATTGCTTAATATATAAAATCATTTCTAATAATCATTGCTTAATAAATATAGATATTAACATATTTCTAAATATCAAACCCCCATATGTATTATATAGACTTGTTAATAATAATAAATCGTAATATAATAATAATGCAAGAATATAGAATTTTGGGGGATGGTGAAGTTTTAATATAAAGACATATCTTTGGCTGAAATTAACAGCTAGGCCCGTGGTGCTCGGGTGGTCATATGACGTGTGTTTGGAGTTTGAGGTTGCGAGTTCGAGTCTGTTTAGAAGCGTGTTGCTTGAATAAAATAATTTTTTTTTTTAATACAAGCCGTGACAAGCTATACCGGCCGATTTTTTTTTTAATTTTTTAATACAAGCCGTATGAGCCTGTACCGGCCGGAAAAGAAAAAAAAAATTTAAAAAAAAGGTACCAGCCGTATGAGCCTGTACCGGCCGGAAAAAATTAAAAAAAAATGTACCACTTCAAACTTTATTACGGCTGTTAAAAAAAAAAAATTCTACCGGCCGGTACAGGCTCATACGGCTGTAAAAAAAAAATACAAACCGGGACAAGCTCATCCGGCCGGAAAAATTAAAAAAAAAATGTACCACTTCAAACTTTTACGGCTGTTAGAAAAAAAAAAAAAATTCTACCGGCCGGTACAGGCTCATACGGCTGTAAAAAAAAAAAATACAAACCGGGACAAGCTCATCCGGCCTGAAAAATTAAAAAAAAAATGTACCACTTCAAACTCTTACGGCTGTTAGAAAAAAAAATTCTACCGGCCGGTACAGGCTCATACGGCTGTAAAAAAAAATACAAACCGGGACAAGCTCATCCGGCTTGTTTTTGTTTATTTTATATGTTTGTTGCTATTTTATTTTGTCCTTGGTTTTTTTTTTTTTTTTACAGCCGTATGAGCTTATCCCGGTTGGATATTATTTAATATTAAAAATTCAATTTATTGGCATAAACTGACAACATGTTGACTATGGTGGGGTCCTCATATTAAAATAAAAGCCGGTAAAAGTTGTGCCGGGTGGGATATATTTATGTTTCATCTCAGCCTTCCAATAAGTTTATCAACGGTATAAAAAGAGGGTGTTGCACAGTACTCACAGCAACCGGTTGCTATGGAAGGGCTCCCTATATATATATATATATATATATATATATATATATACTAGCTGAGTCCCGTGCCTCCGGCACTGTATGAACAATATGATTTATCTCAAACTTTGAACGACCAAAATATTTTATTGAGTGAGCGAGAAATTTAAAGTCATTTGTATTTTATTAAATTATTATTAGATAGATAGATGTATTTTATTAGATAGATGTATGAACGGTGAGATTTATCCCAAACTTTGGACGGCCCATATGATTTATTAAGTGAGCGGAAAATTCAAAATTATTTGTATTTTATTAGATAGATATATAGGGATTTCATCCACAGCAACCGGTTGGGGAGCAACTCATTTTGGCCAGTCGCTGGGTTACTTCCCAACAACCGATTGCTGTGCATAAAATCCCATATATATATATATATATATATATATATACGGTAAGGATCAAGAGCATTCTCCTTAAATAGCATTCCGCCCTTAAATAGCATTCTGACATCAAAACGACGTAGTTTTGGAGGGACGCGGTGGCATTTTTGTAAATACAATGCCACCGCATATTTATAAAAATGCCACTGCGTCCCTCCAAAACTACGTCGTTTTGATACAAGAATGCTATTTAAGGCGGAATGCTATTTAAGGAGAATGCTCTTGATCCTTACCGTATATATATATGGGGTTCCATCCACAGCAACCGGTTGTTGAGAGCAACCCATTTTTGGCCAGCCGTAACAGCTTGTGTGACGCCCCCAAAATTAGGTATACATCACCCATCTTGGGTCGTCAGATACATTGTACATAATTCAAATACAACTTACTAATACGACTGTCGTGTACAATACGACAAAACATAACTGTGAGTTTGAATACAAATATTATCTACTAGAGATTATACAAACTCAAAAAGAGTCCTCATTACAATTATTAATACACTATTTCACAGAATAGTGATGACTACTAAGGCTATCCTCTGGACCGTCACTCCATTCTCCGACTAGTCCCTGCTATGTTCTCATTTCCTGAAGAGAACAGTGAAAGAAAGGGTGAGCTCAACTAGCCCAGTAAGAAATATTATGACTAAGATAATGCAGAATAAATTATCATTAGCCTCCAACAATGTTAAACTGATAAAATACAATAGACATCAAGTTTAATTGCAGCGGAATAAGCAATCCATTAAAAGAGTCAAGTAGAGAATTGAATCTACTATCTTTTATGATTTAAAAAGTTTTTCATCACTTTTATCGCTGAGACTTAGCTCAATAAATAAACCACATCATTAAATCATCCCTGCGTTACAGGCCAAGGATATTCTTTAGTATCACGACCACGAATTATCCATGCACTACGGGCCAAAGATAATCGTGTTTTCATCAACGGTCCTGATCATGCCATAAAACAATTCATCTTTGCTCCCTTGGCCGAAGAGAATCCATAGCCATAATCATACCAAAAAAATGTCCATCAATGCACTACGGGCCAATGAGGACTTTTAATTTTCACATCATTTGTAACATTACGGTCATGATTAAACCGAATAATCCCTGGTCATAATCATACCAAGACCATCTATGCACTACAGGCCACATATGACTTTGAACAAAATATAAACATGAGGATGATGACAATGATATAAGAATTCAATAAAACAAGTTCAAGAATTAATTTATCCAGGAACTACTAATGTCCAAATTATCCACATGATACTGCTTTGTAGAGTAAAATTCAAGAATGATCAGAAGAATATTTCCATGAAAAGATACTAGATGAAGCGCAAATATCAAGGATATTCTACTAATTTCATGGAGTATAGAAGTCAAAACTTTAACCAACTGAGTATAATAAAGAATGGAATAACAACAGAAATCACCATGCATGCGGTACTTCGCATCGACAGGTTATTCCAACAGAATAATAATAACGGAACTAGGTCAGGTAAAATTTACACCGACAGGATGTTCCAACAGAATAATAAAGACGGAACCAGGTCCGGTGTAAAACACACAGACAGGATGTTCCAACGGAATAATAATAAAGACGAAACCAAGACGGAACCAGGTCCGGTGTAAAACACACAGACAGGATGTTCCAACTGAATAATAATAAAAATGGAACCAGGTCCGGTGTAAAACACACAGACAGGATGTTCCAACAGAATAATAGAAGAATGTCACCAAGTATAGGGTAGACCGCGTATACAAGTTATTCCAACAGAATAATAAGAAATGGAATAACAACAGTTCTCTTCATGAATAAGAAAGAATAACACTCCTTACCGTAACAGAAACTGGATATAGGAAAAGAAAAGTTATGTAGCAAAAAGCTTTTCTTCTATCTCTCTATAGTTTCTCTCTCTAGAGTTCAGTGAATTCGTAAGAAAATAATGAAGGAATGAGCTTCTATTTATAGAAAAATGGAATGCATAGTAACTAATCCATGAACGGTCCAGATTGATTTACTTTAATCTGACGGTCCATATTTAAAGAAAAATCTTTTAAATAAAATATAATATATTCTATTTATATAAAAAGATTTTTACTATACAAACACTATGCAACACTATGCAAAACACTATGCAACACTATGCATAATAAAATATAATATATTCTATTTATAAAATAACTTTAATAAAGTATTCTGTTTTATATAAAAAGATGTTTCTGTTTTATTACGTTAATAATACGAATAAAACAAAACGTCATCATCGCTATAATAATTCATATTATTAATCGACAATAATTGAATCAAACTGAGCGACTTCTCACATAAATATCAATAATCAATACCGTGTGCTACTATGCAACAACGCGTATTACTGTACTTTTATTACCTAGTAGTTCAACAGTATCAACGGTAAAACTTCCACCGTTATTTTCAATAAAATATTTTTGTCGTTTTCTCAATCCGATAATAATTCTGTTGTGGGGTCCACCAATAATTGTACCGTCGTACGAATATTTTCCGACACAAAGAATATTTCCTGACCAATCGAATATAATATAACAACTTACATACTTTGTAAAATTTATAAATACTAGCCACAACTATAATATTATCTCAAATTCACACCATAATATTAAAAATTATTTCGATAAAATTAATTCTTTATTCATAAAATCTGGGGTTTCACAGCTTGTATCGGCTTATAAAAAAATTTTGCATAAGGGCCGGTACAAGCTGTTACGGCTGGCCAAAAATGGGTTACTCCCAATAACCGATTGTTGTGGATGAAACCCCTATATATATATATATATGTGTGTGTGTGAAGTTGCTACACTTTTGAGGTAGACGATGATGGTAGTAGGTAAGCAAGCAAGCGAAGTCAAAAGGAGGAGAGAGAAAGATATACTTTATTTTTGTTTCGTTACAACGTCAGAGCTTACGTTGTTTACAAATCAGTTTTATTTGTTTTTAGTTTTGGACTTTTGGGTCCAAAATTAAATTTTTTAGGAAGAATTACATATATTAGTATTTTTTAGAAATAATTACAAAAATTATACACCTATAAAATAATTATAAAAATATTACACTTTTCTATATTTATTCACAATAATAGAACAATTAGGATTCCTTAATTTAAGAGATTAGTATTAATGGGCTGATATGGCAAATCTGGTGGATTTTTTTAAACGCGTGAAATCTTTTTCTTCTTCTTCCTTCTTTTTCTCCCAACCCCCGTATCCTTTGTTCGAGTATTTCTCTCTCTAAAATCTTCTTCTTCTTCTCTCCGCCCTTACTATTTTTCTCACTCCTCTTGAAGTCATTCGTCGTCAACTTCCATATCCTTTGTTCTGGTATGTTCATGACTGGGTTTGTAGCCCTGTGTATGATGTTAGCAAGCTTACTATTATTGTTCATTCTGACGATCAGGAGGTGTAATTTCTTTTCTTTCCCTTTTTCTTTTTGGTTTGATTATTTTGATGGTTAATTTGAGGGTTTTTGAGTGATTTATTTGATTATTTTTGTATTTTTTTCAGCTTCGACTTGGTGTAGATGAGACCTATTCTTTGTTAGTGGGGAAAAGTAATGGACTTTCCATTATTGGTCAGGTCAAAATTAAGGTAGATTCAGACTAATTTATCTTTTTTATTTTAAAAATATAGTACATTTAACTGAATTTAAATTGGTTGTTTAAGAAAATAAATATTTCTAATAGTACTGCTTCTGATTTTTATGATATATAGTAAATGGTTTTACCTTGTAGTTATCTGATCATGAACAACCATTTATTTTTTCATGATATTCTTCGTATGCTTTACCATTTTTATGATATAGAGTAACATGTTTTGGTTACTATCATATAAATATTTGGTTACTTTTTTAGAATGTTTTTTATTATTTTTAATTTCTGATTTAGATTCTATTTTTGTTTTATTGAGTTAGAATTTTGGTTACTATTTTTTGTTGTTCTGGTTATTATGTATTTGCTTAGTATATATGGGTTGACTAAACTGTGTGTGGTCTATATGTTGTTTATGTATTGGTTACTATTAATATATATTTTGGTTACTAACATATAACTGTTTGGTTACTTCATTGGTATACATATAACTGTTACTAACATATAACTGTTTGCTTAGCTTATGATTTGTATACTATTCTTTTTCCTTCAATTAGGTTTTTGGTTACTTTTATATGTTATTTTGGTTACAATGTATTTGCTTAGTATACATTGGTTGACTAAACTGGATTTGGTCTACATGTTGTTTATGTGTTGGTTATCATTAAAATATGGTTTGGTTACCATCACATAACTGTTTGGTTACTTTTTTAGTATATTTTTTGGTATACATATTTTTGTTTTGGTGACCTTTAAATTAAATTATGTTTTGGTTAATATTATATATAACTGTTTGTTTACTACATAAAATGGTTTGTACTACATGTTGTTTATATTTTGGTTACAATTAGATTATATAATATAATTTTTTGGTCACTGCTTTATTATGGTATGGTTAATGTTATATTATGATGTGATACATATGGTTAATGGGTTCTCTATTCACTAATCCCAAGGTATTTCTCTTCCTCCCACAGATTCATACATAATGCAGAAGTCTTTTCTAGAGAATGAGAGCAGTCATGAAGAAGAAAGTAGCAGTAGTCAAAAAGCTAAAGTTTCAGGAAGATTTGTAACAGATTTTGATTAGTTCGGTTGTTGTTGTCTTGTCCTTCTGAATTGTGTTTCGTACTTTGGTTTTTGTTGGATATCCATAACCATTTGTTATGGTTAGTAAATATGTAATGTTTATTGGAGCTTATGTAAATGGGATTACATATTTGATTATATTATCAATTATTTGACATTGTTTGTTGGTTCGTATTTGTTACATCTAAGTTGTGTCTGATATATTGTTTGAAAGGTGCAGTTGGTAACCAAACATGCATAGAAGGGTAACCATTTTATTTTTTGGTAGTAACCAGATATTTACAAGCTTGTATCATGACATATATCAAATGTTAAATGTACATGTGAGAGTATACATAGGTTGCCTAAACTGAGTTTGATATACAGGTTGTTTCTGTTTTGTTTACCATTAAAACATGTTATGCTTACTTTTATATAACTATTTGGTTACTTCTTTATTATGTTTTGGTTACTATTATCTTATGGTTTGGCTACTATCATTGTGTCCTCAATGTGGGATTTTGGTTTTTTTTTTATTTTTTATTCTAGTTAATATGTAATTGTTTAGTATACATGAATTGCCTAAACTTGGTTTCATTACATGATGTTTCTGTTTTGGTTACCATTAAAACTTGTTCTGGTTACTATCATATAATTGTGTGGTTACTGTTTTATTATAATTATAAGTTTGTATGAGGACTGTTATAAAGTGTTAAATGTATATATTTTATTTATATCCTGTCATTATGATGGAATAAGAAACTCCAATTAAGAGTTCCCATTTATATATATGATAGTCATTTATAGATCTCATATTAAAATAAAAATAATTTGAGATGTGCAGTTGGTATCCAAACTTGCATATAAGGGTAACTATTTTAATTTTTGTTAGTAACCAAATAATTAAAAACTTATATTAGAACAATTATCAAGTGTTTAATGTAAATGTGAGGGTTCACATTTATTTAGCTAATGGATACTTTTAAATTACGTAGTTATAAAAGTTATTTCGAAATGGTCCATGTCAGTTGGTAACTAAATATGAATATAGAGGTAACTATTTTATTTTAGATGGGTAACCAAATTTACATAAAAATATTTCAGAACAATTTTCAATTGTTCAATGTATATGTTTACTTTATATTGACAACTTATGATGGAATCAAAAATTAAAATATTAATCAACATCAATTTTGGTTACTGTACATCATCAAAAATGTTATCAACTATGTGGTTAATGGTTACTAACAGTAAACAATTATATATTCTTGTAAACAATTAAATTTGTTGTATTGGGTAGTGTCAGTCTCCATTGTCTAACAACTGAATAAACATTGTAAAGTAACCGAATTAATATTAGACAGTAACCAAATTACATAATCTTAATAACCATAATATAAACCACATTTTTACATGCAATTTTGAAGGTCTAAATGATGGAATTTGACCAAAAAACCCTGCAGTTCACCAACAAAGCTGGTGACTTTTGATCGTTGACCTGTTTCCAATGAAATTAGGCTCTAAAAATGCCAAAATCTGACACTCCAAACTTGATAGAACAATGCATATCATGTTTTGCATTTCTATGAACGAATAAGTTGATGTAACTAGTGCGCCGGTAACTTCAAATTTGGTGTATTGGTTACTATCAGTCCATGTACCGTTGAAATAAAGTACAACAGGAATCAATTTCATTGTCTGACAACAGAATAAGTACTGTAAAATAACCAAATCAATGTTAGCCAGTAACCAAACTACATGATATTAGTAACCAGTACATAAAATATATTTGTACATTCATCTTATAATGGAAATAATCAGTATATTATATTGATATTTATTACCAATTAAACTGTAACAGTTGTATGAAGGTAACAAATGTAGCCAATAAGTAACCATCATAATAAAACAAACCAATATAAAGCACCATAATATTATATAGTAATAATCATAACAACATTATACAGTAACCAAATCCAACATTATATAGTAACCAAATCCAATTTATTTTAGATGGGTAACCAAATTTACAAAAAAATGTTTCAGAACAGTTACCAATTGTTCAATGTATATGTTTACTTTATATTGATAACTCATGATGGAATCAAAAATTAAAATATTAATCAACATCAATTTTGGTTACTGTACACCATCAAAAATGTTACCAACCATGTGGTTAATGGTTACTAACAGTAAATAATTATATATTCTTGTAAACAATTAAATTTGTTGTATTAGTTACTGTCAGTCTCCATTGTCTAACAACTGAATAAACATTGTAAAGTAACCAAATCAATATTAGATAATAACCAAATTACATAATATTAGTAACCAGAACATAAATCAAATTTTTACATGCAAATTTGAAGGCCTAAATGATGGAATTTGGCCAAAAAAAACCATACAGTTCACCAGCAAAGCTGGTGACTTTTGATCGTTGACCCATTTCCAATGAAATTAGGCTCTAAAAATTCCAAAATTCGACACTCCAAACTTGATAGAAATTACCAAATTGCCACTTGATCAAATCTTTTCATAACTATAAAAAATATCAGTACAAGTGTATATTAATATTATTCAGCAACCAAATAAATATTATACAGTAACAAATTAAATAGTATAGAGTAATCAATTTATATGTATTTAGTAACCAGAATATAAAATATATTTTCAAATGCATTTTGCATTGTCGATCATACAACTGTATAATACACAACAACATTGTCAATCAAATTTTAGATTATAAGCGATATTCCACCGATCAATATATCAGATGAAGCAACCTTTTAGTATGTTTTTGGTTACTGTTAGCGTATGGTCTGTAAAGTAACCAAACTACATAATGTTAGTAACCAGAACATGAACTGGGGGTAATAATATGCAGTAACCATTGCAATTTTACACAGTAACCAGGTTAGCATTATATACTAACCAAATCTAGATTAGACAGTAACCAACAATTACAGGAAGGTAACCAATGTATTTAATAAGTAATCATTAATATAAAAATATCAGTAGAATAAATTTTAAAATTATAAAGCAAGCATATAAACATTATACAACAACCAAATCAATAGTAAACAATAACCAATTTATATGTATTTAGTAACAAGAGTATAAAACATATTTTAAAATGCATTTTACATTCAACATTATACATTAATCATGACAACATTATACAGTAACCAAATCCATTTTAGATTGTAACCAACACATATTTATTTAGTAACCACTAGATAAATACATTTTGTATTGCATTTTTATAGTAAAAAATAACTAGTATAATTTGTTTGTTACCAACTAAAGACAAGCTTTTGTAAGAATGTAACTAAAGATGATAACAAGTAACCATTAATATAAAAAACATAAATAGAAGTGTACATTAATATGCTTCAGCAACCAATATTACAGTAACCAATTAATCTTTGCAGTAATTAAGTTTGCATTAGTCAGTAACCAAGTCAGAATTAGTCAGTAACCAAGTCAGCATTAGTCACTAAATAATTTTACAGAGTAACCAAGTCAGCACTATAATTTTACACAGTAACCAAGTCAACATTAGTCAGTAACCATTATAGTTTTATACAGTAAGCAAGTCAACATTAGTCAATAACCAAAATAATGTTACATAGTAACCAAGTCAGCATTAGTCAGTAACCAATTCAACATTAATTAGTAATATTGTGCAGTAACCAAAACAACATTAGACAGTAACTAAGACAACAATAGACAGTTTAATGTTACACAGTAACCAAGACAGAATAGTCAGTAACCAAGACAGCATTAGACAGTAACCAATTTTTATAACCTTAGTAACCATAATATACAACGTTTTTTCAAATACATTTTGCAATCAAAACATTCATTATTCTTACTGTGTGACCATTTTAAGTGCAAAAAACTTAAGAAAGGTAACCAATATAGTAATTCGTATTAACCATATGTAACTATATGATTATAAATTTTAAACTCACATACATCAGTATTTTGTATCAAAGGTGATGTTGATCTTGTATTCAATAATCACTGCAGTATTTGGTTACTGAACTTGAAGGCGTTGTTGATTTTGTATGCTATTTTCGATCTTAGAGATGCGTCGCGACAGGAGGCTTCGTCTTCTCCGATTACGAGTTTAGTCGCGACAGGAGGCTTCGTCTTCTTCGATATCAGAGTTGTGTCGCGACAGAAGATCTTGTCTTCTCCGATTGATTTGGCATTGATCTGTCTTTTTCGATTGATTTTGTCTTCTCCGATTGATTTTCTCAATTGCTTGAATTTAGATGAGGTTGGTTACAAATATGAAAGGAAAATAACTGACGTGTGGGAGTTAATGATACGTGATTTTAGGAATAGTAATATATTGGGTTGTTTTATTTTTGTAATTATGTTGTGTGTGTTTTATTTTTGTAAATACTTTCTAATTGTTGTATATTAGGACCCAAATTTTTATCTTCCATCCAGGCAGGCCCATTTATTTAAAAAAACAAAACAAAACAAAATAAAATATTGAGCACCAAGGTCGTAAGGCCCAAGGCCCCCACCCCTTGCCAACATCGTCTGCAAAATTATCAAACAGACAAATTAATTTTGTTATTTGTTTAATTGTGGCACAGTGTGAAATAAAGACTACACTTTTGATGAAACAAACAAAAACCCAAAAGAAAATTATAAAAATAAAATAAATTTATAATTATTCATCAATAATTCAATAAATTATAAATTCTTACTTATTTATTATTGTAATTTATAAGTTGTAATATATTAATTTTAACTAATACATCAATAAAGTTCAAAATTTCTTGTTTAGACATTAGTTAGTTTATTTACTCTTAGTAAGTTAGTTGATTAAATTTTAATATTATTACACTAGTTAGTCTATTTAATATTAATAAGTTAGTTAATTAAATTTTAATATTAATATACTAATTAGTTTATTTAATATTAGTAAGTTAGTTGCTTAAATTTTTATTAATACTTAATATTTTATAGACAACATTACATAAATAATATGTAATAAGCATATCTAGACTTTTAGAAAAGAAAGGGTTTTACAATTGGGTCCTTTACATAAGTATACAACAAATAGAAAGTAATTACAAGAAAAGTGCATCAACTAAATAATTACAAAAAGAGTGTAATTAAGACTCATATTACAAAAATAGTACAATCCACATTAATAAAGAAACCTAAAATCAAGGATAACTAATAATTCAAATTCAAATTCAAATCTTGTCTCCAACAACAATTTCAAATCCATATTTCAAAATTCAAATCAAAATGAGAAAATTAAAAATAAAAAATTATGAAGGAGCTAATGTTCATCATCCTCCTCTCTCGCCGCCACCGCTGCCGCCGCCACATCGCCGCCGCCGCCGCCACAAAAATTGACTAGTAACTGCATCACATTTAAAATAAAATTAGTAATCAAATACAACTGAATTGGTTACCTTGGTCTAAAAGTTTGACAACCAATTTCATGTTGGTAAATAAAAAATAGAACACTGCATATTTATACCAAGGTAACCAAACTTTTATACCAAGGTAATCAAACTTTTATACCAAGATAATCAATCTACCTTCACACCTGCAGTATGAATTAGTTACCTTGATCTGAAAGTTTGGCAACCAACTGCACGAAGGTTTGGCTACCAACTGTATTACATGCAAAATAAATTAGAAACTTAATAAAACAGAATTAGTTACCTTGATATAAAGGTTTGGCTACCAACTGCATTATAAAAAAACTGCAGAAACAGAGCGACGATGGCAGAGGGAGGGGGTGGGGCGTGGGCAGTAGAAGGAGGAGGAGGGGGTGGCGGATGGAGGGGGGAGGATGAGGGGGTGGCGGAGGGAGGGGAGGGGGAGGAGGAGGAGGAGGGAGGCGGAGGAAGGGGGAGGAGGGAGGGGGGAAGAGGAGGGGGTGGCGGAGGGAGGGGTGGGGGTAGCGGATGGAGGGGGAGGAGGAGGAGAGGGGCGGAGGGAGGGGGAGGAGGGGGTGGCGGAGTGAGGGGGTGGGGCGTGGGCGTGGGCGGTGGGTGGAGAAAGGAGGCGGAGGAAGAGGAAGGAGAGGGTGTGGGGCTGGGGCTGGGGCTAGGGCTAGGGCTGGGGCTGGGGCGGGAGGAGGGGATGAGGGGAGGCGGGAGGCGGGAGGAAGGGGAGGGGGGAGGCGGGAGGCGGGAGGCGGGAGGAAGGGGAGGCAGAGGGTGGGGAGGGGTTGGACGGGAGGAGGAGGAGGCGGAGGGTGGGAGGAGAAGAAGAAGAAGAGAAACATAAATGAAGTGGGAGAAAATCGTGGAAGAGATGGGGAGAAAATTGTGGGAGAGATGGTTGAGAATTAAAACACATCCCATAATTAAAGGAATCATAAATATGTACTAATAATAAAAATAAAATTTTAAAGATATTAATTATGTAAATATTTAATGAGAGCACTTTTCTTGTAATTATATTTTTAAATGTACTATAAAATGTAATTGTTCCTTTACAATTTGCATGCAAATCATCAGCAGATAGTCTGGCTCCTGGCATGGGATTGGATGGATTGGTCATAGGACCAATTTAAAAAAAAGGCCCTTACTCCCCAAGGCAATAAGGCCCCAAGTTGGACCTAAAACACTCACACATGGTGCATGGATATTGTAAGGCACCCAAAGGTCCATAAAAACAAAGGAAAAGTCTTGGCAGATATGAATTTGGGATCAGAAAATTGGATCGGTTCAATTTTTTTATTTTATTTTTTATTGTGATTCTCAAAAAATATATAGTATTTATTTCAACAGAAATTTTTATAAAATATAGTGTTTTAGGTGTAATTTGGATACATATACAAATACAGGGTTATACAGGTCCAATTTTCCGATCCCAATTTTTTGTCCGCGTAACATTGCTCACAAACAAAAAGGACATGCACACGCATTGATACAATAAAAAAAATTTAAGAATACTCTATATAAGAATAACCTCTACAATATTATAAAAAAATTTGGTCCCAATTTGGACCAATTATAAATAGGAATAACCTCTAAATTATAATATGTTATACTCCCTCCTATTCAGATTAAATGACATTTTAGAGTTAAGTACACTTATTAAGAAATAACATAAAATGTCTTTTATGTCCCTAATTAATTACTTCTCTCTCCACAATTGTCTCTTCTCATTCTCCACAATTGTCCCTAATTAATTATTTCTCTCTCCACAATTGCATTTACTAAGCATATTAAATAGAAGGGTTAATTAGGAAAAAATAGTGCAATATTGCATAGAGATTCCAAAACGACACTTATATAGAATAAAATTAAACTCTCTAAAACGTCATTTAATCTGAATAGGAGGGAGTATACTTTTTAAGCCCCGTATTAAGAAACTATACATCTATATAGTAATAATTTCATATATATATATATATATATATATATATATGAGAGACAATATTAATTTTAAAAGACTACATTTTCTATAAAAGACTATATTTCCTATAAAGAACTACATTTTCTTATAAAAGACTATATTTTCTATAAAAGACTACATTTCCTATAAAAGACTACATTTCCTATAAAAGACTACATTTCCTATAAAAGACTACATTTTCCTAGTTTGAAAATCTAAATAATTTATGTTTTCTTTAATTTTTGTTATAAAATCTATATTTTTGTTAAAGTGGATATTTTTGTGTTCGGAAAATATTTTGCACCAATACCTCTATTTAATAATAACCTCTCAATTAGAATATAAATAGTTTGGTCCCAAGTCTATTCATAAATAGAAGTTTTACTGTATATTTAATATTATTAATTTTTTTTCATTATTTTAAAAATGTTGTTTTGGACCGAATCAAACCGATCTGAGCTTATCCCAAGGTATGCCCTGCCCTGGTTTGCAGGCCTCAACATGCCACATGTTTAATTCACTCAAAACGTTTAGACTAGTCCTGTAGTCCATAATCGACGACTAATAATTTCACTATTTCTTATAAAGTTTGTACATTATACAGTTGCATTGCAGTATCCCCTCCTTATATTATAACATAAGTAACTCTAATTCATCCAAAAATATAATCCCTCCATACTCCTCGTAGCGACAATCAAAATATGATTACGCCTCCGTTCCGGACCTACTAGCACCCAGTTACCTTTTAGGTAACTTTATAATCATCTCTAAATTAAAAGTTAGATCATACTTCACTAATAACATCTCCAAGCCTCTTTCTAACATAATTTTAGTTTAGATTATGATTAGCTTTAATTGTCAAAGATATGCCCAAGAATATGTTGAGCTAATCTTTTACTACTGTTGTAAATTTAGAAATATATTTATAAAATGATAACTTTAAAGAAACTAAATTTATTCCAAATAGTATCTATGGCATAATAATAGTCAATCGATTAAGAACAAATGTAATAACTTTGCATTATTTTATTTTTAAAAAGAGAAGTGTATCTCTAATTTTGAAACATAAAAAATAAAAGGAATGCATCTATAAATTTTAAATGGAGGAAATAATTTCTACATGGTATTCATTGAAACTTAAATAATGAAATTCCATATATAATTAATTTAATTACCAAACAAGTATTCCAACCTTAACTTGTCTATACAAAAGAAAAGGCAAGTTGAAAAAGGAACAAGAGAAATTGATGCTCTACACCCTCTTTCTCTTCCTCTCAGTCTCTCACCGAAAGATAGTTTACAACATGACTCAGAAAAGTGGTTAAATTGTAACCCTTTAACACAAGCATAATTTGGAGGTTTAAAGTTTAAGCCAATAAGAATGTAAAATAAATCCTTAAATTCATAAAAAAAATAATGAATTTACGAAGAGAACAAAGATAATAATCTCATTTGATAAAATAAACGTTTTTTTTTTTGTAAATAAATCGCGAAAGCATATTTATAATACTAAACTACTTTCCTGTGATTAATTAGAAAAAGAAAAATAATTAAAATCTAAAACTAAAAAAAAATTAGAAAAGTTAAAATCCAAAACATAAACGTGCCAAATATAAATTAAACTACTGAATGTTTCTAAGTAATAAATAAAAATACACAGAATATATTAAATTTCCATACATGCTAAAATATATAAAATTCCGTATCTTTATTGATATTTTCCACTTCATCAATCTCTCCTTAAAAAAAATTCATCCTTGAATTTTAAAGCAAGCGAGTATCAAATACCTAGAACGAATCTTCAATCTTTATGGGATCAATATTTCATGTCTTTTCTTTTTCAATGATAATCTTGAAAATAAATGAAAAAATACCAAACATTTTCCAATTTACCCGCATGACAAAGAAATCTTCAATAACAACAAAATTAATGATTTCAATGTCCTCGAACACCTGCATTGGAACAAATTCTGAACCAATACTGTCTGTTGTAGTATCCTCATCCTTGGACGTCACAAAATTTTTCATACTATTCTCGATAATAGGTGACTTAACAAGGACGTGTGAATCTTCAATTGTAATAACTTCAATCACATGTTGTCTTTCATTCAAAACAATAGAGTTTCTTCACTGAGCTTTTGAAACTCACAATACGTAACCAAGTACTCTACCTGTTCACGACCATCAATATCATACTCATCCAATTCAAATTTTAGCTTTAGAAATTTTGCAATAGTATGCATATTTGATTGGCAAGGAAGCAAACAAATTTTCTTCTTTTCATAATTAAAGCTATAAACATCTTCAGTCTTCAGACTCAAAATATTTACCATGAAAACCATGCAACCACAACCAACCAAGCATATATGTGATATATCCATAGACAAAACATAACAAACTACCTCAATTGTACATATGCCTTTTAAATTTAATTGGTACAACACACCAATGTGAGATTAAGGTATTGTTGAGCCAATAAATCTCAAAAGGAAAAGAAATTAGTTCAGATTGAAGGTTTAATTCTTTTACAAGCTTGGGTGAAATGATATTAAAGTCACTATGTTTATTAAGAACAAGTTTACACTTTTTTTTTTGGTTATATTCGACGAAAATTTAACATTCTTGCCTTTGACAAGAATGGATCTCTAAACCTCATGCATTCAAGCAACCATGAGACTTTAACATATGTGCAAAGTAGATTTGGGTCATGGTAAAAAATTTAAAATCATGCCCAGTATTCATACCAAACAAAAAAGGCTTAAATATGAATTAGTACCCTAAACTATAGGCCATATTTTACTTCGGTGATCCACCTTTCAATTTTGTCAATTAGGTTATTAAACTATAAATATTTTCCAATTACACAAATTGAACACGCCACGTCAGCAATTGCTGACGTGGATATCTAAGTAGGACCTGGTTGAGCTGATGTGTAAAAAAAATAGTTTTTAAATTTTTTATTAAACATTTTTGATAAATTTTAAAGGGCAAAATGGTCAATTCGTAAAAAAAACAAACATTAAATTAAAATTAAAATATATCCTATATCAAATCATATACGAACGATTTAGAACAACTTAAAATCAAACAACTAATCTAAAAAAGCCATAAAATAAATAAAATGCATTCCAATTCACAAAGATCATCATCATCTTTTCTCATCCAAAGAATCAACTCCACCCCTAATTCCTCCATGACTTCTGCTTGCCTCGACCAATCTCACCAACGAACGCCTCTCCCGTGCGCCGCCCAGCTCCCGGACTCCGTCGCACTCTGCCACGCCCACCTCGTTGGTCCAAACCAGTGTTGCTCCGACAAGCCTACAAACACTTCTTTATTGATTTTGAGTTTTAAATCTTCATTATCTAGATTTGCCGACATCTATGGTGCAATTTCAGATCTGAGCAAGTAAGAGTTTGAAGATTTGTTTTTTCCCCATGACTGATTTTGTGGACAGAAGTCATGGTGGTTTTCCCTGCAGATTTCTTACATGTTTATCAGATTTCTTCCCCCCGACCCGTCGTCTCCCCCTCCGCCGTTCCCTTCCCTGCGCCCCCGCTTCCCCCTTGTGCCTATAAAGAAGATAAAGGGTAGTCTAGATAGATCTGTCAAGGTGGAAGTGGTTGGATTGGATACGGAGGGTGAGAGAGAAAGGGCTTTTGAAACCTCGCCGGCAACGGTAAATGTTATGGATTCGGCATCAGTTTCCGGCGACGTTAAAAAATGGGAGATCAATTGATTTGTTTGAGAAATCGCCGGATCAGTTGATTTTTTGATTTATTGAGGAATCGCCGATTCGCCGGATCGGTTGATTTTTTGTTTTGTCTGAGATCAGTTAGGTAGATGGTGATTTTTCGATTTGTCTAGAATCGTTGATAAAATTTTGAATTTGAGACCTAGGGGTTTTTTTGATCGAAGTTGGGCAGTGAATCTTGATCAAAGTTTTAGCTTTTGATGTTTTTGATAAGTTTTAAAGTTTAATATAAAACGAATTGACCATTTTGCCCTTTAAAATATATCAAAAATGTTTAATAAAAAATTTAAAAACTAATTTTTTTACACATCAGCTCAACCAGGTCCTACTCAGATAGCCACGTCAGCAATTGCTGACGTGGCGTGTTCAATTTGTGTAATTGAAAAAAATTGATAGTTTAATAACCTAATTGACAAAATTAAAAGGTGAATCACCGAAATAGAATATTGCCTATAGTTTAGGGTACTAATTCATATTTAAGCCAACAAAAAATAAGATAAATCATTAAATTCACATAGAATAATAAAGAGAATAAATATAATAATATCAATTGATAAAATAAACGTCTTTTTTTAGTAAATAAACCCTACGACTAATTAGAAAAAGGAAAATAATTAAAATCTAAAACTAAATAAAATTAGTAAAATTAAAACCCGAACCAAATGTAAATTAAGCTACTGAATTTTCTTAAATAATAAATAAAAATACATAAAATATATTAAATTTTCATACATGCTAAAATAATTGAAAATCAGCATCTTTATTAATATTTTCCACTGCATCACAACATTATAGAAACATGTCACTCAAAATTTTCTTGTACAAGGGAAGGCAGATTATTAATCTTACCATGAAAATAGGGAAGGAAAAAGGATACGCTTTCTATTGGCAGTCACAGTTATTAAAAACTCTCAAAGCATACACCCATACTATGTTCTCAAAGACCGACAGATTGTTACATAGTGCAGTGAAAGGCAGCACGCCCAGTATTCATTCAGTTTTCCATGAGGACAAGGGCGGAGTTTCTGAAGATTCATATGTGGCAAAACCGGGCGTATATCTCTCACCCTTGACAGCATCAGCAGAAGCAATGGCTAAAAGTTCAGCCATGTCTTCAGTTGTTAGCTTTGCGGATAAAGCTCCGATGTTCTGGTTGAAATTTTCAATCTTGGTGGTTCCAGGTATGGGACACACATCGCTTCCCTGGTGATGAACCCAAGCCAATGCTAGCTGCGATGGAGTACACCCTTTCTTTAACGCCATTTCATTCACCCGATCATACAAGTTTTTATTATGCTCGAGATTCTCTGTTTGGAACCTTGGTAGACCCTATTGAAAACAAAGAAACACAGTACAAATTCAAACTACAAGACCACTACATGAAAAAGAACCAAGAATGTAATTAAGATTGATTCTATAAAATAACAAACCTTTCGGGCATCATCATTAGCCAAGTTCTCAACCATCTTGGGACCTGAAGACAAGAATCCTCGTCCCAGAGGACTATACGCAACAATCCCAATGCCTAATTCTCTGAACAATCATAAGAGGGTGAACTTAGATTCTGAATTTGTTATTACTTCCTGAACATATTATAAGCATAAAAGATGCCAAACCTGCAAGTAGGAATTATATTGACTTCCACATCTCTTGACCACAAAGACCACTCCAGCTGCACAGCTGTTATTGGATGAACAGCATGCGCTCTTCTGATAGTAGAAGATGAGGCCTCAGATAGACCGACATATTTTATTTTACCCTCTTCAACCAGTTTCTTGAGTTCTCCCATCTTGGAAACAAATATTTTGAATGGAATGAGGAAAAATTAATAACTACCACCCTCAGAAAAGGCAAAATGAAAACTAGGACATAGAAACCAAATTGAGAATGTAGATGAAAGATATCAGCAAAATTGTGGATTTCATAGCATATATCAAAGTAAAAATCCTTGCTGCATTACTCGATGGTCAATGGCAGCTGAGCAGTTTATGTATAATCACTATTAACCGGAGATTACTTAACAGCCAGTTTGATAGGCTCTAGAGTTACATGTCAACCCATTGATTATTTTCTTCATTGTCAGAGTGCAATTTCAGAGATATCAAATACAAGAGCACAGGTAGATGAAATCAGTCATAGCAATTGATAGTCATGATAAGACCACATTTCATCATTCAACAAGTGAATACCAATATCAACATTTTCCTTTTAACTTTTTCTATTTTTTTTATAAATTTTCTTTCGAGTGCATACTTGAGTTAACACTAAACAATTGCTACATTACTGAGTAAGCAGGTATGAAATTAGTACAACTACAACAAGAGGCCACCCTCGGGTAATTTTTTGATTTGATAATTGCTATTAAACATTTACCCCATAATCAAAGAGTATTCTGCGTGTACTGAAATCTGAGCACAAAGTAATACTGGCCCAATATATGTAGCATTTTCATAGAGGAAGAATTGTCAAACCAATAAATATCTCTACTTTGATACATGAGCTTTGAAAAATGTTCAAGCGTGGGACATCTAAATTGGGACAGAACAGTATTTAACAAATAGATGTTGAGAAATTATACCGTGACTTCAATGGGAACCCGAGTATCAATTCGGTGCTGGTAATAGAGATCAATATAATCCACATCCAGCCTTTTCAAGCTCGCCTCGCAGGAGGCCCGAACATAAGCCGGATCTCCCCGAATTTCCGGCGTTCCATTATCAAACTTGATTCCAAACTTTGTAGCCAATTCAACTTTCTCCCTAATCCCACCCTTTAAAGCCTACAGTACAGAACTAAATTTCTCAGAAATTCCATCAATCAAGAAATTTAAAACACTATAAATAATCTGGTCTGCCGGAATAATACCTTTCCGAGTAGGATTTCGTTGGTATGCGGGCCATACACGTCGGAGGTGTCGAGGAAAGTGACTCCAGTCTCGACGGCGTGGTGGATGAGTTGGATCATATCGGAGTCGGGTTTGGGTGGGCCGTAGAAGGCGGACATGCCCATACAACCGAGTCCTTGAGCTGATACTTCCAGACCTTGTGAACCCAATTTGATTCTAGGTACTTTCGCCATTTTTGGGTCAGTTTTATTTCTCCTCTAAAAGGTACTAGTAATGGAGGAAGTGTTGGTGATTTGTTGTCTATATATAGAAAGCTACGGGAGTATGAGTATTTGGAGGCTAATGCCTGGGTTGCCACACTTCTGAAGTGGCCGGTAACGAAAGTCAAAAGGAGAGAGAAAGATATTCTCCCGCCAACGTCAGGGCTTACGTATACAAATATGATATTTCTAATTTTTATGGCATAAACAATGATTAAGGTTTTCTATTTGTGTTGGATCCTATTACAATCGAGAGATCATGTTCTGATCTGTGTGTTAATATCATATTAATTAAAATTAATTCATGCTAATTACTTTTTTCAAATAAAATATCTTATTTTATTTTTTTAATATTTAACATGTGATCAATCACAAAATAATTTTCGATGAACGAAAATCTAGCACCAACTTTCAAAGTTTTTCAACAAAAAATTGTCAGTGAATTTCATATTATTTTTAATTTAAGGTCCTCAATTACAGTTGAGAGTATTCCATTTATCGTCTCAAATTCCTTTTATATACTCCCAAACTTATTCATTAAGCTGGGTTTCAACCTGATCTATTACCACCAAAAATAAATATAAATGTATTACTATACAGTGTGACAAGTGAAGATTCTACAAGTAATTAATTATCATTGATAAAATTACAAATACATAATGATGAGACATAACATGACACAATAGTAATCGACAGAAGAGAAAATTTGGATATCCTTATTCAGCTTTCCAAGATGAGAATGGAGGCGTTTCCGAATTTATCCAGGTACTTGACATGAACGCGTGTCTGTCTCCCTTTACAGCATCAGCCGACGCAAAGGATTCAAGTTCAGCCATTTCATCTGGTGTTAGTTTCAGCCACAAAGCTCCAATATTCTGGTTAAAATTCTCCATCTTTGTGGTACCAGGTATCGGGCATACGTCGTTCCCTTGGTGATGGACCCAGGCCAGTGCTAGCTGTGATGGACTACATCCTTTCCTCGCTGCTATTTCACTGACCCGCTCAAATAAGTACTTATTATGCTCAACATTCTCAGGCTTGAACCTTGGCATAATCTGTGAAAGATAACATACATACATACATATCTCGGCACCAAAACCACAACACTTTCAAATACAAGGCATAATACTATCAATCTATCACTATCCCGAGTTTTTATTTTTTGGATTCTCCCGGGATAAGAGTCCTTCCTCTTTGGAAAATTATAGAGCTATTTTACGATTTTGATTTTATGGGAAAATGTATTTTTTCCCTAGGCGTGAATGCATCAAGCAGGTCTTTGAACAAATTGGATAATTTTAAGGCAAAAGTAAGTACACATACGCACCAGAAAGGTCCTATAGGTAGACTACAAAATAGTAACATTTTTGGGAGCTGTATAGCCTGTATGTCGCCATAAAAATACTGGTTTTCTTTGATACTTGGGCAAATGGTTAAAGGTATGGTAGTATATCATGAAGATGGTAGTGGAAAATGCAGTGTTTGCTTCAGATAGGGTCAGACACATATAATGAAAGGGAGCTTGGTATACATACTGATTACCGCAAGTCACTAATAGTCTAATACTCTCTCCCTTTCAAAATATAAAGAGTAATTTGAACTCTTTGAAGTCGATTTGAGAAATTTTTAGATTCAAAATTGATACAAATTCATTTAATTTTTGCCAATACTATTATGCATATAATAAATTTATCTAAATAGTACTAGTAATTACAAATATTTATTACAAAATTTAAATGAATCACATCACTTTCAAATTTGAAAATGTGTCAAAATAGCTTCAAAAAGTCAATACTGCTCAAATATATTGCAAATTTGCAACGGAGGGATTATATATGAAGAAAATGATTAGCCTGGTCAGTAATGAGCTCAGAAGCTCATACAATGGAGGAAGAGCTCTGAGCAAAAGCTGCATAGAGTTCTACTATGGGACATAGAGCATTTAAAGACAATTATTCAGATAAAGAATATATTATAATGACTAGTACTATCTGACTTATTCTGCAAAACAAAAAAATACAGGTTTTGTGCCCAAACCTTTCGAAAATCACCTTCAGACAGGTTCTCAATTAACTTGGGACCTGCTGCCAAGAATCCTCTTCCAATAGGACTGTATGGGACAATCCCAATACCAAGTTCTCTGGTGAATAACACAAACAATACAAGCAAACATTTGATCCACTTGTTACTCTCAAAAATATTTGTAAAACATGAAAACGTCTACGCACCTGCAAGTAGGAACAATATCTTCCTCCAAATCCCTTGACCACAATGACCACTCCATCTGTACAGCAGTTACCGGATGAATGGCATGAGCCCTTCTAATGGTTGAAGCAGAAGCCTCCGACAATCCTATATATTTTATTTTACCCTCTTCAACCAGTTTCTTGAGTTCCCCCATCTTGCAAAAGGTTGTCATAAAAAGTATTAGGAAAGCTTAAAATAGGTATTACAATACAGAGGTGCAAACACAATACCATTCAAATAGGTATACAACTCCCATTGAGTGATAGTCAGAACACCATAATTTACAATTGGAGGAGGTAGATAGTGTCAACTCTGTAGCAAATTTTGTTTCTCTGTGTAACCAGTCTTTGTTTCTCTTTTATCCCGTATTTTCTTTCAAAGATGTTCTAGACTCTGCTCTTCTACTCACAGTCCCTGCTCGTTTTTCACTCTCAATCTACTTTCACTTTCTAATCCTTTCCCCATTTTTCACTTTTAGTTCTCTATATTACTAAAATTCCTACTTTTCTCCGTCTAAAAATTCAACTGCGCAAATATATCTAAGGAAAACTTAGAATTTCCTCGGATACGTTAAATCACATCTCTTTCTCCTACATAAAATAACGACTTCCTGTACTCAACTGGGTAGAACGTAGCCTGTAAGGATGGTCATAAAGAGAATTACAATAAGTTTGAAATGTGGTAGAATGTATCATGATCAATTGATGTTTATTCATATTATTAAATAATACCTGCACATTATAGTTCAACTTTATTTTTTACAAAAAATCAAGTTCTACCTCCCTCCCCTCCCTTTCCTACCAACGGTAGTTGGAGGAACAGCTGTGATTGTCTCCATTTTCGTAGAAAAAATAAGTATCCAATATATGGTAATTAGGCAATCAGTTAACAGAAACTAGGCAACCAAGTTTCAGTAATCCATGTCATTTTAGATTTCTGCACTGGAATTTTAAGTTGAGGGCTTGAGCCCAATTTATTAAAACTAGCCTCGACTAAATATTAAACAACTAAAATATCGCTTATACATTTCATCATGTTCTTATTTTTTGAATAAATTATTGATAATTTAGTTTAATTTATTATTAGTTATGTCATTCAATAATTATAAATTTTTCTCTAATACCATTACAAAGAAGTTCTTTTTTTAACTCTTCCTTTAAAAAATTTAATTATAAATATTCACCCGGTTACCACGCATAATTTATAGACTATAAAATGAATTCAAATTAGACTCAATCAATGTTCCCTTTAGAAAGTTAATATAATACTATCTCTATTCCAAAATATAAAATCATTTTGACATTTTAAAGTCAATTTAACACATTTCAAAACTCAAAATTAAGATGAATTCCTTTAATTTTAATTAATAAAATTATGAAATTTGTAGCCATCCCAAATGTAGTTGAGATTTATTGTTTTGTAAGTTTTGATCTACTCAATTTTGAGTTTAAAAATATTTTAAATTGACTTTCAAAATCAATAATGATCTTAAACTTGAAACTGAGGTAGGCATAACGAGATAGAAGATCTGAACTCCTACAAAATATGAAAAAGTTGTATATAAAGAGAGAGAAATGGAGAGCCAAACCGTGACTTCAATAGGGACGCGGGTGTCAATCCGATGAACATAATAAAGGTCGATACACTCAATACCCAGCCGGTTCAAGCTAGCCTCGCAAGCAACCCGAATATAATCCGGATCCCCACGAATTTCCTCAATTTTCATATCATTCCAAACTCTCCCAAATTTGGTGGCTAATTGCACCTTCTCTGTCAATCCCCCCATCTCCTTCAATGCCTGCAATTAATTTAATCCCCTCAATTCCGTAATTTCATAATTCAGAAAAATGAATTACTACGTCGGAGTATTATTAGGTTAAAATACCTTTCCGATGAGGATTTCATTGGTGTAGGGCCCATAGAAATCGGAGGTGTCCAGAAAGGTGACGCCGGAGTCGATGGCGTGGTGGATGAGCTCGATCATATCGGATTCGGGTTTCGGAGCTCCGAATCCGGCAGACATGCCCATGCAGCCTAATCCCTGAGCTGAAACTTCCAAACCTTGTGAGCCCAGTTTGATTCTCGGCACTTGTACTGCTGTGGAAGCCATAGCTATTTAGGGTAAGAAATTAATTTTTCCAGAAGATACTAAACTGGACCGTACCGGACCGGAAGTGTTGCTGGCACTCCATTTCTGCGGCCATATATACAGGCGTCTGCTCGTTTTAATCGTAAGCTGTGACGTTAAGGAAGGGTGGGTGGGTGGGGCGGCCATATTATATATAGGCGTCCGCTCTTTTTAATCGTAGGTGGGGTGGCGCATATTGTATAATATTTGTAACATAGGTCTGGACTTCCATCAGCGAATTACTGTGACCCAGCACTTCATCAGTGGTTTGATTGGAAGCCTCCTTGAGTTTCTTTAAGTTTTTGGTCTTTAGCCGTTTATTTTTGTTTTGATCAATGGTGTGATTTTGTTGTTTTTTAGTTGTTCGGAGTATCTTGTATTTAGTTGATCAATCCATCTATCTAAAAAAACTGATTTTGAATTTTCTGTTTTACGTCCAAAATTTAGGATAAATTTCACTATTCATGTAGTGCAGGAGGCACGGGACACAACTAGTCTAATTAATAAAACACAACTAATTTTGAATTTTTCGCTCACCCTAATAAACGATCAGAACCGTCCAAAGTTTTAGATAAATCTCACCGTCCATTATATCATCTTTAACTTCAAAGGATAAAAAAATTTTCTCTCCCGCTCTCTAATCCTCCTCCGTTCTTCATTATCCCGAGTTCGTCCCCTTCCACAATCTCTCCTCCCCTTCGTACGTAGTGCCGAAAGCACGTGTAGTACGACTAGTATTATATATAGAAGTTACAAAAAGTGTAACTATGTGTTTTAATTTTGGAGTTGTAAATCTCATAATTACCTTCTTGATCTATTTAATATGGGAGACTTTCCTTTTGGAGTAACACGAGAAGGAAGCTAATATTAACAATCAGAAAAGCTTGAAAAGATTAACGCTTCTTGGACCGTGAAACTTGTATCCGGTATCCGTGCTAACGTAGTCTGGATCATTGCTGGGAGTTTGAAAAGATTAACGCTTCTTGGACCGTGAAACTTGTATCCGGTATTCATGTTTTCTTAATAATTTAATTAGCTTGTTAATGGCAGAACATGTTAGAGATATTTTTTGATCATGAAATTTTAGTATGTTATAGCTTATATGTTGTATATATATAGCCTGCAAAAATTTCATGCCAATTAATTTTGTGTTTTGAGAGAAAACCCAAACTCTTTGTTAACAAGATGAATTTTATTCAGAAATCTCTCATAGCATACACAACAAGGCTTCCACAAACTTGAGGTAATTAGTAGTAATCAACAGAAATTTGGATATCCTTATTCAGCTTTCCAAGAGGACAATGGAGGCGTTTCCGAATTTATCCAGGTACTTGACATGAACGGGTGTCTGTCTCCCTTAACTACATCAGCCGAAGAAAGGGATTCAAGTTCGGCCATTTCATCATGTGTTAGTTTCAGCAACAAAGCTCCAATATTCTGGTTAAAATTCTCCGTCTTTGTGGTACCAGGTATCGGGCATACATCGTTCCCCTGGTGATGGACCCAGGCCAGTGCTAGCTGTGACGGAGTACATCCTTTTCTTGCTGCTATTTCACTGACCCGCTCAAATATGTACTTATTATGCTCAACATTCTCAGGCTTGAACCTTGGCATAAACTGTGAAAGACAAAATACATACAAATCTCAGCACCAAAACCACAAAACTTTCAAATAACTATCAGACTATCACTATCACGAGTTTTTTTTTGGGACTGTCCTAGGATAGAGTCCACTTTGAAAAATTATACATCTATTTACCATTTTTATTTTATGGGAAAAATACTTTTTTTCCCTAGGTGTGAATGCATCAAGCAGGTCTTTTAAGAAACTGAAAATTTAGGCAGAAGTAAGTACACCAAAGCACCAGAAAGGTCCTTTAGGTAGACTACAAAGTAGGAAGGGCTTAGGGAGGCTGTATGTCCCCAACATATAAATTCTTGTTTTCTTTGACACTTGGAAAATGGTTACAGGTGTGGTAGTATATCATTAAAGATAGCAGAAAAAAATGCAGTGTTTGCTTCAGATAGGGTCAGCCACATGTAAATTGAAATGAAAGGGAGCTTGGATACATACCGATTCGTAAAGTCACTAATAGTCTAATACTCCGTGTTTCAAAATATAAGAGTAATTTTGACTCATTGAAGTTAATTTGAGATATTTTTAGATTCAAAATTGATTCAATTTCTGTCAATAAAATTACGAATATAGTGAATTATCTAAAAAGTACTACAAATGACAATGCTTCAGATAAAGCATACATCTTAAGATTAATAGTATCTGACTTAATCTGCGAAACAAAATTATATAGATTCTGTGCCCAAACCTTTCGAAAGTCACCCTCAGACAAGTTCTCAATTAACTTGGGTCCTGCTGCCAAGAATCCCTTTCCGATAGGACTGTATAGGACAATCCAATACCAAGTTCTCTGCGAGAATAACACAAACATTATAAGCAAACATCGGATCCAGTCATTATCTCTAAAATATTTGTAAAACATGAAAAACCTGCAAGTAGGAACAATATCTTCCTCTAAATCCCTTGACCACAATGACCACTCCATCTGTACAGCTGTTACTGGATGAATGGCATGAGCCCTTCTAATTGTTGAAGCAGAAGCCTCCGATAATCCTATATATTTTACTTTACCCTCTTCTTCGACCAATTTCTTGAGTTCTCCCATCTTGCAAAAGTTTGTCATAGAAAGTCTTAGGATAAAGCTTAAAATAGGTATTACAATATAGAGGTGGAAACAAAATAACATTCAAATAGGTATAGAACTCACATTGAGTGGTAGTCATTGGAGGAGGTATATCTATGTTACCTCTAGCAAATTTTGTCCCTCTCTGTCTATCCAGTCTTGCTTCTCTTTTATCCCATATTTTCTTTTAAAGATGTTTTAGAGTCTGCTACTCTACTCACAGTCTGCTCGTTTTTCACTTCCAATCTACTTCCATTTTCTTTTAAAGATAATTTAGCCGTTCGTTTAGAGATCAAAACTCCTACAAATTACTTGCTCCATTTCAAATTATATGAAAATTATTGACTTTTAAAATCAATTTGAGACATTTTTAAACTCAAAATTGAAAACTTATTAAGGTATTGATCATTGTATTGATTAAAATAAAATAATCTATGTCAATTTTAAGTTCAAAAATCTCTCAAGTGGAGTTTAAAATTTTAACGATCAAATAATATAAAATATCTTAAGTTAAACGATGATCAAATAATATATAACGACCGAGGGAGTATGTAAAAGTGTATATAAAAAGAGAGATGGGGAGCCAAACCGGAGGTGTCTAGAAAGGTGACGCCGGAGTCGATGGCGTGGTGGATGAGCTCGATCATATAGGATTTGGGTGTCGGAGCTCCGTGTCCAGCAGACATGCCCATGCAGCCTAATACCTGAGCTGAAACTTCCAAACCTTGTGAGCCCAGTTTGATTCTCGGCACTGTCGAAGTCATAGCCATTTCTCTCTCCACTCCTCGGAGATGGTAGATAGTAGCAGTGAGGAAGAAGTTGATTTTTGCAGCAGACACTGTTAATTGCACCTTTTCTTTATGAGTTTTGATCATTTTGGGATTAATTTAGACTCATTAATTGATTGAATTTATATTAAATAAATTGTGCATTTGATAGCCTATTACAAGGAGATTAATAGAGAGCAGTATATGGTTCAAGTAGGAGTTATATATTGTGTTTTAATTGTATCCAAAGTGGAGTACATGAAAAATTTCATTGTTGTTTAAGAAAACTATTTTCTTTAAGTCCCACATTGAGTAGGAATAAAACTATTTAATACTTTATAAGTATATGTGGAATAGTTTAATTCACTAGTGGAACTAAAGGAAAGGCTTGGAGTTGGTCACAATGGTGTGGTGCAAAGCACCACCCGCCCGCAACCCGGGGACAGGAGTGCGGGTTCGGGTCGCAAAGTCGCATTGGCGCTTTAGGCGCACTTTGTTTAATCACAAGTTCTCAACTAACTTGGGACCTGCTGCTAGACAATCCCAATACCAAGTTCTCTGGTGAATAACACAAACATTATAAGCAAACATTTGATCCATTTGTTACTCTAAAAAATATTTGTAAAACATGAAAAAGTCTATGCGCCTGCAAGTAGGAACAATATCTTCCTCCGAATCCCTCGACCACAATGACCACTCCATCTGTACAGCTGTTACCGGATGAATAGCATGAGCCCTTCTAATTGTTGAAGCAGAAGCCTCCGACAATCCTATATATTTTATTTTACCCTCTTCAACCAGTTTCTTGAGTTCTCCCATCTAGCAAAAGTTTATCATAAACAGTATTAGAAAAACTTAAAATAGGTATTATATAGAGGTACAAACACAATACCATTCAAATAGGTATACAACTCCCATTGAGTAATAGTCAGAACCCCATAATTTACAATTGGAGGAGGTAGATAGTGTTAACTCTGTAGCATATTTTGTTTCTCTGTCTATCCAGTCTTTGCTTCTCTTTTATCCTGTATTTTCTTTCAAAGATGTTTTAGACTCTGCTACTCTACTTACAGTCCCTGCTCGTTTTTCACTCGCAATCTACTTTCGCTTTCAAATCCTTTCCCCATTTTCACTTTTAGTTCTCTATATGCCTAAAATTCCTACTTTTCTCCATCTAAAAATTCAACTGCACAAATATATCTAAGGAAAACTTGGAATTTCCTCAGATACGTTAAATCACATCTCTTTCTCGTAAATAAAATAATGACTTCCTGTACTCGACTGGGTAGTACCTAGCCTATAAGGTTGGTCATAAAGAGAATTACAATAAGTTTGAAATGTGGTAGAATGTATCATAATCAATTGATGTTTATTCATATTATTAAATAATACCTGTAAATTATAGTTCAACTTTATTTTTTACAAAAATCAAGTTTTACCTCCCTCCCCTCCCTTTCCAACCAACAGTAGTTGGAGGAACAGCTGTGATTGTCTCCATTTTCGTAGAAAATAAGTATCTAATATATGGTAATTAGGCAGTCAGTTAACAGAAACTAGGCGACCAAGTTTCAGTACTCCATGTCATTTTAGATTTCTGCACTGGAATTTTATGTTGAGGGCTTGAGCCCAATTTATTAAAATTAGCATTTTTAAATGTTAAACTACTAAAATATGGCTTATACATTTCATCATTTTCTTATTTTTTTTAATAAATTATTAATAATTTAGTTTAATTTATTATTAGTTATGTCATTCAATAATTATAAATTTTTCTCTTATATCATTACAAAGAAGTTCTTTTTTTAACTCTTCCTTTAAAAATTTTAATCATAAATATTCACCCGGTTACCACTTATAATTTATAGACATTACAAAATGAATTCAAATTAGACTCAACCAATGTTCCCTTTAGAAAGTTAATATAACACTATCTCTATTCTAAAATATAACATCATTATAACATTTTAAAATCAATTTAATACATTTCAAAACTCAAAATTACGATGAATTCCTTTAAAATTTTAATTAATAAAATTAGGAAATTTGTAGTCATCCCAAATGTAGTTGAGATTTATTGTTTCATAAGTTTTGATCAAGTCAAATTTTGAGTTTAAAAATGTTTTAAATTGACTTTCAAAATCAATAATGATCTTATGACTTGAAAGAGAGATAGGCATAACAAGATAGAAGATCTGAACTCCTACAAAATAGGAAAAAGTTGTACATAAAGACAGAGAAATGGAGAGCCAAACCGTGACTTCAATAGGGACGCGGATGTCAATCCGATGAGCATAATAAAGGTCAATACACTCAATACCCAGCCGATTCAAGCTACCCTCGCAAGCCGCCCGAATATAATCCGGATCCCCACGAATTTCCCCATCCATCCGAGTTAACCCAAATTTGGTGGCTAATTGCACCTTCTCTCTCAATCCCCCATTCTCCTTAAACGCCTGCAAATAATTTAATCTCCTCAATTCCATAATTTCATAATTCAAACAAATGAACTACTACTATTACTGATTGTATGTAGTCAGAGTATTATTAGCTCGAATACCTTTCCGATGAGGATTTCGTTGGTGTGGGGCCCATAGACATCGGAGGTGTCGAGAAAGGTGACGCCGGTGTCTGGCGTGGTTGATGAGCTTGATCATATCGGATTCGGGTTTCAGAGCTCCGTAGTTGGAAGACATGCCCATGCAGCCTAATCCTTGAGCTGAAACTTCCAAACCTTGTGAGCCCAGTTTGATTCTCGGCACTTGTACTGCTGTCGAAGCCATAGCTATTTCTCTCTCCTCTCCTCAGAGACGGTAGATGGTAGCAGTAAGTGGACGGTAGATGGTAGATGGTACTCCATTTCTGCGGCAATATATATATACTAGTAATTGCCCGTGCCTGAAGGCACGACGTAACAAAAAATTAGATTAAAATTCGAAAAATACTTTATTATCTACAGACTCTTTGCAACTTAAAATCAGACATAATAATTATCATAATTTACCACACTATCACATTAATTAATTTTTCTTTAAAAATAGATATCCAGAAAAAATTAAACTTGTCTACAAAACTTACAATTATCAATAAAAATTATCATAATTCACCACACCACCACAATAATTATTATTATTGTTAGTATTATTGTTATTGTTGTTGTTATTGTTATTATTATTATTACTATTATTATTATAATTTT